>JAXQQM020083270.1:0-202645 GCA_034641835.2 Pinus albicaulis | reverse complement strand
CACAATATCGCAGCCTGGATTACAACAGACACAATCCAGGGTCTTGCGCTCCATCTCAACCCGAACAAAGTACAAGTTCAAGCATGCAAATATGTGAGCTGGACTCGAACATGCAAGAACATCGTCTGATTACCAGCCAATGATGAAAGTTGTTAACATACGCGAGAGGAACCACCAATAATGACAATGGCTCTCAAGGCACTATAGTTACAATCTACGGCGTGCGAATCAATGAGCTGGTGTCGAACACCCGCAGAATCACTTGATCGGAGGCCAATGATGAAAACCTCACGTCGAATGCGAAGAACCTGCCATTGAGGCATGCAGGCTCCAAGGTACCATAAGGGAGTCTCTAGATCAGCCTCCTGGATAATGAGCTGAGGTCGACAGAAAGTGACCTTGATCGAAGGTGGGCCATAATATTTCCCACATCATCGACACGAGACAGAGGAACATGGTGTTTTCGTTTGTGAATCAGGATCATATGAGAATCAGAGGGAGGTTGATACTTTGCAGAGGTCAACTTCTCTTGAACATGTAAATGGCACGACAGTGGACTTGGCAGTATTTGACATCAACGGATCAGAGGTCATGGTGACGAGGCAATGAGAAGATGAGAGGTCAAAAGAGATTATCCAAACCCACGAAGGCAAGTGAAGAACGAGATGAGATGTCCCCAACCCGACACGAATGCAGACAAGTGCCATGTTCAAGAGCGACATACTGCCGACACGACAATGATGCTGGTTCCATTTTCCCCCACCATTTCGGTGAGTACCTCTTTATTTTTACACAAGCTTGAAGAGGATAACATATGCTTGTCATATAAATCCGCCCTTCAGACGAATCCATCCTAGTACATTTAACGAGCCCTAGGAAGGAGAAACTCGAATATTGTCATTTCGACTAAATCCAATGTCATCAGGGTTTAACGAGTCTGATAAAGGAAGAACTTGGCGTCTTTTCATGTTTAGAGAGTTTGAAAAGACAGCAGAAAAGTAAACTCCAGTGGTCCCTTTTCGTAGATAGTTCCTCGGACCCGAAAATGTAGAAAACAATATCCAAGAAAACCTCCTAGTCATGATAGGCTAGGATATTCCTTTTTCATAAATAATCCATACCAGCCCGAAAAAGGGGTAAACGTATACTGGGTAGATGTCGTTTCGTAGCCACTTTAACGAGATCGAAACGACAAGGGCCTCGACGATCTTTTCATGTTTAGAGAGTCAGAAAAGAGCTGAAAGTTGACTCCTCCTGGAGGAACGAGTGGTATAAAGGGTAGCAACTAGTTCCGGTAATGGCGGAACTGCTCAGAACAAGTAAAGGTTAAGAGGTTGGCTAACAAGACCACTCATCGCAGCGGTTCCTCAGGAATGGGTGAAACAACCAAGTGAAGGCATATGATCGGCCAAGCAGATAGTGACTATGGAGTGAGAAATCCAAGGCTTATCTGGCAAAAATAGGCTGATAAAATGGAAATCACAAGAGGTAAAAAGGGAATGGTTTCATTTTTACACAAGCTTGAAATCAGAAAACTCTGCTTGAAGTTGGTTTCATTTTTACACAAGCTTGAAACAAAGATAAACTATGCTTGAAACCGATTTCATTTTTACACAAGCTTGAAACGGAAACAAACTATGCTTGAAAAAGTAAGCATGCCCCCAGCATGGTGACTCAATTCGAGGTACATGCCCCCCAAGCTTCAGTCCATATGAAAGGCAAACAGAGTGAAGGTTCAAATTACGAGATCAAGAGAAAGACTCGACTGGGATTTTACGAGAACTTATCAAAGACTCGAATTGAACGGGAACGTGTTTCATTGTTTTAACGAGGTTGACACATTAAAAGAACTATCCTCGGGACACCTTGTTTCATGGTTTAAGGAGCTTGGCACAAGACAAGGAACTCTGCTCCGACAACCTCGTTTCATTTTTTAAGGAGCTTGACACAAGACAAGGAACTCTGCTCCGACCAACTTGTTTCATTTTTTAAGGAGCTTGACACAAGAAAACGAACTGTGCTCCGACGACCTTGTTTCATTTTTTAAGGAGCTTGACACAAGACAAGGAACTCTGCTCCGACAACCTGATTTCATTTTTAAAGAGCTTGACATAGGAAGGGAACCATGCTCTAATAACCTCATCATAATGAACAAGAAGTCATCACTTCCAAGAATTCCACTCCCGATGGAAGGAAAACATCCTGGAAGTCAGGACCCAATGCCCCCAGCACTTGATGCACAATGGCACTATTACTGGTTACAGGAATGGGGTAGGTAGCCACATAGTTGACCTGAAGGGGGGCAGATATGACAGGTGGATAAAAACCAGGAAGGGATGATGGTGGGCCAGCTTCCACATCAGGACCAAAGAAATAAAGTTGATCAAGGGTGACGACCCATCCTTCGTGTGGAAAAAATACCACACGAAAAAGGGAGGAGACAAGCGCTCCCATGGCATAGGTGTAATCACGCCCCATAGGTAGATTAAAATCTAAGGGGCCTGGAACGACCATCACATCCATATGGAAAATTTTACCTCCCAAAGTAATAGGTAACCTTGGAAGGATCCCTAATAGTTGACTAGCTCTTCTGTTAAATGCCAACAGATTCTATGTAACAGGCACAAGCGGCGGTGAACCGAAATCTTGCCAAGTAGTTGAGGATAGAAAACTAACAAAATCACCTTCATCTATAACAGTGCTAGGTATGACCAAACCAGAGGTTTGTACTGTTATCTCAAAAGGCACATAAGACGGAAGGCAGTATCCTGAAAATCGATTCCAATCAAAGGAAGCGACCAAAATACTTGGTGGGGTTACCATTGAACCGAGATGGTCTTCCCCTGGTGTTACGGAAGAAGAAGAAGCATTGGCCATTGAGGCATGCAGGCTCCAAGGTACCATAAGGGAGTCTCTAGATCAGCTTCCTGGATAATGCGCTGAGGTCGACAGGAAGTGACCTTGATCGAAGGTGGGCCATAATGATTCCCACATCATCGACACGAGACAGAGGAACATAATGTTTTGTTGTGAATCAGGATCATACGAGAAACAGAGGAAGGTTGATATTTGCAGAGGTCAACTTCTCTTGAACATGTAAACGGCACGACAATGGACTTGGCAGTATTTGACATCAACAGATCAAAGGTCATGGCGAGGAGGCAGTGAACAGATGAGAGGTCAAAAGAGATTACCCAAACCCATGGAAGCAAAGTGAAACAACGAGATGAGATGTCCCCAACCCGACACGAATGCAGACAAGTGCCATGTTCAAGAGCGACATACTGCCGACGACAACGACGATGGTTCCATTTTCCCCACCATTTCGGTGAGTACCTCTTTATTTTTACACAAGCTTGAAGAGGATACCATATGCTTGTCATATAAATCCGCCCTTCGGACGAATCCATCCTAGTACATTTAACGAGCCCTAGGAAGGAGAAACTCGAATATCGTCATTTCGACTAAATCCAATGTCATCAGGGTTTAACGAGTTTGACAAAGGAAGAATTCGGCGTCTTTTCATGTTTAGAGAGTTTGAAAAGACAACAGAAAAGTAAACTCCAGCGGTCCCTTTTCGTAGATAGTTCCTCGGACTCGAAAATGTAGAAAACAATATCCAAGAAAACCTCCTAGTCATGATAGGCTAGGATATTCCTTTTTCGTAAATAATCCATACCAGCCCGAAAAAGGGGTAAACGTATACTGGGTAGATGTCGTTTCGTAGCCACTTTAACGAGATCGAAACGACAAGGGCCTCGACGATCTTTTCATGTTTAGAGAGTCAGAAAAGAGCTGAAAGTTGACTCCTCCTGGAGGAACGAGTGGTATAAAGGGTAGCAACTGGTTCCGGTAATGGCAGAACTGCTCAGAACAAGTAAAGGTTAAGAGGCTGGCTAACAGGTAAATCCCCAGTGGAGTCTCCAAATTGTTGAGGAGGTAAATCCCCTCTGCGGACAGAGGCGATCCCTACTAGCCCAGATTGGGTCTAGCAACAATCAAACACGCTACAGTGCAGGTTCCTAATTGTAAATAAACCGACTTGCGAGGAAGGCTTACCTGGAATCCAACGCTGTCGTTTGTAGAAGAGGTGGTGCTCCCGTTCCTTTGCCCTAGCAGATCACAATCCTCACGATCTCCGTGATCGGACACCTGCACATGCAAGAAACAACACAAACGCAAGCATAAAACCCAGTATATACAACTATATGTCAGTCGAAGAGGACATAACTCATGAACATGATCAAGAACAAGAGTGGAACCATAACCAATAGTCGCTTAATATTAATGAGTCAAAAAGAAGAATACAACCAAAGCTTTGACGCTGAATTCTCCTTTGGCGAGTCGTTAGCAGAACATGTCTCAATAAAGCCTGTCAAGGATGGGACAAGCCTCTCTCTCTGGATACTTGGTAATAGTCTCCTTGCTTGGATTTGGCCTTAGGGAATCAAGAAGGCTCTTGCAGCATAAGGATATGAAAGCTCTTGGGAAGTTGGAGATTCTGGAACTAGCTTGCTATGGAGATGAGCAAGCTTTTATAGAAGGAGGAAGGGAAGTTGGGATCCCTATAATTATGGGATTGGCCTTATCATCAAGGAAGCTTCCATGAGAGGTGGCAAACCACTTCCTCTCTATGGAAATCCGTAGCCAAACCTCCCAACTCAAGATAGATATCAGTCTAGGAATTTGTTAGGACGAAACTTCCGCCTTTTATTTTTTTTAAAAACACCTCTTAATATGGTTGGCGCAGGTGCGGCTCTATGACAGAGCGCCAATTGGCGCGCCCTCTTTGGAGGATTTTCCCCCTTGGCGCGAGGGCTGAACTATTGAACCGCGCCAATGGAAAAAGAGCTATTTTTAGGGTTTTTTGGAGGGAGATGTTTTCAGGGCAATTAAAGCTAATCTTCATAGGGATACAATGAAAGTATTTTCAAGTCTTGTCTCTGCTCACAGGTCACGGAATGAGCCCTCCAATGTGCGAGATGGGGATTGCAGGGACGGTGACAAATTACTGTGTAACACCTCTAGTCAGAAATCTAGCTTTATATTTTTCAATACTGTCATCAACACCATGTTTAATTTTATACAACCATTTAGAAGACACAACAAATTTACCTTGGGGTCTTGGAACCACTTCCCATACATCACTATGAATGATGGATCCATATTATTCAACCATTGCATCTTTCCACACTTGAGCCTTCACAACTTCTTCAAAAGTGCATGGTTCAACTTGAATAACGTTACTCATGGCTACAACATATCCCTAGAATCAACATGCTTTATTGCTTTCTCTGAAAGTTTCTTTGGGAGAAACATGTCTATCAGCATCCTGTAAAGTGTCATGAAACCATAATCATCTTTTTCTAGCACATGGAGAAGGATGTTGAAATTTGGTTATTGGAGGATAGGTGGTTCCCCAAGGCTTTGATCTTTGGCCTAGGGAAAAGTGTCCAAATATATTTCACTTTTTCTCCTTAAGTGACTTTATAAGTTATAAAGTCAAATCTAATTTAAAAGTGACTTTAAGTGATAAAGTTACCAAGTCTAATTTTAAAGTGACTTTAATAAAGTCAATGTGAAATTAGAAAGTGAAAAGTGACTTTGGAAATAAAAGACTAAGAGGGTTTTTATTAAAGTGGGGTGAATTAAAAAATATAAAGTGAGATTTAAATGCACTTTTAATCTCAGCCCTAGATCTAAAGCTATCTTAGCCATTGGATTTAGGGATTCTCCAAAAGTCACTTAGGGTTAGGTTAAAGGAGGAAAAGAGGGAAAAGATCTTTCATTCTTTCATGAGCAGATTGAGGGAGGAGGAGAGAAAGCAAAGGAGATTTTTTGAGTAGTGAGAAGGAGGAGGGCAGTAGCAAGGAAACTTCAGCAAATCCGTACAACAGGGTTATTGGCACAAATCCAAAGGCACAAATTCGTACAACAGGAGGGAGGCACTGTTTCCAAGAAAGTGAGGCACGAAAATCGAGAAAGAGGGAAACAACATTAAGCACGAAATTTGAGGCAAAAATATGGGCATGCAAATCGAGAAGTGTTACTGATTTTTTGGCACAAAAATCGAGGAAAAGGACAGTAGCTTCAGCGTTGATTTTGAGGTTGTTTCTGGGCACAAATTTCGAGGGTTGCTGTACAAATCCGTACAGTACCTTACAGTTGATTTTGACACATTTTCTAAGGTGGTCGTACAACATTTATAGTTGTCATTAATGCTGTAATAATTTCTGTTTTGTAAGTTTATGATTCGGCACAATTTCCGAGGCGGTGTGCAAGCACGAAAATCGAGATAAGTCTGTAATTTGGTTGCTAGAATTTTTTTATTGTGTTTTTTTGTTTCACTATAAAAGAAATATTCAGAAAATAAAGAGGAGCTTTCAAACTGGTTTTCCCCAAGAGTTGTAGGGGGTTTTTCCAGGGTCATCTAGACAAAAAATCAACGTGTCAAATTTCTATATGTGGCTGATTTATTTTTCTAAGTTTTTATTTCTGCATTTTCAGCACTATGAAATTTCCAGGATTTGTGTTTTCAGAAAATATTTATTTTTCCAGCTTGTTGAATGTATGGTTATGGGAATAGACATTTAACTTTATGGGAGAAATAAGGAGAAACTAAAAACCGGAGTGGGTCTTAAAATTTCTACATGGTATCAGAGCTAGTTTGCTGAAAAGTGCAGTTTGGAACAGCAAAGAGAAAACTTACAGCAAGCTGATTTTACACACAAAAAACTGAACCTTTACCACAATAGTGTTATTTTCAGTTTATTAGTACAACAAGCATGTCTTTGGGCTTGAGGGTGGAGGATAGGTTGGATGGGCATAAAAAATACAATGTATGGAAGGAAAGAATGCAAAGCATCTTTGATGAGGCAGAAATCTGGGGTATAATGGTGAGTACCCAACAATGCCCTGTTAATGTGCCTACTGACCTTGTTCAGTTGGAAAACTTTAATAAGAAGAATAACAAGGGCAAGAGATTGATTTTGGATGGTATTAAAGACCATTGCATTTCTCATGTGAGAGGAACGAGACTTACTCATGAGATGTGGACAACCTTGACCAATCTCTACCAGAGTACCAATGAGAACATAAAAATGGTCCTAAGGGAGAAGCTGAAGGCCATTAAGATGGCAAAGACTAATAGTGCCACTGCATTCCTCACAAAGATCATTAATGTGAGAGATGAGTTGGTAGCAGTTGGAGAGGTTGTTCCACCCACTGAGTTGGTGCGTATTGCAGTGCATGGCCTTCCCAGTTCATGGCTGAACTTTGCTGATGGATTTGTGCACGTGAGACCCTCCCCACTTGGGAGAGGTTCTGGGATGATTGCATACTGAATGAAATCAGAAAGAACCAGCTTGGGGCAGTGAAACCAGTTGAACAGGATGAGGATGTAGCACTGTTAGGAGGACGCAATAAAGGCAAGGGAAAGAAGCAAGCTTTCGCAAGTGGTGGTGGGGGAAAAGGCAAAGGTAAAGGTAAGCAGCTAAACAAGGAGGACTATTCCAAGGTGTAGTGTTGGAATTTTCAGAGGATGGGACACTATGCAGTTGTGTGTCTGGAGAAGAAGAAGAAGGGGGAGAACAAGACCATGGCAACATCAGCAGAGATAGAGGACTCTTCGAAGAGCTTTGACCGGGAGTTTGGGTTCATTGCTTGTGAGTCCACTAGTACAGGATCACCTGCCATGGAGGGTGAGAGGGAGTGTGCATTTCCCTCCACTAGCGGAGCATCTTCAGGTATCTGGTATGTTGACAGTGAGGCTTCACGTCATATGGCAGGAGTTCGTGAGTACTTCTCAGAGCTTTCAGAGAGTGGCACTGATATAGAGGTAGTACTTGGAGATGACAACATTGTTATAGCAGTCAGTGTGAGGACATTGACATTTGATAGGGAACCCAAACCTCCTTTGAAGGTGTCAGATGTTCTATATGTGTCAGGGATGAGGAAGAACCTTATATTCGTCTCAGCATTGGAGGACAGAGGGTATGAGGTATTTTTCAGTAGAGGACAGGTGCTTATATATCCCAGGGGCGTTCCAGCTGAGTCAGCTAGAGTGATTGGTGTACGCCATGCAAAGGTGTACAAGTTTGCATTTCGGCCCCTTTTGGCATTGAGCAGTAGTACCGACAACAGAGCTAGCAATTCAAAGCTGTGCGAGATTTGACACCACAGGATGGGGCACATGTATCATGGAGCCTTGAGGATATTGTGGTGGAAGATCACTATAGGTGTGCCAGATTTTAGTACTGATCACCTAGATACATGCAGAGGATGTGCGATGGGCAATTTTGCCAAATCCCCTTTTCCTAGCAGTGATAAGAGATCAACTGGAATACTTGATTTGATTCATACCGATGTGAGCGGTCGGATGTCTCATGTTTCCTTGAGTGGATATGAGTACTATGTTTTATTCATTGATGATCACTCCAGGAAGACCTGGATTTATTTCTTGAAGACCAAGAGTGAGGTCTTAATGCGGTTTCAAGAGTTCAGAGCTCTTGTGGAGACTCAAACAGGTTGGAAGATCATGTCCCTGAGGTCGAACAATGGAGGGGAGTACACCCTTGGTGAGTTTGTTGATTATTGTGCGGAGAAGGCATTATGAGGGAGTTCACAGTTCCTTACAACCCCCAACAGAACAGGGTTGTGGAGAGGAAGAATAGATCCATCGGAGGGGTTGCCAAAGCCATGCTACATGATCAGGGGTTACCATTGTTTTTGTGGGCAGAGGCCTGCAACACTGCTGTATATGTGCAGAACAAGAGTCCCCATCGTGCCTTGGGGCATGTGACTCCGAAGGAGGATTTTTCTGGGAAGAAGCCTGATATTGGTCATTTTTGTATCTTTGGGTGTATTGCATACTCCTACGTACCCAAGGAGAAGAGGACCAAGCTAGAGCCCACCTAGAGAAGGGTATCTTTGTTGGCTACAGTGAGACTTCAAAAGCCTTTCGGATTTATATTCCTGCACAGAGGAGAGTTGTTATCAGGCGGGATGTGAAGTTCGAGGAGGACAGGGCTTTCAGGAGGTCATGAGAGTTAGAGTATTTGGATCAGCCAGACCCTCAGGGGCAGTTGAGTTAGGCAAAGGGATCTAGTGGGCAGGGTTTAGGAGGTGTTAGACACCTATGAAATTTGTTATACCAAAAGGTGGCTAAATCATTTTTTGGAGCCTTCAAGGAACAAATTTTATTGCAAAAAAATGTTATCTCTTTCTAACCTTCATTTTTCTCCCCTTTTTCCTCCATAAAAATTCTCTATTTTCATGATTCCCCTTCTTCCATTCATGAAAATCATTTTTCATGTTTAAAACTCATTTTTGAACTCTGCCAAAACCCCCAAAATCCATTGAAAACTTGAAAAAATTCATAAAAAAATAAGTTTTGTTTACCAAAGGCTTAAGCCCCTTTGGGCTTAGTTTTAAACCACTTCCCCTCCATGTGACCCAGCGCTAGAACCAAGTGCTAGGGTCCTGAGCGCTTATCGCGTCAGAGCAACTCACAGAGCGCATTTGTTTGTGTTTTAACAAAACTCCGATGCCGATTGGCCCTCTTATATAAGCCCTGGGCCTATTATCATTCCATATAGACCATGGCCCCGCAGTTGGGCGCCTATCCACTTCGTATATATAAAACCATCCCAGCGCATAAAACCTTTGTTTATATTAATTTTTTGGGTTTTTCATATGGTTTGAAGAGTTTCCCGCCGGCGCATTTCTCAAAACATCTCCACCGTCGATCTGATCTGCAGATCGACGACCCACAATCAATCGCCCTGATCCCCAACGCCTAGTCAGCATACACGTCAGCACACACGCGACAGCAACTGATTGGAGCGAGTCTTGTTTGGTTGCTCGCATGGTCGTGAAATCTGGACCCGATACGCTTTATAGGGCAGATTTGATAAAAATTTCAGGTCACAATTGGGCTGACGTCAGCGGGCCCCAAACAGACCTGATACGCTAGGGCGGATTTGTTAAAAGTTTTGGGTCACAAAGACCCTGACGTCAGCGGGCTCCTTTTGTAACCCGAAATGGTTTATGCAGCTTGGTTTTATCAGGAATTTTGAAATCCAGGGTATGTTATTTGATAAAGGGTGATTAAAATATTTTTCCATTATATTAAAGAGAAAGCTGAAGGCTGGGAATGAGTTAATGGAGCCACAGTTCCGAGGTTTGAACTTGGAGTTTAATGGACCGAAGTGAATAGGAAGCAGGGTGTTAACCCCGGTTTAACCTACAGTCACTTACTGTTCAAAAGCCGGAAGCAGTTTTGATCGCACCGCTTTTGGTACGGACATGAAACCACTCAATAGCAAGCGATCCTGTGAAAAGCCACCACATCGACGGGACAATACTGCCTCATCGCTCCCTCATCGTGCATTAAATGTCGACTATGGGCTCAACGCGATATTGACGTACGCCGTTTGATCTGAGGCTGGCTCATCGAACGGTGATCGCACTCAAAGGAGCTCGGGGGATAAACTAAGGTATGGCGTGTGAATTTAATTGAAACCCGTCGAATTGTGTATGTGGGCCCATAACCCACAGGTCTCAGGATCAGTTTCAGAGTTATGAATCTGCGAAAATGATACATATATGAAGGTTGTAGATTCATTTTGGTAAATGAAAGGCGAACCTACTTGTAGTGGGTTTCGCTCTTCATCACATTGACGCCATATGAGCCCTGCACGACCTGCACATCAACAAGACACAATGAATAAAATCACAATCAAAGAGTATCAGTGTCAAAGACAGAATGCACCAGAACAGAAGATTGAAGACAAATTTATGAGGAGGATTACGGCTAAGATTAATTATCAAAAGCATAATCCTCTAATTTAAGACACAGCTAAAAGAAAATTATAAGTGTTTTATCAGACAGAAAGCCTCCACCGCCACATCAAAGGCAAATTGATTCCTCCCCGCTACCACAAAGCCACCTGTGCCTCAAAGCATTCAAACAGAGGCCGAATTTATTGATCAAGATCAGATATTTGCCTCAGCGCAGCTAGAAAGTTAATTTTGCAAATAAACTTAATGACAAAATATCAGCAGAGTTACTTTAACATAACACAGAGCCTCAAAAGTCAATAAGAGCTCCAACTGAGCTTAATCTTAAATAAAAAAACATTAATACAGACAAAACCCCTGTAAACTTCTTCATCGAGCCCCCCAAAGGCTGAGAAGCCATTAAGACTGTATTAATTATCTTTGGAGATCTTTTATCAGATCTCACCTCCTCATTCTTCTATAAATACTACTGGAGAAGATGAGAAAAAGGTTGGTTGTTGAACTTTGAAATATAATTGAGCTTGAGACTTCTACTTGTAAATAATGTTCATTGGCTCTTGAAGCTCTGCTTGTGATAGATAAGTTAGTCTGGGAAGTGTAGATGATTGCTAAGCTAAAGCATTGGACTTAGAGTTGTAATTGGTTTGGAGCATCAATACAAGCTGATTTATGGGATCCTGGTCTATGTCGACAATGATGTTATTTCTTATTGTAAATTGTTATTTTATTTCTGTTTTCACTGTGTTCATCTTCTCTTATAAAGAACATCATGCATAGAGTTAATACATACTGTATATCAGTACCTTTCTCTGACCGAAAATCTTTATCTGCATGTTTTCTTCTGATTGTGTTATTTAGGAATGATTTAATTCAGTTTAAGCATAGGAATGCTGGCGTTTCCTCGTCCTACTGTCTGAGCTAGTTGTTATTCTTAAATGTCATTTTCAATATATGTTAACTAGAGATGAACTAAGGAAGATATGGTGTGCCCTGGTCCTAGTTTTATCCTCAAACACTGTCTAAATGTTTCCCTTGGAATGTGTTGAAAGTTGGCTGGTGTTGAAACACTTACCAGATCTTAGGCCATTCTTTGTTATCTTTGTGTTTGTCTTGAAAGTTACCAAGTAGAGCAGAGCTAGGAGAGGATTTGTGGTGAGCCCGACCCTCTAGTTTCTTCTCCAACAGTTGCCTTCAAGTTTCCCGTTGTTTTAAAATGTTTTTCTATTGAAAGTGCATCAAAAGCGGGCTAGTTTAGAAGTACTTACCTGATCTTAGATTACTTTTATGTCTTTCTTAAGTGTATGTGAAAAGCAAGGCTAGTTTAGAAGTACTTGCTTGATCTTAGGTTGCTCTTTGTTCTTCATTTGTTTAAATCCCCTCTTTTTGTAACACTTCATCCCATAAAATCAAACTTTAAAGAGATCCTTAGACATAGATGACTTGCCCCGTGGACCACTCTTGCCCCTTGTTGTTTCAATTAAAGCCTATTATGACTCCATAGCCCAATGGATCTAAACCTACAATTATCTATCTTTCTGGCCAAAGCTTGTTCTATTTTCTTGCAACTTCTCACCTTTGAAACTCTTTGCATTTAGAACTTTCCACCTCAAATAATAATCATGCTCAACCATCCAAAAACAAAACAAACCCTCGGCCTTCATAAATAGCCTAATATCATTACCCAAAACTTCAAAGATAAATCCATCTTTACACTTATTGGAGAGATCCCTCTTTGGATTTAGGAGGGCTAGATCCTAGAATCCCAAAGTGGTTGAAACGATGTTCTCCCTGCGGTCGAACTTTTGCCAATATTGCTGATTATAGGGTGCCAACAAGTCCTTGAAATTGTTTCTTCAAAACTTGATCTAATGGTTTCGTGTCGTGGGCTTTCCTGCGACGGGTCACTTTCTATTGACGACAGCTCATCATCTAGAAAGTTGATCTAGAATCCTATCAGTACCTTTGGATCTGCATGCCCTAATGGCAGGTTTCTCACCTTCGACGACAGGTTGCATCGTTGACCTTCGATCGAATGATTCCATGAAGTGTTTGACTACAAATCATTAATTCACATTTTGTGGATTGTACTGATTAATTTGAGACCCATTGTCATTATTTGTGGTTTCTCTCACACTTGTTAACAATTCACATCATTGAATGGTAATCAAGTGGTTTATACCATGTTCGACTTCAACAAAATCAATCGCATGGATAGAATCGCACTAGTTCAGGAAGCGGAAATCAAGACCCTGGATCTAGTTTCCACCATCCAGGCTGTGAGGAGTTGTATTATTCATAATGTAGTAGACTACTTATGACAGATGGATGTGCCCAAACTATGTCTACTTTTTGATGTAATATTAAAATCATATTTGTACCAAAAAATTTAGTTAGTTTTGATCTGAGTATGGGAATGCCTACCTCAGCGATGATATAAATATATATATGCTTGCATTGAATGATTTTATAGGTTTTCGACTAGTATGTACGCAATCTAAATCCTCGGAATGATAAAGCACTTCACTCTTCAGAACAACCTTAGACTTCGTACTTTAGGGGGCAATCTGTTACACGTTATTTTGTCACCATGACATTTTACTATCCATATAGGTCTATCACTACCTATATTGTACTCCCTTAGAAGTCAAAAACCCTAATGTTCCTAAACCAAGTATTGGAATTGGAGAAAAGCTCATTAAAACCCTTAAAAGTCTATCTCCGCACCTTTTCTAGACTTTTCTTGCGGGTTCGCGGATACTTGTTTTATAGCCGGCGACAACCCCCACATGTTCTGCTACTAAAACCTGCGGACCCCGTAAAAATTCAAATAAAGGAAAATTTAAGTTTTGGAAGCCCAGATGGTCGAATATTCTCCCAACTGGAAGCTTATAGAGGCGCAATAAGTTCGAGATTTATCCCTCCACTCATGGAGCTTATCCCTTGGTCCATGGAGCTCAAATCCCTTCATAAGAGGAATCCATCCCCCTCTTCATGGAATTGAAACTACCTCCATTTCCCTATAAATTGAGCTCATGTTTCAGTCTAAAGGGTAGATTCTACACACATAGTAGACATACATGTTAGTTGCATTCCCAAGAGTGCATAATCTCTACACTAGTTGTTGTTGGCATGAGAATGATGACACCCTTATGTCCATAACTCCATGATGGTATTCAAAGAGGAAGGCTTGTCAAATTGAAGAAGGAACGATTGTTCAGGACCCTTGGAGAAACTTGTACGACATCAAGGCATCAGGTTGTAAAGTTACTCTTTTCATTCAAGATAATACATATGGATATATTTTTCTCATTGAGTTGTTCTTGTGCTTGTTGAATAACATCAATACTTAGACTCCTTGATCACTAAGTTGGTTTTTCTTTTCTTAATTATTGTATGTTGCGGGTGCTTTGATTTTTTTGTCTATCTTTGATTGCAGGTTCTACTTACTGGAGAAGCCTCTTTGGAGCGACTGGATAAAAGACTGCATCGAACGTTGGATTTCAAGGTAGGGGCATGTCCTCTTTCTTTTTTTATAATAATTCTGAATTGCAAATAAGCTAGAGAAAATGATTTACAAATGGATGTTTGTTTCTAGCTATTCGTAGAATACTAGGGAGATCTCTCTTGTCCGCAAGAGGGATTAATCTGCATAACAGTGCTTCCAACTCCATTCAATGTCGTTATGTGTTCAAGGGAAGTCTTTTAGTTTCTCTCTGCTACAATACACTTAAGCCTTCATTTCATGTATCCCTTTCTTGATCCAGTTCCATATCAGCATCATCCTGATAATTTCGTCTCAATCATGATACCCGTTTCTTGTCATTGATTGGGGATACATCAAGGCCCTCGTGTGACGGACCACTTCCTGTCGACATAAACACATCATCCATGAAGTTGACTTAGGAACACCCCTTTTGTACCTTGGTGCTTGCATACATCAATGGCAAGTTTCCTCGCTCTCGGTGACATGTTTACATCAATAGCCTTCAACCGAAAGACTTTGTGTGGTGTTCGAAATCAATTCATTTACTCAGACCATACCGATTGTACCATAGTACCTTGAGAGCCATTAATATCATCGATGGTTTCTCTCGCGTCTGTTAACAACTTACATTATTGGCTGAAAATCATATGGTTTCTACCATGTTCGACTCCATCTCATTTATTCACATGGTTAGACTCGTACATTAGTTGGTTGTGTGAATGAGATAGAAGACCCCTGATTTGGTTCCATCCATCCAGGTTGCGATTTCAGGAGTTATACAAAGATCACAATGTATGATAGTCGTGATCACATAGACAAGTATCTAATTCAGAGTCCATCAATTGCATCTATGGATGAGCCTTTTGATCATTACACATGTTATGTTAGATTATGCATTGAGTATTGGTATGCCTCCCTCAACATCCAGATGTCATGATAATTGTATTGTAACAGATAAAGCTCTTAGTTGTCCTTGATACCTACTTGTCACAAGGTAAAGCATTGTAGTCATCAGTCTCCATCTTTGAATTTTCTCTTCAAGGGGAATTTGTTATAGGCCATTTTTTCACATCCAATCAAAGTGAGACTCCTAATGGGATTAATCAACATCCTATTCCCCTTGTCATAATATTGCACAAAGCCCTAAGCATGTACCTTTCATCCCTCAAAGTTTCAAACCTAAACTTCCCTATTTGAGCCAGTTTGAGGACCAACGCTCCCTCCAAGGGGGTGCGTTCACCTACAACTTACTTCATTGTGGCTAGCATTGGTCACCAATAGGTTTTCCTCCTTTGCACATGCGTTGGTTCGAGAATTCTGGGAGAATGATTAGGATTCCAGAAGCTTCACCTTCTAAGAGTTTCCAAAATTTGTTTCAACTACTTACCTTGATTTACATTCAGATCCTATCCTACCCTACTTTGGAGTTTTCACCACTTAAACTTTGATCCTATCCCTCCATCAAAGGTGGATCTAAAACCTTAGAATGGTAATTGGATAAGAACTCCCAACTTACCCCTCTCTCCTATATATTTACTCTCTCATATGAAAGAGGTAATGGTTGGATTTGGAGAGTGATTATGCCCTTAGTTGCTGCAGTAAGTAGTTATCATCTCATGCATAGGGTGACTGAAGGTCCATATTGTGACAAGGAAAGGACTAGTTAACAACTTGGAGGAGATATTCTACAAGATCGACTGCCACTTATGGTTGTAATCTCCTTCCATTTATATTAATGCAAATAATTTTTTGTTTTCCTATATGTGACGTTGTTATTTCACTTATTTTAATACCATGTTGATTTATTGAATAGAGTATTTACATGATATTGCATACATCTCATAGTTCTTTGTCTTGTGTTATTTGAATATGCAAGATCTAATTTTGGCGATTGGAGCTGGAATTGGAGCTTCCAAGCTAAAGAAGGAGCGAAGCACCCAACAGATTCCAGGTAGGCCTCACTCTATCACCTATTTACTTTAAGGAAAAAATTTGGTTCCTTGTCTCTCCATTGTTCTAGGTTGACCACCAAACCTAGGGGAGATACCTTTGTCCGCAATCATAAATCTCGTTTAACATGGAGCATTGATAAATACAAAGACAAGTTTGTATCGAAAGGATTCTCATAGAAATAATGGATTGATTTTGAGGAAACCTTTGCTCCCACAACTAGATATATGAAAATAAGGTCACTTTTTTCGTTGGCTACTCCTATGGGATGGAACATCCATCAAATGGATGTGAAGAAAAATTTCCTGAATGGGACCATTGATAATGATGTTTACATTGAGAAACATCAAGAATTTGAAATAAATGAGAGGGAGACTCATATCTACAGGTTGAAGAAAGTTCTATATGGGTTAAAGTAAGCACCTAGAGCTTGGTATGTAAGAATGGATGCATACCTATTGAGACTTGGTTTTACCAAGAGTACTACAGATCCTAACCTATATATGAAGGTGGCCCAGGGTGAACCAATTATCATACTCTTGCATGTGGATGATCTACTAGTCACAAGTGTAGAGCATCAAACTCAATAATGCAAGAAGCATTTAGCATCCGAGTTTTATATGAAGGATTATGCATTATTACTTGGGACTAGAAGTACGAAAGAAGCCAGGTGAGATATAACTTTGTCAAGGTAAATATGTGATCAAGATACTTCATAAGTTTGGCATGATGGATAAAAGTCCTATGATGACTCCTATGATTTCAAACTTAAAGAAGTCGAGGAGTTCAAAGTATAGTCCAGTGGAGCCTACTTGCTAAAGACAATTGTTTGGGTCCTTGATGTATCTGGTAAATATGAAACCAAACATTTATTTTGCAGTAAATGTCCTCATTACATTTTAGATGGATCCAAAACATGATAATTGGATTGCAGCCAAGCATATCCTAAGATATTTGCGTGGAACCATACATCACTACCTTCGGTATACTGGTAATGAAATCCAACTCATGGATATACAAATTCAGATTGGGGTGGCAATGAGATAGATGGAAGAAGCATAACACGTGGATGCTTTAGCCTAGGGTCTTCCATGGTGTCATGGATGAGAAAAAATCAGGATACATTGCTTTGACTAGTGTTGAAGTTGAATATGTTGTTGTAATCAAGGTATGTTGTGAAGAAGTTTGGCTCAAGAAGTTGTTATCAAAATTGTTTGAAGGATTGCTTAGCCCTACATGGATAAATTGTGATAATGAAAGTTGCATAATATTGACAGACTACCCCGCGATTCATGTTAGGAGAAAGCATATAAATAATAAGTACCAATACGTCAGAAGCTTGGTACAAGATGGGGTCATGGAGTTGCACTATCTACCTACAAATGAACAGGTAGAATACACATAATGGCTAAAGCATTACCAAACAAGAAGCTTGAGTACCTGGGAGGTATGTTTGGTTTGGTGGACATATTTTCCCTAATTCAGAGGGAGTGATGTTGGGTAGTTCTTGTCTTTATGGGTCATGCTCTAAGCTAGGAATAACAACTGTAAGCCTTAGTGAAGACAATAAAGAAAGAATGGAGTATGGAGGATTGGATAAGCATCATAGATTAAGACTTCTTATGGATTGTAGAATCTAGGAAAAGAAGTTGTTGACCGACATTAGGGGAATTTTTGGGTTTAAAATGGGCCTCTTAAGGAAATAATCAAAATAATAGCTAAACCAATAAAATAATATTTATGAATTTTCAATTCACTTTTTACACCACAATCCATGTAACCATTGTTAAATTAAATTCAAAAGTTGTACGAAAATAAAATTAATAAAAAATTGTATCGATGTGACTATAAATAAGAATGAGCTTTTCAAGAAAAAAATCATTATCATTGAACAACTAATGCATTTGTTCTTTGTACTTCAATAACTTAAAATAAAATATAAATATAAAATCATAAATTCGTAATTATGTAATATCTTGTTAATTAAAATTTGTATTATTTAAATTTTATATTAACATGTAATTGATGTACTATATAAAAATAATATAATATAATATAACAAATGTAATATATTATTTATATATGAATTTCATATTACATATTAAATTGATTTGATTTATAACATAAGAAGAAATAATATATAATATAAAAATGAATATAATATATATTCCATATCATTTAGATTATTTTTCATAATATTATATATAATAATATATAATATTAATATAATCAAAATGACATGAATTGAGTTATCTTATAATATATAATATTAATATAATCAAAATGACATGAATTGAGTTATCTTTAAAATTAAAGGATATTGAAATAGATTTAATTTATTTTTATAATATAAAAGTTATATACATTGAATTTTTTTATTTTTTATTTTGCCCCAAACTATGTTGAACCTAATATAACTTTTTTCAACATACAAAACTAATATACCATTTTTCATGAGACAAAACTATTTTTTTTTTTCTAATTTTAATATTTTTGTATTGTTATTAATATTATAATAATATTATTTAAAGATTTGATTTATCCTAAAATTAAAAAGTTATATTTTTATTTATTTTGATTTCATATGTATAATATATATGTATAGATATTAAATTATAATTAATTTGAAATTGTAATATTAAATAAAATGAGATTAATATATAATTTAAAAATACATATAAGAAAATATACAAATATAATATTTATTCAAAAGTGTGTTAGGACATGAAGATTGTGTAGGGATATGCATTGTTTATTTAAAAAAATATGAAATGATTTTATTCAAAAAGTGTAAATGACATTTATTGTGAGTACTTTACTTTATGACTTTAAAAATACTTAGAGCACTACAATGGTTAACCATGTTTTTTTATCCACCATTGATAATGTGACAAGTAAGTACCTTTAACTCAAGCAATGTCACCTCAACCATTAAGAATGATGTCATCCCATAAAATATGATTGGTTCTCATAAAGTGAATTTTGATGGTACATTTTCCTTAGGAGGCTCATTTTAGACCTCAAAATTCCCCTAATGTACTCTTTGAGGATGAGGTAGGGCATCCAAGATAAGAGTAGTCAAAGAGGACCGATATTCTTTGAGGATTCAAGTTTAGACATCCAAGATAAGAATAGTCCTAAAAGGACATACCCGGTGAACATCCAGATGGGGTGTGCACCTTAGAGGTAGTGTGGCAACTCATGTAAAGCCCCCCAACATAATGCTCTCAAATAAGAATGATATTGTCTAGTCAAGGCCTTCAAGGACAATGTTGGTTATGATAAAGATGATTGAAAAATATGGCTTATCAATGTGACTCTTCTTATGAGAATGCTTCAAGATTGAGATTCATTATACCATTTAATGGGATTATGAATCCCTCCCTAGTTAAGAAGGAGTGTTGAAAATTGTAACTAGGTTCGGTCTTCATAATGACCTAATTGTAATAATGACATTGTATATTCTTTATAAATAAAGAAGAATAAATAAAGAAAAATTTTATTTTTATTTTGGAATATGGGTTTCATACTCAAGTTTGAATCAAAATCATGTTCTTCGTGATTTTAGGTTTTCTAGGTCAATCTAGGATAAATAAGTTAATGGCCATGTGTCATAGTCCCATTTAAATAATAATATTTATTTTTTCAAGAAAAATCCACTTATAATCCCAAGGAGAAGATTAAGTCGACCTTATGGAGGGAATTCGACCCTCATGAAAGGTTATGAAAAGAGAAGAGATTGAGCTATTAAGAACACACAACAAGCACGAGTTTTATATGCAATATTGAAGAAGAAAGAGAGTAGCTGGAGGGACGAAGAAGAGGAACATAAGTCAAAATTTGTCTAAGGTTATCTTCTCTTGTATCATTCTAGGGTTTGTGAAGCTTCCAGTTGTAGGGGGGCAATGTTCTGTTGTAGGGGGTGAAATTTTGTGAAGCAGTTGCAGGAGGCTGAAGTTGCAACATCATAGTAGAAATATAAAATTTCTAGAAGCTTCCTTGAAGAAGATCTTGTTGGGGGATGAATTTTTCTTGGTAGGGTTGTTGGCTTTGGTCTTTGGGTCTTGGAAGTCTCTTTGTAAGAAAATTCTAAAGAAGAAGAGAAGCATTTTTTGGGTTTTCCCCTAGGATGGGTTTTTCCATGGCTTGGAGCCTATATCTTGTGCACTTTGTCTTGTTACGATCTTCATTGTTTTTGGTAATTTGTTGATGAAAAAATATCTAATAAAGTAATAAAAAGGCCAACACAAATCACAAGTAATTATCAAGTTATGAAAAATTGTCTAAATACATAAGTCTCCTGATTTTCTAACACTTTGGAATATTCAGATGGAATTGAGTATGCAAGGTTTCTTCACTCTTCCGAAATAGATGGTTAGATATTTAAATTTAATTTCATTGCAATATAGATATCCAACAGGCTTGGAGTAAGTGGAATTTTTAAAATAGTCGATGTTTCTTATCTTTCGTGCCATTTGTTTCAAAATAAAAGGTTACAGAAGGAAATACCCTCCAAAGCAAAAATTCCATGAATTTGGCTTAAAATCCTCTATGTATTTTAGTAGGTTCTGTTATCACCCTAGTAATTCTTAGGTCGTGGGATTTTGGTTTATAGTTAAAGAAAACCAGGGGTAACCAAGAACCTCTTTTGAAATCTAGGATCTAGCCTTCCTAAATTCCGGAGAGGGATCTCTCCTCAAGATTTAGCTTGATTTTTGTTATTAGATTTTAGGCTAGGTATGATTGGACAATTGGTTTATTTTGAAAGTTTGGTGGGAATAAAAGGTACTTCAAGGTAAACCACATAGGGATCTACCAAACCATTGGGCTATGGAGTCAACTTCTTGGCAAGCAGAGCTAGGAAATAAGGTCAAAAGAGCAAATGTACTAAGGGCAGGGTAGATGACCTTCAAAGGGTTTTGAAATAGGCTTTTTGATGAAATGGGTGAAATCTAAACAAAAGGGAAATTAAGAATCCTTAAGTTACAGAAATGAAGATGAAAGAAAGGGGGTCAAACAAGGACTAAGAGCATTTAAGAATTCTTAAGTCTAGTTATCAGCAAAAAACATATCAATGAATAACTAATAAAAAATAGGGAGTTTTTTAACACTAATCATGTTTAAGCTTTCCTAGTTAATCATTCAAGAGAGAAAACATATAAATGTATATATGGAACTTTTAGAAAGATAAATAGTGAAAACAGGAAAATACTTGACCTATCTGATCAGCACAAGAATCCTAAGTTATGATGTCTTTAATCTTAGTTCCAGTCTGCTGCTTTACAAATCAACTCACACAAACTCCAATGTATTCAGCAAAAATGTCTATAGTAGTCTTGAAAAATTTTATTCCACACTTAATACTTCAAAAAAAGAAGTGCTTATACAAAAAATATTACAAAATATATGAGAGACATGTAGGAATATCTTTAGGAAAAAATAAATTTTATTACATAGAAAGAGGGACAACTGCAAAACAAACTGGAAAGCTGTCCTCTTATCAATAAAAAATAGGACTAATTATCTTAACTTGTTGCTGGGTTGTAGCTGTTGGAAATTCTTGCTGGCATTTTGGAAAAAGATCTTTTGAGGATAACTTGAAAGAAGCTCTTTCCATTTCACATCCTTTAACTTGTGCTTTATCACTTATACTCTTTACGCTGTTTCTTTTACTGCTTTAATATTGTAAAATAAGGAATAATCTACAGTAAAAAGGCATTTTGATTGATACTCTTGGACTCTTCTCCTTACCCTGATATAATTTAACTGAAAATCTTTATATGAAGTCAGTGAATTCCTGCCATTGTTCTGCGCTGGGAATTCTCATATTCTTCAATTTCCTGTAGCTTTCATCTGCCTCTGTATACTTAGAAAAATTGGGCTTAACAATGAAAATATGTTTGATCTCATTTTGTAGAAAGAGCAAGTTCTCAAAATATTCCAAAATAACTTTACCAGTTGGAGACCCTTGTGGTAAAGGTTTGTTGATCTGCTCTTTGGCATAAGCCCTGATTTTGTTGTCATAATCCTTCTGTGCCATTAAATTTTCATTCAAAGCATGAATGTATAGAAGGCCTGCTTGTGTTAGTACTATGTATTTGGCCCAAAATCTTGTGATTGCCAAGTTCATGTCTTTACATTTGTCCTCCAAATTATTCATCATATTTCTCTTATTCAGGACTTTCTTGATTTGTAGTATGCTTTTAGTTCTATCCTGAATTTTTAGCTCTTCAAGCTCTTCTCTGTGTTTGCTATTCAGAAATTTAATAAGCTTCAAAGCTTGAGCAGGTTTGTCAGCCAGTTCTTCTTTTGTCTTTTGGATTTCTATTTGTGCTGCTTTGAGTAACTCTTTTTGTTCATAAATAATTTGGATTGAAGGCCACTGTAAATGTATGTCTTGAATGATGTTGTTCCAAAGATAATTCTTGATATAAGATACATGTTCAGTGAGATTAACCTGTTGTTGTAGAATCTTTACATGTTCCTGCAATCTGTTGGCTCTCTGCTCATGTCCTTTGGATGTAATTAATGCATCTTTGTTTTATATTTCAAGATTTCAAATAGTACCTTTCAAATTGATTATTTCTTTATCCTTTAGAAACATGTCTTCCATAGCCTTGACTATGTCAGCTCTTTCACCTGTTTGATTTACTTGTGATGTAGATGATGAAGTGGCAAAAATATTGATCCGGATTTATGCAGGAACGCAACATAATAAACGCATAACCATAAATACAAAGATGCAGCGGAAATAACACTTCATTTCACTAATATCAAAGAACTGAAATTTGCTTACAGAAAAAATGGAAATAAAACTAGCTAGGGCATTGGTACCTATTTCTGATAAGAGATGTGGCGGCTACAGGCCTCTGAACTGAGTTACAATGAGGCTCGAGGGCCTATTTATTATTTAGAAACAATGGGAAATCCTAAATAGCCAAAACCCTAACCCTAGGAGATGAAGCTCCAAAACTATGGGCCCCGTTTGGGTAAATTGGTGTTTCAACTTCCCAGGGACGTAACTTTGGCATACGATCTTCGTTTGACGTGTAACATACCTCGTTAGAAATATCTATCCAAGGAATACAAATTTTGAACAAGAAACATTGGTCTATGGACCCATGTTTCTCTCTGTTTTCCCAAAAAACGTCGTTTAGGGCCTCAAAATGGCTCCGGAAGTTCAGGACCCGAAAAACTGCTAAAAATAGTAAGTTGTACCAAAACTGAAAAACTGAAAGAGACAATGGTGGGGCCCCAAGTGGAATAGGCAGGTGAAAACAAATATCCACCTGGATCATTCCTCCCCCCTTAGGAAGCAATGGTCCCCATTGCGTTAAGTTCCTCCATGAGATGACGAAATTTCTGCTGAACTTGGTCCCTGTTGAACCACTTTCCTTGGTGCAGGAGCTGGCCAGCTTTGACAACCTGATACAGTTGGATCTTCTATTGGCGAGTGTTCTTGATTTGCATGTCCAGGATACAATCTGTGGTGGCCTGTTCCATGCAGTTTGGGTTTAACTCTGTTAGTGTGAGTTGTTTTGCAATGTCTGAGGTGTCCAGTAGAGGTGGGAAGTAAGGACGAAGGCGATCCACATTGAAGACTGGGTGCAAACCAAGGAATGGTGGAATACTGAGCTCGAAGGCATTGTTCCCTACAGCTCGTGATGGTGCATGGCCCGTACCCAGCGGCAGACATGGGGTCCAGTGAGGCGCTCCTGCAAATGTAGCCATACTTTGTCGCCCACCTGGAAGTTGTGTGGCACCCCATGTTGATCATGGCATTGCTTGTACTTGGCATTGGCTCTATCCAATATATCATGAACCTATTGGTGGATGTTTTGAATGTGTTCAATTAAGCTACTTGCTTTGTCAACTTCAAATTAGACATGAGCTGAATCGGCCTGAGCAACTGCAAATGGTATGGCTACGTCAATAGGACATAGTGGCTGGAATCCCAAGCCCACCTGAAAGGGGCTATGGCTGATTGAACCGTGGAGAGCCCGATTATAACTATGTTGTACATATGGGAGGCTCTCATCCCATGTGCATGGATGCTTTGAATTTTACATGTGCAAAATCTCAGACAATCATTCTCGTTGATGACCTCTCGCTTGCCATCGTCTTGTGATGAAAGTCGTGGACTTGGTGAGTTCGTATCCAACATCGACAAGAGTCGGGACCAAAGGAGAACCCGTTATCCCAACTGATATGATAGACTGTGGGATCCCAAAGTTCACCCACACTCGTTCAAAGAAGAGTTTAGCAGTGGCTTCTGCTATGATATTCTTCTTGTGGGCCGCCATAATGGCCATCTTCGAGAATTTGTCGATGACCATGAAAATATATTCATTTCCATGCTTAGTGGAAGGCAGGCCTGACATCTAATCCATGGAGATGGATTCCCAAGGTCGACTAGGGGTAGGTAGCGGAGTACATAGGCCTTGCTTCTTGATGGTCAGTTTGGCAATGGCACAAGCAGTGGAGGATCTGATGTGCTTCTCGACATCCTTTCGAAGGTTCGACCAATAGAAATACTTCTACAGGATTGCTACTGTTTTAATTCCGAAACACCAAAGAACCTCAACTATGGTGCTTCCTCGGTATCAATGCGGGAATGCTCGCTTTCGAAGGAACAAAGGTGTCCCGTGTGACAGCAAGACTGTTTTTCAGTAATGACCGTGCATACTGTGTGAAGATTTATAGATTTTAAGAACCCCCTAAATTTATATATATAATAAATAGGCGAATCCCCATGATACATAGGAAAAATGGAAGGCGATTTTATTAATAATATAATATGTATATATAATTTTTTGGCGAATCTCTCACGAGATTATATTATCTTGTAAAATCATGGCGATCACTAGTACAAAATGGCGAATCGTTGTCTAGTGGAGTTCGAGGTGTTGGTTCCAATGAAGATATGGAAGTTGAACCAAGAGTTGAAGGAAGTGAACCATCGAGACCAAGCATCAAGGAAAATTTTAGGGGCGAATTTTAGCCCAAGGGCGAAATTTAAGGGATTTTAGATTTTAGAGGGGCAAATTTTTTATATAAAACCTATTTTGTATAGTTTTATAAATACACCTCCATCATGAAGAATGTTGTTTGGGACATAGTGTCAGGACTAAAGGGGAATTCAATAGTGAGTTCCAAATGGCTCTACAAGATCAAGCATGCAACAATTGGCAACATTGAGAAGTTCAATGCAAAGTTCGTAGTGAGAGGATTGTTGGCCCTCGTTTTTTATCTCTTTTTGTTTATGAAAATACACTTTATTTGCCATACTAACCATATATACACCATCATATTCACCCAATTTTTCCTAATAAATGAATATAAAGGTATTTAAATTAATTTTTTCAATTCTTAGAAGTTTTTATAAAAAATGAATTTTAAGTGCATTTTTGGACCAGATCAGAAATTCCCGTAATGGCCTCATGGTTTGCATATTTGCAGGAAACTTGGACTCGAGCGGGATATATTTCTAGAAATATTGGGAACTAAGATTAAATTTACACCTGTTGGCTCAGTCAAACCGAGATTTAATAGGCCTGGTCAAAGGCGGTCAAATAGGACCTGTTTTTATGGAGGATCCTTAGGAACTAGGTCAAATTTCTTATTTTATGGGATTTTCCATATTTTGAGGGATCTGATGGATGAATTCAACTTGATTGGATAAGATAAGGATAACCATGGCTATAGGAGGCATTTTAGATGAATTTGTTTCATATTTTATCTATTTAAGCCTCAGACTTTGAAGGCATTGATGTAGAAATTGTATGACTTAACATTATTATTTTTTAGACTTTGGAGAGTTAATTGAAGACCCGTTATATTAAATTTGCTGTTTTTATATGCTGATTGCTTGACTGAATTTTTAGTAGCTGAAATCACTTTCAGTGTGCGAGGCAAGAATGGAGGGCCCCCACACTGAGCTAAGTGCACTTTCTAGTTATTTGTAGTTGCAGTTTATGAACTAGTTTGTTTTATGCTTAACTTGTTGATTAGATATATGTTGATGTTTTATGGGTGTTGATGAATCTAATTATCATTCTTATTCTGCATATGAAAGGACAATCAAATTTTTAAGTTAAACATTATTTCTATTTAATTAAGATCTTAATCTAGAATTCTTCTTTTCATGCTTTTTAATGATTTTCCGAATTCCTGTTTTCTAACAATAGTATTATTGATGAATGAATCTGTGATCATGAAGGGCAACCAGGATCTCTATAGTTAAGAGCCTCTTCAATTATTGTTTCATGCATCTTAATATATTTCTCAATTAGTGGTTTTTTATTTCTAATTCATGAAGTAATCTTGTGAGAGAAGGACAAACAAATCTCTTAAGTTAGTAGATTCTTTTGCTGCTGATTGCATACTTGAATTTAGAAATTATTTAGTTTAGATTTATATTTGTAATATGTATTTCTTTAATCATTGATAAATCATCTTCTAACTTGATCATAGCTGAAACCCATATACCTTGGAGATGCTTCTAAGTCCTACTAGCCCCTATTGATAATAAATACTTGTGTTTGTTTACTTGTTAAACAACCCAACAAGGATTCTTCCAGAAAGTGGGGGTGAACTATGAGAAGGCATTTGCTCTAGTCACCAGGTAGAATTCCATTAGAGTAGTTATGTCCTTGGTTTCATTTATCATATGCAGGATACATCAGATGGATGTGAGGACAGCTTCCATTAATAGGAACATTGAGGAGGAAGTGTACATAGAGTAGCCTCAAGGATTTGAGGTGTAAATAGGAAAGAGTCCCACCTCAAGGATTTGATGTAAATGGGAAAGAGTCCCATGTTTGCAAGCTTAAAAAGGCCTTGTATGGACTCACATAGGCACCGAGTGCGCAGTATACCAGGATAGATGGACATTTTCAGAGCATGGGTTTCACCAAAAGAGAGGCAGATCCTAACTTATATTATATATTTGTCATATGTGATATGTTTGTATTACTATTGTATATAGTGGCGTGTTTATTACAGGTTCATAGAAACTTATTAGAATGTGGAACGCAGAAATAGAAAGCATAAATAGCAACTAAGTTTGAGATAAGAACATTGGCATGATGCATTACTTCTTGAGTTCAAAGGTTTGACAGAAATTGTTGAGAAATATGGGGGCAGAAAGGTAAGTGATCTCTCTTCTCTTTGATAATTGTTTGTGATGTATTTTTACTTCTTTTAGTTAGCTTCTTCCTTTAGTTATTATTATTAGTGTTTTTCCATCATCAAATAGCTACCAAACCATAAATAACAATAAGTAAAAGGACACAAGATATAGGTGATCATCCAGGGCCAAAACCTCTCCAATCTTGAGAGGAAAACCCACACGAATTCCTCTTCTTATAGAATCTTCAATTGATGAATTCCAAGACCTAGACCCTTGACCAAAAAATCCTCCAAGACCAAGTCAACTTTGCCTCTTTTTCCAAATCAAACGAGCTACTTCTTCCTTGTCTTCAGTTTTGGCTTGACACCACCTTGATTGCAGCTTCATCCTTCCCTTCTGTAATTTCAGTCTTCCTACAACTTCTGCACTTTTCGGCCCTTATTTCAGAAACCCTAGGCCGCACGTGTGAGAGGAAAATGGATATTTTTTTCCTCTTTTTCCTTCGCTAGGCATCCTTCTTGTTCTTAGAGAACTTGGTCCTTAAAACAGTGCTTACTTGCCCCAATCCTTAACACTTCGTTGGATCTATAACTCGGCTTCCTTACAACAAATTGAAGCCCTAATTTCTTCGCACATGTCGAGAGAAGTAGCCCAAAAGAATTCAAAAATCACGTCCTTCTTTTCTTCCTTCATTCTCTTTCTTTTTCACACCTTTTCCTCATGATCGAACTAGGAATGAGTGAAGTGTGTCTCTCAAGTGTGGTCGAAGTCTTCCTTTTATAGGCTTTCTTGTCCATGAAAGCAAGTCGACTTGTAACTGTCTCTAGGCCAACTTGTCTTTGGGAAGGCCGACTTGTAGCTTGCACATTTGATGAGGTCTTGGAGGGTCTTTTGACTCAACTATGACTCAAATAAACTCTTTTACAATATGTAATATGCCCAAATGGGTCATTCATACATGACAATGACTTTCTTGACTTGTAGAATAGCTAACAAGCCCTAGGAGCTCACAATGGGAGCTAGAGCTAAAAAATAAATTTCCTTGAGCATGAAACCCATGCCTCAACAACAATAATAAATTTATTTTTCTCATTACATCAAATACATAAAATTATGATTACATATGTCATTATGAAGACCAAACCTAGTTACATATTTCAACACTCCCTCTTAACTAGGGAGGCATTCATAATCCTTACAAGGTACTCGGACATTCTCAATATGAAGAATTCTCGTAAGAAGAGTCGAATTGGTAACCCATCTGTTTAGCATCATATCAACCATCATTGTCACATAACAAGGCTTTGAATAATAGCTCTATCTCTCCATAAGAATAGAGCACAATGTTGGAAAGACCAATGATTTATAGACACCATCATCATTGTCTCTCAAGGCACATACCCCACCTGGGTGTTCACAGGGTATGTCCTCCCAGGACTATTCTTATCCTGGATTCCCAGTCCTCAAAGAATATCAGTCCTTTACCACTACTCTTGTTGTGGATTCCCTACCACATCCTCGAAGAGTATCGGATGCCAGATGCTTACCCAATCCTCCATTCTTTCTTCCAAAGTGAAGACAAGAATGATGTGTCTATCTCTCCCTCTTAACTACGGAGGGTATACCCATTCTTATGAAGGAATGTACCCATTCCTATAAAGGAATGTACCCAAGCTCCATCCAAACTAGGGACTTGATTTCCAATAGCAGCTCTTTGGTGGAGATTATGGTACTTTCAGCTACTTGAAGAGATCCTACATTCCATGTCATGAATTTCATCTTTAACATTATGCAGCTTTCATCTTTTGGGGCTTCTTCATAGGGCATTGACCATCCATCACTTTCATTCATGAACCATGTTAGTCATGTCATCCTTCCTTTCATCAGAAAGTGATATGCTAGTCCATATATGGCTTTCCTTCATACATCTACCTTTTCCACATCATGCGTCCTTCGGGATCTTTCATCCACCACATGAGTACTAGTTGTAGGTGACATCCACAACTCCCTTTTAATAGCCCTGTATTAGCCCATCCAAACATGTTCAAAAATGAAAAATGAACATCAAACAAAATTTACCTTTTGTGATGGTCCTTCATCATGACATTTTCTTATTGTAATATCAACTTTTTGCATACATATTGACACATCTCCAAGATATTCAATTGTTAAGGGTCTTCTTTCTTTTCAGAATTTCCCAAGGTTTACATATCTTTCCCATGGAGATATCATGGTCAATTCTACTAGTCATCAAATGCTGATTTCCTTTTCCATGCGACCATAGTTGCATCTTTCATGATCTCTTCTTTTCTCTATTCACATATCACTTCCTAGGAACTTCTAATCATATTTCCTCCATCTTTGTCAACCACCTCATATTTCATATGAGGACATATTATGTTGATTTCTTCTAGTCAATATGTGAACCGTACCCCTTCATGCATCTTTCCAACAAAAGAGAACCCTTTCCTTTGATAAAATTCATGAGGTAGAGTATCTATCCCAGTTATCTGCAACTATATGATGACATGACCTAACTTATCAAACATATCCATACACACCTACTTCCTTCTTTTCGTCATCTAGACTTCCTTTAGCAACTTATTTTCCTTGATTGAGAGTACTTAAATAAAAAATGATAAAGAGTCTGCTAACCCTAAAAAAATGATAAAGAGTCTGCTAACATTAAAAAAATGATAAAGAGGCATCTTGCAAGAGAAGATAGTTGTTTAAGACTTTCACAAGACAAAATTTCTACCCATAAGTTGATAAATTTTACTAAATTCTTAATAATGTTAATAATAATCTAATTTTAAGGTCACATCCAACCATACGCTAAATTGGTGTATAAGAGTCGCTTGTTTGTGGGACAAGGGACCTGTCTCTGCATAGAAATTTCACTGCTAAAGTCTACAAAAGTGTGCATACTCTACCCCTTTGGATTTGAACTTGTTACATTACCCCATTTGCATTTAAACTTGTGACGTCTTACGAGGAACCACAAGTTTTTAAGCATTAGGCCCGGTATTTGGAGACAAGGAACACGACAACGTGAAAAATGTCTATACCTACAAGGTTGACATTGATATCCACAACACATCCTTCTTTAAGGATGGCTCAAGAACCTATTTAGAGGTAGTTGACTAGTCACAAAGTGAACCAATAGCCTTTGTACATTTTGCATGTACACCCTAGTTAAAGATCAATGGGAATTCATTGAGATATCGGGGGAATTAATAGGTGTTTTTCTTAATAGAGTGAGTCAATAAGTGGACAAATTCAGCATTTTTGGTAAGTTTATTTTTCCAGTTTATTTATTCAGCAAAGAAAATTTTCTCTTTGGTCTATTCATTTTTCAAAATTTGGATGATGTGGATAGTATTAAAACAGGTCAAAACCTTTAAAAGAAAATTTCCAAAGCCAAAATTTCCATCAACTAAGTGGAACTATAACTTCCAATAAAAATTTTACCCGATTAAGGGAAGAGTTTCATTAAAAAAAGATTGACTTCATCCACTAATTAACTTACTCCTTTCCAACCTAGAGTAGCATCTAATTTCACCTCTTCAAACTTGGGTGAAAAAAATTGTAATTTGATTTCTTGGTGCCATCTATGTGATAAAAGAAAATTAGGGTTCTCAAGGATCTTCTTTTGTAACCCTTAATATTGCTTTTATTCAATGGCTGTTACAAGCGTGTTGTGCCATGGAGGTATTGTTATAATATAAACTCATAACAAAGGGGGTTTTTGGCATACAGTTTTCTTAGTGTGCAAAGTTCCAACTTATCCTGACGGTTATAAGGCAAGATTGTCTTTAAATGAAAAATTTTAATGAGAAATCAAGCCCATGTTTTTTCAGCGACATCTCTTTCGTTGAGATTAATTCTGTTAATATTTATTTTTTGGTAGCTATGGTCTCATCCCAACCATTTTGGGAGACATTTGAAGTACCACGTGATCCAAATATGGATATGAATATTTATACAGCAGATTATTATAAGTATTTGGATACAATACATTTCTGTGTGGGGCTTATATAAATATATATATTACCAAAATAAATACCATGAAATATAACATATCCAAGATTGTTATAACAATTATAACCTAAATAATTTATTTGGGATATTTACTACTTTTTGGAGGTTTCACATTTTAACATGTTTACTCCTAGTTGTATTTGAAAAGGCAGTGTCGTCTCGTATAAGCATAAACTTGTTTTGCATCAATTAAAAATTCATGAATGCAATTGAGGTCAGAAAATATCATGGTTGTTTGTCTTTCTCTATACCTATGAAACAGTTGCCTCGTGGTTAGTTATCGCTCTCATTGTTTCTATAGTTTTGTTGCAAGTTATTTTTATGTTTTTCTGGGGGACACATTCAATTACTAAGTCCTCTAAAGGAGAGATAACTACAAAATCCATAGCATTGTTTCATTACACAATACTTTTACTAAAACTACATAAGAACAATCATCAGGATCTCAGTTCAGCAGATTTCAGCTGGTGGCATGTCATGCAACCCAAAAAACTATAATTCCCCCATTACATGAAATGTGCATATGGGAACAAATACAAAGCCTAGGTGACTTTGACAAAATAATAACCCCTTGTCATAACAGCTTAGCCACATGAAAGTGCTTGTGTTAAGCCCCTTGGGGGTTGTTTCAACTTTCACATGCACAAGTGAACCAATTATGGTGCCTCGCCTCTTTGGGCCAACTATAATGCTTCTATTAAGTTTAAAGGAAGCACTTTCAAATAAAACCTATATAAGAACATAAGCATTTCAATTTTAAGCCTACAAACATCTTTACACTGATATGAAAAGTGCATTGAACAAATCATTTACCAGTTAACCATTGAGTGAGTTGGTGTTCTCTTTATGTTATTAAACCATTAACTATTTAGGATTGTGTAGATATTGTCAAGAGAACTAACATAAACAAATACCATGAAAGATCTCTATACCTTTTTAACATGCTTTCTCTTAATTATACTTGAAAGGCTAGTGTCATTTTTATTATTAGGGTTTTTTCTTCTTATTTTAAACTTTTACTGGATATGAGATAGATTGTGTTTAACCCATATTCAGGTTACATCCAGGTTGTATCATGTAGCATCCATATCATATACAATTTTATACAAATCAAGGTGGAAAAGAAAGCAGGCTTAGTGACATAATTGTGGTATGTAGACTAGCAAAAGTGATGCATTTTAATTTGAGTTCAAAAGAATGAACAATTGCATAATAATGCTAGACAACAAGCCAAGGTTTGGATGTTTTTAGAGAGTCTTACTGTCAAAATGATCTCATCTACTCTTCTTATTAAGGCTTTTATATCCCTAACCTAGACCAACTACTCAATTCAGCTAAGGAGATTTGAATTTCTCTACCTCACAAAGCTTGTTACAATTTCACCATGTTAGGTTAATAGAAAAAATATTTACAATTTAAAATAAATAGAAAACAAATGGAGGCAACTAGCATTTTTATGGTGCTTGATTCAGCCATCCTAAAAACATGTATCCAGTCCCAAATTACTTCTCTATAAAGGAGAGTAATCTCAAAAACTAGGCACAAAAGCATCCTAAATGCATTCAGACTCCAAGGCAGTAGTTGAGTACTCATTGGAACTTTTATATATTCTTGAGAATACAGTGCGAGTTGATTTGGTTCTGCTGCCTGAAAACCTAATAATTAACAAGTAGCTATCTTGATGTTGAAGCCTTGAGTTTATTACTTAGGATGGAGGGATATTATTTCTTCTTAATTTCTGATAACCATTCCACAATGGCAGTAACACCATGGAAAATAGGTAAGAACCAACTACAATAATCTGCATAAGACATAACAACTAAAGAAAAGATGATAGTATTAGCTTGATCAGGATAACTAAAACAAAGAGAATGGATTAAAGAGTCAAGAAGTTTCTCAAAGAAAATCAAACAACAAACAGAAGCATAGCAACAAGTAGCAAAGAAAAGAGGAAATCTTCAAAATAATGTTTAAGGAATGACCTTACAACTAGACTACTTGGATAGTTGGTTCTTAACTAGATCCCAGCGGTCAAAGATATGCTCCACCCCTCAGGCCTAACAAATGGTTGCTGTTTGGTTTCACAAAGTAACATGTGTTGTGGGAATGTAGAGTTGCTAGAGCATTTTGGGAATGGGTTACCGCTGAGTACAACAATCTCTTTGTCAGTCAACTTCTTTGGGAGGGCGTCAGTTTGGTGATGGATGGATGATCAGGCAGTCTAGAAAAGTTATATAGAACACCTAAGCATCTCTTTTGAGCGAAAATAGATATTGTGCTACCTAATGGGAAAGTCTCCCCCTTCATGTGAGAAAGATTGCAAATGCTAGATCAATGTTAGCAGCGTAGATTTTAGCCATAATTGGAATTTTAAAAAGAGTGTAGAACCTCTCTTCAGAATATGGGCCAAAGAAGATATACTTGCATTCCTTGCATATGTAGGGAGAGGTAGACTATAACCACAGCTTGGCCCAATGATACATACTACTTTATGTACTCTTCTATCATTCATAAACGAAATATGAGATGCAATTTCACGAAAAAACACAAACGAATATCAAGGAAATACTGTGAACCCGCAATAAATGTTATAAATTCCTTAGAGAAATGGATAATGTAACTCCATGTTCTTATCCAAGTGGCGGATATGAATCCTTTTGAAGAACCAAGAAAAGAGGTCAAAGCACTCACTAAAATTGACACACTCATCTTGGATCTGCAAGGAACATTTTTACCAAATGTGAAATTACTACTTAGGACAGGTAGAATTCCATTATATATTTGAATTTTCCATTATACTAAATAATAAAATAGCTGCTCATTGAAATTTATGGAGGAAAAATAAATGGCTCAACTAAGGTTTCTTTCAATGCCAATTGAGTAACCCAGTTGAAATACACTGGTATAAATTTTAGTGTCACAGATGCAGTATTTTGTCCACCGAGGTTCATTTTTTTGGCAACCATCCTAGCAAAGGCACATAAGTTAGTTTCTTCTATCAGACTTTAACATCACTCCAGTCCATCTTTCAAATAATGTCTCTTCCACGAAGGGTCAGAAAAAGAGACCTGCAATACTCATGGATGGAATTAAAGTATCAATGTATGTTATTTATGAAATAATGTTTGTATATATGTTATAGTAGAAAGATAAAAGCAATATTCTGGAATGTTAAACCTTCTGTAAGTGTAGATTTAAATGCAGAACATAAACACGCAGTAAAAATTTTCATGAATTGCAATAAATAGATTATTTCACGAGAGTTAGAATTTCTAATTACATATTATATGAAAGTTAGTTGTGACATCTACCAGGAATTGAGAGCTTTGCAATATTATTGTAACAAAAAGAAGTAAGCCACATAACTTTGCATTATTTGTCAACTCAACTGGAGATGCCATGCTGCAATTTTGATCTGGATCATCCAGAAGCACATCTAACCATCTCTAAATATTGTCTTCAGTCATGTCATTGAAATTCTCAGATGATGTTTCAGATGGCAGTTTTAATTTTGTGTTATTTTCACCTTCTTGCAAAACTGGTGATTGATGCTCACTATAGAATGTTTGAGCCAGATTTCCAGGTAAGGTGTTGTTATTTGCACCATCTGAATCATTTTTCTCAGTTGGGGCAACAGACTGGTCACCACTTTTTGTTACTAATCCATTTTTCTTGACGACACGACATAAGACAAAAGAATCCTGCAAAAGTAATTCCATCAATACTTCCTATTGAAACAGTTCTTAATGACATTTTAAGAGATCTAAAATAAGTTATAACTGAAGAAACTCCCCAAGAGACAGTATCTCGTAATACCAACAACTTTAATGGTGCAGAGAGACTCAACATTATCATATACTTCCCACAGGTTAAATGGCTACAAATGAAAAATATCAACATCCAAAGAAGAAGAGACAGACAAGAAACATGTAAACCTGCTGCTTGGCACTGCTACCCATCAAGCCGATACTCATGCATAACCCAATCTGTCCTTTCTCCAAATGGAGCACGACCCCTGTAGAATACTAGTGTCTTTTTTGATCCAATTGTACTCCGCTGAGATGTAACTTTCCGGTCCTTGCCAGTTGCTTTCCAGTAACCAGCTTCAGTGGCCCTATTAGTACGTGAGCCATTTGGATACTTCCTATCACGTGGACTAAAGAAATGCCACTATAGATCTTTGCTTGGGAGGAAAATTTTATCTGCCAAAGAACACGATATTTAAGTCAGCCCGGTAACCAGCAGAATTATTGGTGTTCCAGTGACTACAGACCATAGTTATCCAAAATAGCAGGACAATCAAATTCAAAATAACATGTTACTTAGCAACCAGAAACCTGAACAGAGAAGATAAAGTTCAATTATTGAATAGTCAAGTTGTTGAAGAAATGTACACTTGTTTTAATTGTCTACCAATATGTGATGCATGCACACACGAAGCTTAAAAAACAAAATCACTAGACTGCTTAAACTTAATTTAAGGTAGCCTTACCTTAAGGATAAAGTATATAAAAATCTTAAACTAACTTGAAGATAAAAGACCTAAAACATAACAGAAAACAAAAGAAATAGAAACAAAATACAACCTACCAGGAAAATCCCACGGTTCAATCTTGTAAAGGTCCACCTTAGGAATAATGTCAAGCTCAATCTTATGGCCATGTACTTTCCTCTTCAAGTAATAAGCAACAAGTTCTTCATCTATTGGGTGTAAACCAAAGCCAGGAGGCAACGAAAATGGTGCCATCAAATTGAAAGAAATCTACCTGTGTAAGAAATTTGATGTTTGAGCAATCTGTATGAAAATTAAGAACAAAAAGAAAATGAAAACCACTTCAAATCTACAAAAGGAAATTAAGGATTTTGAGTCTCATTCAATTTCATCCCAAAACAAAATCCTTTGCTCAATAAATTCAGAATGAGCCAAATCACATGCAAAAGTATGAAGAATTACAAAGAGTTTCAAGTCGACTATCTTTCCTATAAACTAGCTAGAAGGCTATTTAAAACCTGGCACTATTCTAGATTTCATTTTTCCTGGAAAACATTAGGAGTTATAAGAATCTATGCATAAGACCATGTTCATGGCTAGGACAGTTAAGTCACTAGCATAAATTTAATGATTTCGAGGAAGTTCCAACTCAGGCTCCATCCTAGAAAACAGAAAAGGCCAAATAAACTCTGAAAAGAAGATACAATCAAAGCTTATCTTTGTCCATGAAATGGGGACTGGATAGTTCATAGACTCCACCCAAGGAAGATCCTCCAAGCTGAGGATTGGACATGAGCATGAGGTCATGAGAGAAGAACCCATCAAAACACATAAACCAAAACCCCAAAGCGATGTGATGACATTGACAAATACGAATCCCAACACACACACTTCACAGGTATAGCTAACAATTTACCAGAAACGCATGACCATCAACTATGACAAAGAGGCACTTTTTGCACTGAACTTATTCTGAACGTCTGAGATATAAACCAATCAAGGAAGAGTTGGTTTTCCTTCTCTACCACAATGTCATCCCACATCTACTAATATGCATAGCACATCTATGAGCATCTACATGGCCTCTACCTAACTCATCAACTAGAAAAAAGAACAAACATAGCAACTCAATCTCTTAGTGGGAAACATCAACCCCGGTGATCCAAAGCTAGGAAAATTCTTGATAATAATAGCATATCATTCACATTTTATCCCAAGGTCCATAAACTAAACCATACACACAAATTGGTGTATGAGACCCTCTTTTTATGGGACAGAGACCCACCTACAGCATAACGTTCTGAATGCTAAGTATACGAAGGCATACATACTCTGCCACCCCTACGGTTTTGATCTTGTGACCTCTTTTAGGGAGGAAACACATGCTCTTAACCATCAAGCCCTACTAATAATAGCGAAAAGAAACACTTTCAACAATATACGTCTGATTCCATATTTTCATGACACAAAACCTCACGAGACGGAAAACAGTGATTGTACCACAACATGCCAACAACACCACTTTCTAGAGATAGAAGATGTTACCTAAAATAATCTTACATTTTTTCAATTATAGCAGATAATACCGAAAAATGGTTAAGGAGCAGATGAAAAAGTTAATACCACTCATTACCTTTTAGTCTAGTTTGTTGAGGCATTAAAAGGTGGTTATTCTCTCCTTGGTAAAAGATCATAGTAGATATGTTTTTTTATTCCAAGGAAAACCTTACGAGGATTCCCCCTCTTCCTTTCGGAATATGTACGCATGGAGGGAAATTCAACCACCAACCACAATACCCACTAGCAACCACAATGGACTCAGCAGGATTTGAACTTAGGTGACCTCTCAGCCTGCGTGTAAACCCAGCATACCCTAGCATAGGCAAATGGTTCAGCTGAAACGGAGTTACCTTGGAACATAGTAAGATATGTTTTTCACTTAACTACTGCTCATCAATTTCACGTGGATTTGAGAAAAGTTTGTTCACCCAAACAAGGTACATCACTCACACATTTGTTGGCATCATCCTCTACACTACTGCCTAGTGGTTAGTGCATCTTCATATCCAATCCTTCAGCGCTTAGCAAATCAACGTCCAACCACTATCTTTAAGTACAAGACTTAAGACTTCAAATCTTACGTAGATGCACATTCAAGACTTTCAAGTCTTACGTACATTGCACATTCAAGACTCATATGCCAACAAGAAACACTAAAAATATCAAAGATATTTATGCCTGGATTACAATCATTATTCCACCCACGTATGGAGCATTTTTATACAAATCCCCACACGAGTTTACAAAATCGAGATGATAGCATCAACATTTACCAAGTAGCTTGAGTCTACTCTACTATATGAAAATAATAGATAAAATAAAGCACATGTACAAGGATGGAGCGAGTACAAAGCGTTACAAATTTACACTTCGATGTCTATCGTAAAAATCGAAGATACCGGGGATTTTTCTACAAAGAACAAAACCTTTAGCATAAATTCAAAATACAAAACCATGTGCCAAAAGAGAAAAAAGTGATCCAATTCGGATAAGGTTGACACCATGAAAACGTCGATCACTAGACAATAATAAATAATTCGGTAAAAGAAACTTTATAAATAAATGTATTTGAAATTGTTCGATCATTCTCTCGTACCATAATAAAGAGAAGCACTCGAGTTTTTCTTTAAAACTTGATAAATATAAGCCTTCGTCTTTGCTGAGATTTTCACTTCGAATTTTCCTGAAAGGAAACTAGCTAAATCCCCACTGAGGGTTCGTGAGACTACAAAAATGACCCCTTTAACACTGAACTAGAGATTGAAATTAGCTAGATTTATATTTTGTCCAATTCAACGAGTCGAGAGAACCTTGCCTTTAGAGTTTACATGCTAGGATATTCAATATACAATAAGCTAAACTATATTCTAGACTACAACCAACTTCAAGCTTTTTCCCAATTCAATCTTTACGCTTGATACCATAACTAAACAAAATGTTCTCCAAAAAAACGTGCTACTAGCTTTCTGCATCTTTTTCATCTCTCTGCTTTGCAGAGACAACTCATGAAATCAAAAGAAAAGCTGGAAAGGATGTTGAGACATTACATTTAAATATCTCAAGGTTAAGATGTTTGAGACATGTAGAAGAGCTACGGTACAATCTTTACTTGGCAAAACGCCCAAAAAATACCAACAAGCTTGAAAATTTCACTCAAAAACACTATGATTACAGAAGGAAACCTCCTTAGATGCCCCCGGTTGTACGAATTTAAACATCTACGAGGTCTTGCGGATCCTCAAACCCGACGACCTGAGCGGCCGCATACGATGCGTGAGCGGCACAACGACGGGGGATCATTACATGGTCGACGCACGATCTTATCTTTGTCATGTACACTCAGAGACTATAATGAGAACTTTGAGGGTTTTTTACGTATACTGCTTCTGACTCCTTTCTACATGAATGTGTACCAATCATTACTGGTTTTTGCTTTAGAACACTCACGATTCATTTCTCAAGCTCATCCCCACAACATTATCAATTCCATTAAACATTGAATCTCTGCAGAAATTAGGTTTAATCCGTGTATCTGGATCAAATTCCCTATCTCCAAAGAACCCATTGACATTTGTATTGTCTGCAACATGACTGTGCTGCTTGATATGATTATCGAGATAGCACATATTACCTGGCACCTAGCTCGAAACTACTCTTTTATATACTTCAATGATAGGCAAATCAAGAGAGGATCCAACTTATTTGTAACTAATCCCTACCTCGGCATCCCCCGAGAGGTTCGGTTTTCTCGAAAATTTCTAGCTTGTCATGGTGCCAAGGGAAGAATTTGTGAACATGAAGAGGGACCAAGTCAAACGGCAGACACGGTTCTAAACCCATTTCTCGGATATTTTGGGGTTCAAATATTTGGGTTTTGTGGGTGCCCTTCCGCCACCATTATGTCGACATGGCAAATTAACCAACACAGTGCAAGCTTTTACCCCCGCCACATCGGATATTAAAAAGCTTTACTCCGCAACTATTCTGGATATTAAAAGAATTTAGTTCCAAAACGCTCCAGCCGTAGTAAATCTAAACAACACAACTCAAACCCGCTCCGCATAGTAAATTCCAGGCGAATCCAGCTTTTCGTGTTTTATGCTCTTTTTTATTTTTTTGGACTAATCACAATAATTAATTATTTTTAAAAATAATTTTGGAGCCAATTACATAAAAATATACAAAATAGTTTTTATATAAAAATCGCCTTCTAAAATCTAAAATCCTCACTCCTCGCCCTTGGGCTAAAATTCGCCCCTAAAATTTTCCCTATTGCATACCCCCAAGAGGCCTCTCGGCACAGTGTGGCCGAATTATGGATCACTCCTATAGAGAAGTGGCCAATCCAAAGTCTTGTGCCCACAAGAGTTGAGAATGGTGGTTCGCACCACGATCGTTGGTCGGTTGAGGCAGTCTGCAACATTATTGGTGCTACCCTTCTTGTACTTGATGTTCAAATGAAATTGTTGTAGATATGTGGACCACTTTTGATGGCGATCATTCTGCAACTTCCCTTGTGTCTGTATGAACTGCAGGGGCCGGTGGTCTGTGTGGATGATTGTTTCCTTCCCCAAAATGTAATGCTTCCATTGTCGACAGGCTCGCACAATGGAATACATTTCTTTGTCATAGGTGGGATACTTGCGAACTGTCTCAGACAATGTCTCACTGTGATATGCCACTGGATGTCCCTGTTGAGTAAGAACTGCCCCAATAGCATAGTCAAAGGCATTTGTCTCGATCTCAAATGGCTGTTGCAATTCTGGTAATGTGAGCACGGGGGCAGAACAGAGGCGATTTTTCAATTCCGTGAACACCTTCTGTTGAGGTTATGCACTGTGTGCCACCTTTTCTCTCGCTCCTCCCTTGGTGACTTGACTCAAGGGCCAAGTGATATGAGAGAACCCCAACACGAACCTCCGATAGAAATTAGCAAGACCCAGAAAGCTGCGAAGCTCTGTTATAGTGGTTGGGGCTGGCCAATCCCGAATGACTTGGATCTTCGCTGGATCCACATGCACCCCCCTTTCATCAATAATGTATCCCAGATATTGAACCCGGGTCATGCCAAAAGTGCACTTCTCCAAATTGGCACACAACTTGTGTTGCCGCAGTGTTTGGAGGACTTGTCGGATGTGGTGAAGGTGCTCTTCCCAAGTCTGGCTGAAGATCAGAATATCATCCAAGTACACCACTACAAAAGAGTTGGTGAATGGCCGCAAGATGTCATCCATCATCCTCATGAAGGTGGCGGGAGCATTCGTCAACCCGAAAGGCATGACCAACCATTCGAAAAGGCCTTCCTTGGCTTTAAAGGCAGTCTTCCACACATCGGAGGGTTCAATTGGTACCTGGTGATACCCAGACTTCAGGTCGATCTTGCTGAAATATTTTGCACCTTTGAGTTGGTCCAGAAGGTCATCAATCCGTGGGATTGGGTACCTATTCCGAACAGTGATCTTGTTCAGCGCCCGATAGTCAATACAGAGTCTCCATGTTCCATCCTTCTTCTGTACCAACACGATCGGGCTCCCACAGGGCGATGAACTTGGTCTGATGTGACCTTTCTGCAACAGCTCCTGAATCTGCCTCTTGATTTCATCATTCTCCAGAACAGAGCGCCGATAGATCGGTCCATTTGGTAGCGGCGCACTGGAGGTCAGATCAATCGGGTGCTTGACCTGACAGTGCAGAGGAACCCCTGTGGGTGAGGTGAATATGTCCCCGTACTCCTCCACAAACTTATCCATTTAAGTCAAGGTTGCGCAGGAGCCCGTCTCGGGAGGTCGTGGTCACGTGCCTTCTTATTTTCGCGATCATCGTAAAATTTTTTTCTCAAGTTTGGGAAATGAGCTTACCGCATTGTTTTGCAGTAACCAAAGAGATAGTCGTAGGAGGTGGTACCTCTGGTATCCTGTACAACTTATTTCCCAAAGTAATAATAACAGCACGAGGTCGAGACTCATACACAGCATGACGCTTCTACAAGTATGGTTGTCCTAATAATACATCAGAAACATCAATAGGAGCAACGTCACATAATACCTCATCCGTGAAGGGCTTGATGCTATAGGGAAGGCGGCACTGCTGGCTGACGCAGAGATCTCGTCCTTGGTGAAGCCACCCGATGGTGTATGGATGTGGGTGAGCTGTGGTTGGCAAGCCCAACCGCTTCACGGCATCTGCCGAAATGAGGTTCTTTTGGCTCCCATTGTCGACAATGAACTGTACCGGGGAGCCCTTTACCCACATCTGGGAGTGGAAGAGATGTTCCTCCTTCTGGATCTTTGTAGTGGCAACAGTGGCATTGGGATCCGCATCAATAATCTGTTTCCCTTTGTCATTCCCCTTGTCAGGTTCTGATTCAGAGTCAGAGCATGCATCTGACTCAGAAGCCCGCATCTCGGCCACCAGTGACTGCTTGGCCCGACACTCACTTGTGTTGTGAGTGGAGCTCTTATGGAACTCACACCACTTTCCCGTGTCCTTCTTTGGCTTTGCGGTGTTGTTCTTTTCTTATGGCTTCGACAAGTTGTCTTGAGTCGCCATGCCTTGGCCCTCTCTATCCTTTGTTCGCGGGTTTGGAGCACATTTCCTTGCTTTTATTCGTATCCAAAGTTTCGCTTTCTTCTCGTTTGGAATTTCGCTCAACTCGGCGCATACATGATGTTGGTACCAAGCAAGGGGCCTAGACAGAGAACCCATTTCTCCCACATTCGGTAGATGTCCGCGATAATTTAGCACCGTATGTTTCTCTGAATTATATTTGATACTCAAACTTGGTGCAAGGTGGTAAGGAATGATAACACCATGCACATCTTGATCCCTTTGTTGCTGCATCGTGGTCCATTGTATGTACTTGTCCTCATAGCTCCCCACAGGATAGTATTATTCCTTGATGGCATCTTGAAAATAATTCCAAGTGGGTATGACTGAGAACAGAGAGGGTTCTATCTCGTCCTTTTTCTCACAGTAGGTTTCCCACCAGTCCTTGACATGGGGGGGTAGCTTTGAGGAGTGAAAAAATAATCTTCTCCTGGTGGAAAAGTCATGAACCGAGAAATATCCTTCTAATAGATTCAACCATCTATCTACGACATCTACGTCTATTTGACCCTCAAATATGGGAATGTCAAAATTTACTTATATCTTAAAAGGAGTCGCGCCTCCAGAGTGGCTGCTGGATGCAGATGCGTCGCCGATGGGTAGCCGCTGAAGGATCTGAGCAAAGTTATCCATCATCACGTTCCTTTGTCTTTCGAGGGCCTCCTCGAGCAATATTTTGATAGGATCTCCTGCTCCCTCATCTTTCTTTTCGTCCTTTGGCGTCCGCCGTGTTTCTGTGCGTCGATCTTCAAAGGTTCCAACGCTGGGGACGAGCTCAACTTCCTTATACCCCTAATTTCGTTAAAGGTTATGCAAAGAAGGATCGAGAAAAGGGCATCTCTTCTATACTACCGATCCGTATTTATGGAGTGGAATGCAACAAAATAAAACATAACTAAATATAGTAGATGAAGTGGAACACACTTCTTATTTATTAATATCAAAGAATCGAAATTTAATAATTTAAGGCATGGTAATGGAAATAAAAACTAGCTAGGTGTCATAAAATGATTCCCGCAGATTAATCAAGTGCTAGGCCTCTCAACTGTTTACAATGAGGCTCACTATTTATTAGTTTAGAAACAATGGGAAATCCTAAACAGCCAAAACCCTAACCCTAGGAGATGAAGCGCCAAAACTATGGGCCCCGTTTGGGTAAATTGGTGTTTCAACTTCCCAGGGGTGTAACTTTGGCATACGATCTCCGTTTGACGCGTACCATACCTCGTTAGAAAGATCTATCCGAGGACTCCAAATTTGGAACAAGCAATATACGTCCATGGATCCATGTTGCTCTCCTCGTTTTCCAAGAAAAAACATCGTTTAGGTTTCAAAACGGCTCCTAAGTTCAGACCCGAAAACTCGCTAAAAATTAGTAAGTTGTGCCGAAACTAAAAAATCCGGCAGACAATGGTGGGGCTCCAAGTGGAATATGTAGGGGACCACCAATATCCACCCGACCAAAATATCTTTAGAAGTAATTGACACTATAGTTGCCAATACTCCTTGTAGTGATAAATGTTCTGCCAATGTAGAGGGAACAATTGTACTGAAATTTGGAATAACTGTGGGAATGGAGACTTCCTGTGCTTTCTTCAATGTTTCATTTTCCTTCATTAGAGTTTCTATTTTATTTTCCATCTCTTTAATCTGAGCTGTCATCTTTAAAACTAGCTACATAGTTTCATCCTTTTCTGTCTTTTCTTGAAGAATTTATTTTTCCTGTGGGTGCTCACTCTGTGGCAATTTGAGTTGCTTTCTCAAGGTAGCAATATCCTCATTCTTCTACCTTATCAATTTCTTAGCAACTTCAGTACTGGAGTGATCCACTCCATTTTCTATCACCAAATCTTCTAAGGACTTGATTCTTAAGTCCTTAGCATGTAGAGATGATTTATCTAATTTCATTTGAGTTTGAAAAATAGATACAGTCTTTTGAAGCATGGTAGCACTCATGGTTTTGCTTACTACCTTTGAATATAGCATCTTTGAAGCACTTCTATGAAACTCTATCTGGTATATTTCATGTATGGTATCAACATTCACTTCAAACTCTGTTTTCCTGTAATCTGTGGCTGACTTTGGATCTGTTAATACTAGCTGGAGAAAAGACATGATCATTTTATTTGTTGAATAATCAAAGGCTGTCACAAGTCTGTCTTTATCTCTTGGTTTTTCCTTCATAAGTTTAGAATAAACTTCATTCTTAATTTCCTCATTCTTTTCTCTGATTTGCTTGAACTTTTTCCAAATATCAGGATCAGTTTCTTCTGTTGATTTACTAGAAGAGGGAGCTTCTGTATTTATCTCTGTTTCAATCATTTCTTTGCCTTTACCCTGTGATAGTACCTGCTCATTCTGAATTTCCATAAGTAATTCATTAACAATCATTGTGGCCTCATCATCTATTTGCTGACCATTATTATCATCTACATCTATGACTCCTTCTTCTATAGTAGTCATTCTAGCATTCTTGCTGTAGACTGTTTTAAATTTCTTTTCAATAATTGTTTCTGCTAAATAGTCTTCTTCTTTTCTAGGCCTTTTATTAGATACTTTAGTTTGTTGGCCAACTGTAACCACCTGTGTACTATCCATCTGCTTTTCTTGTAGGCCATTTGTTTGCATCTCCTAAATATCATCAATCAAAGTGTTTGCAACCCATTCCATTTGATTAGCATATTTTTCAATTAGAGGCTTTGACTCATGGAGGAATGGGGTTAACATACACTTGACCCTGAGGTTACTTAAAATAACTTGAGGGTCATAGTTCCAGTAAAATCTTTCTTGGAATTTAAATGCTGATAATTTGTTGATTACCTCTTTCAAAGCATCTCTGTTGTTGACTATGAAGGAGCCAATTTGACTTTTTAACTAGAATTGTGCTTTCTTTTTGGAGGCTATGAAGTTCACTTCATCTGCATTCAAAATTTGCCTTAAGTACTCCAAAGAAAAAATCCTGGTAGTTAGAAACTTTGGTAATTTGTAAGGAGCCAGGAGTGTACCATACACTTTGATTTTTATGTGATTTTTATATAAATACCAGTCTCCAACTTTACAGTTGTCAGACAACTATAAAATTCTTTTTATTTCTTCATTGATCCTTGGTGGCTTTGTTTTTTTCAACAAACTCATGGCAGGTTTAATAAACAAATCATTGAAGTCCCTGTAGCTATATTCACTGCTATTTTTCCTGAGTAGAGAAGTCCAGAATATCACTGAAAGAGGTTTTCCCTCCACATCCATCTTCTGTAATGCAATTGGAAAATTATCTGCCTGAGAAAATATGAAGAGATGTAACAGATATGATGAATATCTGAACACTCCTTCATCAGGTAATTTAATCAACTGATAATGCATATTATCAGCAATGAATTTGGCAAAGTTGAAAACCAATTATGGATGTTGTCCTGGAGACAAGGTAGAAAGGAAACCTAGGATGGATGCATCTGTAAACTCATCATTAGCATAGCCTAGAATGAATAACAACATGGAAATGATTTGTCTATAGCCCTCAGGGAAATCAAAAGTATCATAATGTGGACTTACCTTAGGAAGGTTAACATGATTAGGCATGAAGTTTTGAAGGATCATAAACTTCCCAGGGAAATCCAAGTATAAATACATTTGAGTCAAATATTCAATGGACAATGATACTGCTTATGGATCATGGCTTAGTTGGAGCATATCATTGATGGCTTCAACAATTATGTAAAACAAGACCTCACTATATTTGTTTACCATGCATCTCTGGTCAGGAATATAGTGCAACTGACACAACCTAATGAAATCTTGAGCTGGATGGGTGATGGGAACCACATATTTCGGCAAGTTGGAGTCCCGTACAGGTATATCATTGGCCACTTTCTTCTCAAATTTTTCCTGACACCAGCTATGTACTTCAAGTAGATCAAATTCTAAGGTAGCATCAGCAATTATATAGTCTAAGTCAATCAAGGGATTGTTCTCTTCAGAGGTGACAAGTGGCTACAATGGTTTGACTACCTCAGCAGAATCTGCAGTTAGGACAGGAGTAGGTTTATCAACTTTGGAAGGTTTAGGGTTTGGAAACTTGCTGGAGGCAGGCTTCTGAGGTTTGGGATCTCCAGTCTTAGGGGTGACTTGCTTTTTTGTCATTTTGAATGAAACTGAGCAAGATTATACTGTTTGCTCAACTCTTTTTGGAAACAGAAGGTCAATTAAGCTGCTTTTGGGAAAAATTTGAAATTTGGGCGAGGGATTTATGATGAAAACGCAGATTTTGAATATACAGAGGACTGGAAAGGGATTTCAATGTTTTTTCAGTAATTCAAATGGATTTCCACCATAGAAATAGCTTTTGGATGGTCAGAACTCTTAAGGCGGAAGTGGCAAATTCTAGGAAAATTTTGACAGGGTTTCCCCTGTTTCTTCAAGGTTTGAGTATTTTCAAAGGAGTGCTTTTGGCTTATATACTCAATTTGGTTTAATTTTGTTCTTGCAATTTAGAAATTTTGCAAGTTGGATTACAAAAAAATATCTTGAACAGGTATGGTTGCGGTCGAAGAGGGTTTCCAGGTTGTACCAGTCTTCAAACTGGTCGCAGCTATTTGGTAGAAGGCACTGAGGGCATTCAGAGGTGAATTTTCAGAAGGGAAATGTCTTTTAAAATGATGAACTGGTTTGCAAAGGCTCAACAATGGTGTCCAGAGTAGTTTTCTGATGGATGAAGGTGCAAATGATAAGGAAATAATAGAACTAAGGTTGAAACCTTAAGTTTTATCAATGTACTTAACATTTATTACAGGTCGAAATTAATGGCAGGAGTGGTTTTTGCGTTTGAAGGTGAAACCATTAGTGGTTATCGCATTTCTCTTGGGCAGTAAGTGGTTTTTCACTTTTGCAATGCGATCCAGTAAAAATGAGACACGTAGCGAATGGTGGTTTTGGGAAACAACTTTTATCAAATTTTTTTTTGCCAACTTCACCCGATTACTTTTGTAATGTGATATGAGATTTGCGCCGTCAGATTTGATTGAGCAATGTGAATGACTGAGATGCATCGGGAAGTTGTGGGGAAACAAGGTGGGACCAGGTTTCTTGATATGCGTCGTTGATTTGATTTGAGAAGATTGACGGTCATGTTTTAGTGCGATCGGGAATGGTGGGGCATGAGGCCCAATTATCGCAATGAGCGTAGATCGTCAGATTATGATTATAAGGATGATCGAATGGTTGGGAATGACTACGAGGGGTGTATAGTTATTTGATGGGTTTTATTTATAAAACGAGTTTATACATAGAATGGGGCGGGTTTAAATAATTAACCAAGGTTTAGTCTGTGGTAAGGGATATATACCTGGGGAAAGGGGTGAGGTTAAAGTGTTAACCTTGGGTAACGCTTGTGCGGGAGGGAAGGTGAATGTATTATGCAGAGGTTTTGGTTTAAAAGACAATACATAAAGCATTGGTAAAGGCTTTTTATTTTTTCTTTTGATACATCACATTTAGATAACTTTTCCTTTGTATTTTATTATATTATATAGTTTTATATTTATTTCAAATTCTAAAACTATAGGGGAGCGGGAATATTTTTATGGGTAGTTTTGTGTCAAAGGGGTAATTTCAAGATGTTTTTCAACATGTGTTTAATATCTTTGACACAAAAGCAAATAATAAGGGGGTTTTTGGGTTATTAAATATAAGAAGTTATATTAATAGGACTAGGATATTTGATAGGGAGTTAATAAAATATGTTAAGTGTTAATATGAAAAGGGACAATGAATACTCAAAAATTCATAAATAAAACTAAGGAAAGTGAAAATAAGAGTAAAGCTTTATTTTCATAACTCATTCACTTTTTACTTTGTATATTATGTTTTTTGAGGGTTTTATGTTTTGTAAAATGGAGGAAGTTAATCAAATGGACCTTTATGTAATATTTAAGTAAGAAAAGAGTTCTCACTTATGAAGTTAAATGGTGATGAGTGCATGAAGGGGTAAATGATGAAAATTTCTGGGATTAATATAGAAACTTAACATTTTCAACTGATCAGTCTTTGAGCCTTGGGTCCGGTCCCAACAGAAGTCAAGGAAATGCCTTGAGCCTCTTTGACTGACAGTCTAGAATATAAAATTGCTATGGGGAGGGGAAATTAGTTATTTATAGTCTGGTGAAATATAATGATGTCTTCCACCTTCTTCTACCTACCCAGTCATTATCTTCTAACATTTTTTCCTTCTATTTTAATCAGGTGCATTTGAACTAGCAACCTTACAACATTTTATTCTTTTTGAAAGCGGTAAACTATCTAATTCTACACTTATTTCAACCAAGGAACCAGATTAAATTGTTAGATCCTTTTATTCTCTACCTAACTAATGAATTGTCATGATTAAACTGTATGACAATTGTTTATTCTCTATCTACGACATTTGAAATTGAAAAATGACGAGTCAAGATTAAATTGTTCAACTCATCACAGATTATGGCATTTATTAACACTCTGCCATAATCAAATACAAAAATTAATAGTAGTGGCATTTAGACTTGCACACTTTCATGTTTTATTCAACTTTTTTTCTTTTGGGGTATCTTATTTTTTCTAAGTCCTTTGATTTTTCTTTTAGGACTTTTTGCCCTCTTTTTGATTTTTTGATTCTTATTTTTTATTTTTTACAAAATATGGGAAAATAACTTGCAGAAAGTAAAGTTTGTACATATTTACAAGATTACCATCAGTCAAGTCAAAATTATGAATCTTATATTTATAGGTTACTAACAGGTTCGATATATTTAACAGAATAAATAATGATAGCCAATTGTAGTTTCCTAAATTAATTGACAAGTTACTTTACAAGGAACTTGGAACTACATAATTTGGAAACTGCAATACATGAACCAATTTTCTTAAAGACTACGACTGAATGATTTACTCTGAATACATGAACCAGTTTTCTTAAATACTGACTCATTGTCTTTGAGTTCAACAAGCCACAGGAAAATCGAAATACCCATATTCTTGTCAAACACAATTTACAATAATAAATAAATTTAACAATTCACCTGAAGTGGCTATAATATTGGCCAAATTATTTACTTCCCTAGAAAATTTTGTCAGCTACCTTGGTCAAATTCTTTGCTTTCATGGACTTTGTCAGCTACCCTATCAGATGCTTTGGGGAAGTCTATAAAAAACAAAGAGTAATTTATGTTATACATTTGAACACATTACTAGAGCAGAACCTCTGGCCCATCCAAGAGAATCAAAATATAACACATCATCAACATGACCCATGGATGCAGATGGATTAGCGATGATAATTCAAGTAGTGGATTCTAGATTCTTCTTATCGCTCATCCCATTCCCAACTTATCTAAGAATGAAGATCTATCTATCCTTGTTTGTTAGATGGTAAGAACAGGCATCAGATTCATAAATTCGTATCTCTTATCTCTTATGGTAGCTTGCTCTATTATACCACTTATTTATCATGGTTTTAACTTATTGGACGATGTATCTTGGAATATCTATGTATGTTGAAGAGTTGTGTGTAATGTTGTTGTTGCCTTGGGTGGGTGTTAAGTCCATATTGTTTTGTACTATCTTAATGATGTGATCATGTTGTGTTATACATGCATGGTTGTTGACATCATAAAGGGTGTAGGGAGGTGGAATATTAACATGAACGATGGTCTGGGTGGGTACAAGAGGTCAAGGGTAGTGGTGCCTCTAACTTTTGTGTGTGACTGGGTTAGAAGGCTCTATGTTTGTCTCCTTTGGTTGGTGTTCCTGGGTGTCGATTTGTCGTATGCACTCGTAAGCATGGTTAATCATATCTCGTAACAGAGATTGCATTAGGACACTCTACTACTTCTATCTAAGTGTTGATCCATGCACACACATCATTATCACCAGTGCCTTGCTAGGGTGGAAAAGCCTTGGTAGAATATTGTAAGTTTACTCAAGATCTAGGTGCAACTCTTAATTCGATAGTGCCATGGATGCCTTACCTGGCTATGGAATTGGCTATGCTCTTAGCCCTTACTTTGTTGTTTAAATGATAATTTATGCTATCCCATAGAATACATTGTTTAAGAAATTCTAACATAACCAAAGGATAATTTATGCCATATAATTGAATACTTTTTCCGAAGGTAATACATGCCAATAAATTAAAATTTTGAATAACAATTTTTTAAATTTGTCTTGGGAATACTAAAAATATGGTAAAAACAATTTTGTTTATAGAATGTGAGTTAAGAAACACATAAATGGAAAAAAAACCAAATGAACTCATTTTAATCTATTTGGAAGTTAATTGTGTTTTAAGTAAATTAAAACAAAAAAATGTCAACTTTCAATGGTTGATAATTTGAATAAAATAAAATTAAATATATCTCCGTGGTTGGTTCAATACCCTTCGACACAATTTTCTTAAAATAATTCTAAAGCTACTTTATGTTTACCCTCCAATACAATTTTAAAAGTAAGTCTGAAGCTACTTTATGTTTTAGCAACTTTGAGTAATTTTATTCAAATTTATTATGTTTTAACCATAAGAAATGGTTAGTTAGTTGGTTTGTGGTGTCGTTGTAAATGAGGATGCTTACTACTTTTCAGTAATTTTATTCAAAATTATTATGTTTTAACCTCAAGAAATGGTTAGTTTTTCGGGTTGTGGTGTAGTTGTAGATGAGGATGCTTATCACTATGAAAACTCAAGGTTGAGGACCAAAATAAAGTGTTATGATAATGACTAATCAAAGAATCCATGCTTTTTATGTGCACAGTGGTTAAGTGAATATGAACATTTCATTTGTCTTTATCAACATGCTAGTAGCCTTATCAAAATATAAAAATATAGGACGACCATATATTTGTAGATGTGATGCATGTGTCGTGTGTTAGGAATTTTTGTGCCGAAAGACACATTAAATTTAATTGAAAATGAAATATAACGGTAATATATTATTTTCAATTGAAATAAATTTTTTTTAAATTTTCATTATGGAAGAGTTGTATGAATATATGCCTTTTTAATTAAAATGAAGATTAGCTCTTCAAATTTGATCACTGATTGCTATTGTGAGATTCAACATTAAATCAGTCATATTCACTAAGCAGAAAATTAAGCCCAACACGAAAAAGAACAAAATAATCGCTTTGTAATTGTAACACAATTAAAGTTCTACGGTAAATTTTAATGTATTTTATTTTAATAAAAATAAAAAAATAATTTGAATTGTGCCCCACGATACCAATTACGCCCCATTGAGAGTATGAGAGTATAAATAGACTTTAATCAATCGACAATGAGATAAAGTTATGTGGTTATAAGAACATAAGTGAGTAAATAAGGTTGTTGCAAACATCACCCATGGGCCATGCCAAATTATAACATTCCAGATTTATATGTATGTTTTTAATTTTTAGAGTTATATAACATTTTTAATTTCCATGCGCACTCAAATCATTGTACCACATGATCCGAAATATGCATCATCATATTTAAATGTTGCTATGAAACTCATGTCCTCATGCTTCGTATCATAGCCTTTGTTACCATTATACCATGTGATCAGAAATATGCATCATTATGTTTAAAAGTCGCCATGCAACTCATGTACATCGTAAGCTTTGTTTCTATTATTTGGAGCAACTCATTAACCACTTTTTTAAAATATAAACTATGTACTCCCATTTATATAGATTTTCCACATAATTAAAAATGTAGGCAAAAATTGATTGAAATTTTAGTTTGCAAAACACCATCATTGTTATGTTATCTAAAAACTAGAGAAGAAAGATTATATACCATGTAACTTAATAATCTCACCAAACATTCATAGTCTAAAAAAATACATTATAATATATTGGAAAGGGACATAACAAATGCAATCGCTTCAACACTAACCCAAAAGAGTATTTAGTTTAGTTGTATCCTTTGATTAATTTAGATCATTCATATATCATTTTCAAACAATTCAATAGTGGGCTTATATATATAAAATTAAAAACATATTTTAATAAATATAAAATTTATAAAAAATTATATATATAAAATAAATATGGAGTAAAATATATATATTAACATAAACAATATGAATAAATAGTATTCTTAAATAATCATTGATGACAATTAACAATATAATATTTTATTAGTTGTTTTATTTTAGTGATGAAATTGTTTTATCTTTATTATTTTTTACTTCATAGATAACATCATTTTATTTGAAGAAATGTAGGAATCGTCCAATGTTTAACCAACTATTTTGGATAGGAATGAATTCGAAAATTAAAGACCCGATAACTAGAGATGCTAATCATGATATGATATTATATGTTGTCAGTATTGCTGCAAGGGAGTTTTGCAATCAATGTCATTGGCACATAATTCCATGGTATTGACACAATGACATGTAAATTATAAGGTAACATGTGTTTGTCGACCCGTACTTCATTTAATTACACAACACTAGTGTGTGACAATAACATCAATACACATGTATGCTACTCTCTAAGACACCACACATAGCTTTTAAGACATTGACCTTGAGAATTATATATATTAATATATTTATTTAACATAACCCCATTGGGTGAAAACTTATTTATAGTTATCACACCAAGGGCCAATCTCACATTACAATAGTCAATCTACCCTGTTTACTCATAGTCAATAAATTCAATGGTACAACCAACTACATGACATATTCTCTGGGTAAAATGCTCCAAATTTTCACACAATAGTTAACGACGTTGTCCCATTATGTATTTATTGTCTTTTACTTTAATTTAGTTATATTAAAACTAAGCGGCAGGGAGTAGCTACTATGTAGCAATTGTTAAATTCAAAATGATCATGTTAATATGTTTTTTAAAGTCGCCATGGTAGTTTTCTTCTTGGTGTATAACAAAACATAATAATGAAAGTCCTAATTTCAAAATATACATGGCCAAGTTTAAGACTTCCAAAAAGTCAAAACTAAGATATTATAGATAGATTGTGAGGTTGTTGAAGAGCAAGAAATCTACAAAGATAAATGTTTCTATTTGTGGTGGAAGCTTAAAGGAAAGGGAGTTGATTGATTGGCTTCTTGAATGAGAAAAATATTTTCAGCTTGAAAATTTAGAAGACCCTTGAAGGACAACATTTGAAATCACAAAGTTGAAAGAGCACAATGCCATTTGGTGATATTTTCTCCAGCACAAACACGTTTGAAAGGGTGAAGATAATAATAAAGTTGTGGTTGATGGTCTTGCTAATGGATTGCAAACAAATTTTATCCATGTAATTGTAGATCCTAAGGTTAAAGTGTACAAAAATAAACAAAGGAATTTCGCAAGATATCATTGTGTGTGTTGGACATGAGGAGGGAAAAGATCCACGAGTCTCAAGATAGGTGAACAAGCTTCATTTATGAGACAAATTTTGATATGTTGCATTTAGTAAAAGAGGCTTATCATTAGGCCCTAAAAATAGAGGAGAGATTCAAGTGCACATGGTAGTAGAAGGAATTTTGGTAGAAGATGAGGCATTTACAGTAAAGACAAAGGGCATAAGTGAATATAAAAGGTGGAGGATGTGTACAATGAAAATACAAAAATGTCACAAGAGAATGTTGTAATAGGTAAAGACAAAGGAAAGCATCTTAAACTCTTCAGATAATGCAGAAAATGATATCATTGTTATAGGTGACAAATTCATATTTTCTACACATGTAACATTGAAGGACGTAAGCCATTTGAATGTCTGCGTAAATAATATGTGGTAAAAAAATGAATCAATAACCACATTAACACTAAGAAATACTTTGGATAAAATAAAATTGACATTTGCTACACATGTAGCATGGAAGGACATAAGTTATTTAAATCATCATGTAAATAAAATGTGTAAAAAATTAAACAAAGGGCCTAAAATGTGTAAAAAAATAAACAAAGAGCCACATAACACTAGGATATACTTTGGATGAAAGAGCAATAATAACAATAATATTGGAACAAAGTGAGAGCTTTGAATAGAGGTATGATAATAATGGTAAAATTGTAGAAAGCTCCCAAGAAAGAGTGTTGGTTGAGATAACATCTTTAATATTAAATGCAATGTTAGAAATAAGTGTTGTAAAGTTATCATGATAGGGGTAACAAAAGCAACATGACCATTGTGGAAATAATACATAACTTAAATTCAAGCACAAAGAACATGATCAATGTGGAGATACTAGAGAACTTGGATTCAAACATGACAAAAACATCCAAAGGTCTACATGTTGTTTTGGGTTAAATCAAATATAAAATAAAGGTGGCAAATGTGTGTAAGTAGTGTTTAATATAGGAGAATACAAAATGATATTTAGTGATGTTTTGTTTTGTTGGTCTAACCCACAAGGATTTGAACTTTGAGTTTCTTGCTTTACATTCATAACAAGGAGATCGCCAATTGAGCTACACCTTGTCAATGGAGATTTTAAGTGATGTTATATCCATGGATTGTTGTCATTTATCCATGAAAAAGACATGTCAATATAATGCAAAATCTTAATGCATCACATTAAAGGTTTTAAACCAAGTGAAACTCATGGAAATAATATTGAAATTATATATATAAATTTATTGAAAAAAAAAACAAAACAAATCGGACATAATTCTTGATACAAGTTTGTGAAATAGAATTTGAATCAACAAATTCATGGCAAAATGAATTTTTTTTTCTTGTCATTAGTGTCTATGTAAAACCACATGTCCCATAGTAAGTCACCATCTTTTGTAATAAGAGATTTATAATATTTACTTTTTGGTCCTTAACGATGAATGGAGTAACTATCAGAAATTTTAGATAGAATAAATAATTACACAGTTTTCTTCCAGAAATCTCCAGCAAAATTTATATTGTTAAAATCATTCACCCTTGTTTATCTTCATTAACAAACTTGATTAATGATTAATGGAGTAACAATCTGAAAGTTAGACGAACTAAATAATTACACGCTTCTCATCCAAAAATATAAATAAAGTCATTCACCACTATCTCATAGAGAGCTCTGTACCACTGTCTTCAGAGGAAAAGGGAAAATAAATACGAGTTCTATAGCACTGTCTTCAGAGGAAAAGGGAAAATAAATACGAGCTCTATAGCACTGTCTTCAGAGGAAAATGGAGGGGCATTCCGAGAATTGAACTCGGGACCTCTCGCACCCTAAGCGAGAATCATACCACTAGACCAAATGCCCTATTTGCACATTTTCCGGTTTGCTTACATTTCGCTGGTTCAACTAAGGAGCACAACGGCCTTCAAATGGTTCCTGAGTCTCTTCCACAGCCTAAGCCGAGGAATAGAGCCGCCATTGAATGTTACCTAAGTCTCTGTAAATATAACACTTGGCCATTTTGGAAAACATGATACTTTTACATAATTTTTTGATTTTATCTTGTTAAATTAATAGCCTTTGTATACCTTTGATAGGTTAATGATAGTGGCATCAGATTTATAAATGGTGTGGTGTTCACTAAGCACACTTCTTGCAGCAATGCGAAGAAAAGATTCGGAACATAATCTTGTACCCTTTACTTGAAACTCATTAACAGATCTTATGGAAGAGAAGAAAAAATTCGGAACAAAATCTTGCACCTGTTACTTGAAACTCATTAGCAGATCTTCTTGCAGCAATGAGAAGAAAAGATTTGGTACATAATCTTGTACCTTTTTACTTGAAACTCATTAACAGTTCTTATGGAAGAGAAGAAAAGATTCGGAACAGAATCCTGCACCTTCTATTTGAAACTCATTAACAGATTTTATGGAATAGGAACTAGTTCTTACACAATTAAAAGATTCGGGACAGAATCTTGCACATGTTACTTGAAACTCATTAACAGATCTTCTTACAGCAATGAGAAGAAAAGATTAACAGATCTTCTTACAGCAATGAGAAGAAAAGATTCGGTACATAATCTTGTACCTTTTTACTTGAAACTCATTAACAGATCTTATGGAAGAGAAGAAAAGATTCGGAACAGAATCTTGCACCTTCTACTTGAAACTCATTAACAGATTTTATGGAATAGGAACTAGTTCTTACACAGTTAAAAGATTCGGAACAGAATCTTGCATCTGTTACTTGAAACTCATTAATTGAAACTCGTTAACAGATTTTATGGAATAGGAACTAGTTCTTACACAATTAACAATTAACTGTTAATTGAAACTCGTTAACAGATTTTATGGAATAGGAACTAGTTCTTACACAATTAAAAGATTCGGAACAGAATCTTGCACCTGTTACTTGAAACTCATTAACAGATCTTCTTGCAGCACTGAGAAGAAAAGATTAACAGATCTTATGGAAGAGAAGAAACTCATTAACAGATCTTCTTGCAGCACTGAGAAGAAAAGTTTAAGAACAGAATCTTGCACAATTAACAGGGCATTCGCAGAATCGAAATCGGGACCTTTTGCACCCAAAGCGAGAATTATACCACTAGACCAAATGCTCTCAGTGTTGAAATTCTACTTTCAGAATATTTCACATCCACGTCAATGGAAATAAGATCTCATATTAAATTGACGTAGGTACAATTTTTTTTTTTTTTCTCTTTTTCTAAAGAGATTCATTAAAATGTCCGTAACTTGATCTCCGTGGTACTTCCATAGAACTATAAATAAACTCGATTTTCCTTTTGGGCGCGTAGTTTAAAAGGCTGCGTTTTGACTTAGAATCAGGTAATGATTTTCAGAAAATCCGGCAAAGATTTGCCCAAAATCTTGTTTACAGTTGTTAAACATTAGTATTTTGAGTGCCCCAAGGGTTTTTGATAGTGCTAAATCCATTTCCATTATCAAAAATGGATTCCAAGCACTACAACTACCTGATTTTTTAAAATTTAGTTGACCAGATTCTAGCAGATTTCTGCCGTCCGAGCCAAAACGCGGCCTCGGTAAACAACTCCTTTGGAAATGTCTTGAATGAAAAATGTGCGGCAATATGCTTTGCAGTTTGGCTTTAAAAATGTTATCTTCAACCAATTGAATCATGTCAAAGTAGTTGGGAAATCGTATCTCAAGACCGCACCAATATTGGTAACATCTCAGCCAACTCCATGCTTTATATTCAGATTTTTTTATAATCTTACCCAAATTTTTAAATTATTTTGTGAATTTTTAGACCACACTTGTTTTTTACTATTTATTATATATGTCGATAAATATATTTATTTCAATCTTTCAATATTAATTTCCATTTTTTTTTCAAATGAATATACTCACAAAAATGAATACCAAATAGAGTGTTGTGGTTTCAGTGAGGATCTTTTGCCCGTTACACGGGGTTTACTTAATATTTAAATAATATTTTCAATAGATACCCATCCGCCTGCCCAAAGCAGCTACATTCGGAGATGTACGTTACGAGATGTGTTGCAGTGATCCCGATGCACGTTAGGAGATGCGTTACAACGATCCTGAGCATACATTGTATACCATTTGAATACTTTGCAACGAATATACCGTATGTATAATTTACAAATGTAAATGTTAGATAATAATTTAATAAATGTTATATAATATCCACATAAGGTTATATAAATGTAAATGTTATATAATATCAGTATATAATAATTTAATTTAATAAATATTATAATTTATTTTATTTTAAGTAAATGTTATATATAATAGTTTTAATCTGGTGGTTGTTTTGTTGTCTTGAAATCAATGGAATTTTAAATAAGAGAATTTTGAAAATCCTAGTTGCAATTGTCAAATTTCAATATTTTGGGTGTCTCATGATTCAAACATACTACTGCAAGATTTCTTGAAATTTTTTTGTCCAACCACTTTTTTACTGTCTAGACAATTCCTTAGCCGCAAAAGACTTGTCCTATATAATATATTATTTTACTAATTTAATTTAATATTTTTGTACATATATTTAATATAAACTATTAACTTACATCAACCACATACATGAATGTGATTGTGCTAGTCAATAATATAATTGTCTTTAACTTATCACTCCATAAAATAAAATACAAAACCCATCATCTAAAATGTACAATTAGTTTTGTATCTTTTGTTAACTATGCATCAATACTCATTAAAAAATAGTAAATTTAAATATATAAATCACTAATAAATCATTTTTTTTCAACATGAAAAATATACTTCTGATTTATATATAGTACTAGTGCAAAAGCTTTTGAATGATCCAAGTACATACATTGGTTCCAATACATTATCCTTCAAAAATTCAACAGAGGTCCATCCTCAATGAAAACTTATCCGAGCAGATAACAAAAACTTACATCTTTACATATCCTCCCAAGTTCTTAGTCATATGGACTTCTGCTTGTTATACAGTATAATTTCGAGTCCATCCATTTTCAAAATAGAACATACAAAATGGAGCCTCATATGAAGTTTACCTTACCTTCTGCTCCAGGTCCAAAAGATTTATATAACTCATAATGCATTTCACCAAAAATGCCATTCAGTCCTCTTTTGGATAATCGATCCGCTTCGTTATTCTTTTCTGTATACATGAAAAAAAGAGATTGAAGTGAAAGTTCGTTTTAGAGCGTAAATTCGCTCTAGCCAATGTGCAAATCCATGATTTAGGTTGGTTCCCATGTTCATGTGATCTATGATGACTTTGGAATCACTGAAAACCCATAGCTTTTCCAGGTATAATTGACTGGAAAATCATAACAAACCCCATAGAGCTATCAGTTTCTCCCTTGTGTTAGTTCCTCTCCCTTTGTTCCAATATATTTTATAATGGCAATTCGAGGAAATCATGAGCCAAGCACCACAACCACAACTTTGATTTTGTGATGCTCCATCAAAAAATCCTCCAGGGTAGTGAATCTCAAAAGGACGCAACCTCTTCGATAAATCACATGGCGGTTTCTGCTTTAATTTCACCTTTTCCATAGCATTGATGATTTGTAAACATGTTTTTTGTGGAGTGCACAACAGCCCTTCGAAGAGCTTCTTGTTCCTCCCACACCATATGTACTAGTGAAATAAAAACGGGATGATCCTAAAGAGTTTCCCTCTTCTGAACCACCATCTTATGCAATCAACAGTTGTCTTTTATTGTGGGGTTTGTAGCTTAAAATGTAAGCATAATGAGTTGAGGGTCTCCCTTGCAAAATAACAACTATAAAAAAGATGAAGATTATCTTTAGACTCCTCCCCACATAAAGAACACATCCCCGGGCCATGCAATCATTTCCTTTGTAAGTTTCTCCAAGTCAAGTTTTTGTCCTTCCACACTAACCATATAAAAATGACCATCTTCACTTGTACGTTTACCTTCCACATGATCTTAAACTCGCTGTTTGGTTCATTCTCCAATTTTTTATTAAACATCTCTTTATAGGCTTCCTTTGTATTGATTTGTCCCTCCGAAGATATTCCTTCCCAGGTTATTCTGTCTCCCCCTTCACCCCATCTCAAACCCATGTTTCTTATGGAATTTATGTAGTTTGTTCCTTCCTCATTTTTGTTTCTATCTATTCCCATATCCTGGTTTTTCTTCCATCTTGGGACATCCTTCTCCCATGATTTAATAACTTGACTCATATAAAAATAACCCTTTTGATTTATATATGCTACAGTCTCACTAGTCAAATTGGAGGTCCGACAAAAACCAAGTACAGTTTGACTGCCAATCGGGATTTTGTTTCCATTCCCAAAAATTCACTTCAAGTTCTCAGTAAACAGAGGCCAGATTTTGCTAAAGCCTTTCCATATGTTCGATCTATTGTGATTTTCCTTCCATCTCGAAATAAGAATTTCCTCTATATTCTTCTTCCCAATATATAGTTATGTCTAATGGTCTCATTCCATAAACCATATGTATTTAGGCATCTCCAGATTGATTCAAAGATGAGAGACTTGCCAAAAATTTCCAGGTCTAGAATTCCCCATCCGCCTTTTTCTTTGGTTTAGTTATACAATCCATACGGGCCAAATGAATGGTTCTGCAGTCTTTTCCCCCATTCCAAATAAATCTTGCCATCACTTTTTTTTATCTCTGCCAGAGTTTTGTTTGGTAATAAGTATAGGTGTGCCCAATAGAGAGTGTGTTGTTGTAAAACCGCTTGTACCAGAATCAATCTGCCCCCTCTTGATAACCATTTTGAAGACCAATTGTTTATCTTTTTCTCGAATTTGCAGATTAACCATTTCCAGTATTTCACCATGTAATTCATGGGCTTCATCCTGAAACCCAAGTAAGCCAATCCCCCCTTTTAGTGGGGCAATGCTGAAGTTAAATAAGATCCCCATTTCTTTGTAGTCCTCTTCATCTCCCTCTGCGTAATATATACAAGATTTTCCTTTGCTTATCAGCATCCCTGTGGCTTGAAAAAAACAATTTAGAATTCTATTGAGGCCCTCCCAACTTCTCCTCTGCATAGTTCCAAAGATGAGGATGTCGTCGACAAAAAGACTGTGTGACACTTCCTTCCGTGAGAAGACTTCAATGCCCCTAAAACTACCCGATCCTTTAGCCTTATTTATCTTGATGCTTAAGGCATCCATGATCAAGATGAACAGAAGGGGAGAAAGGGCACAACCCTGCCTGAGCCCTCTTCCCGGATGAAAAAAACTCGACTCTGTGCCATTGATGATGACAGCCATAGAGGTATGAGTTATGCAGCCCATAATCCATGTTACCATCTCTCTGTTAAGGCCAATTTTGTACAGAACTAATCTCAAGAAACCCCAATCGACCCTGTCATAGGCCTTATTTAAGTCAATCTTCATGACTGCAACATTCATCTTCTTTGACTAGATTGTGTGAACAATTTCTTGAGTGATAGCCACAGCATCGTGTATGCTTCTATTCTTTAAGAAGCTAGTTTGTTCAGGCGTAACATGCTCTGACAGAACCTCCTTCATTCTCTCTGCAAGTACTTTAGAGTTTATCTTGTATAGGGTATTACACAAAGATATAGTTATGTAATCATCAAAAGATATCTTCCCCTTCTTCTTTGGAATTAAGGCCATAAATGTCGAATTTATAGCCCCATGGATCCTCCCCATTGGCCTTACTTCTTCCATTATATCCGTAATCGCCATGTTAAATTCCTCATAGAAGTGCAGTAAGAACTCCGGGTTCCAACCATCTAGCCCTGGGCTCTTATCCGCGGCAAAGGAGTTTAGCACATGCTTGATCTCTTCAGAGCTAACTTTCTTTTTCAAGTTTGACAGGTTCTCCTCATCAAACATTTTAGGATAGCCCTCTATAAAATCCATCTAGGCTTCTATCCCCGAAGCCTCCTTTTTCTCATATATCTTCCCAAAGTAGTTCATCGCGGCCCTCTTAATGTTTTCCTTCATGCATATTGTATTCCCATTTTCCTCAATTTTCCATATGGCATTTTCACTTCTTCTACCTGAAGCAAAGCTATGAAAAAATTTCGTGTTTTTATCTCCAAAATTGAGCCAGGTGGCTCTGCTCTTTAGTCTCCAAGACTGCTCTTCAATTAGTAAGTGTGATCTATATTCGACTTCTAAGGATTTTAGTCTCTCCCAGAAATATGGAGATTTCCTTCCTTAACTTCCTTTAGGATCATAGACCTCTCCTCACGAATTGCTTTGATCCTACTCTTCATTCGAGCTTTCTACCTCTTCTCCCAATTCTGCACCACTTTATTCAGTCCCTTCAGAGTGTTGGAAAAATAGGCCATGGCTGATAAGCCTTCTTCCCTTTTATGATGTTGCATATACTCCTTGATTAGGACGCTAAAGGTTTCATTCTCCAACCATGTTCTGTTGAATTTAAAAGGGCACCCCCTTGTATTCTTTCAAAATCCCATGTTATAGAGATCGACCTGTGGTCTGATACATTTAGATCCTCCGATTTTTCCTTAATGCCTTCCATTTTAGTTCTCAGGTCATTTTTTATGACCATCCTGTCAATCTTCTTTCCAATAAAATCTCTCCCTTTTCTGCCATTAAACCAAGTCGGGCAGTTTTTAGAGAAAGGGATATCTCTTAAACCCGCAGTCATTAAAATATCTTTGATATCATCAGTGAGGGGGTCAATTCTACCCTTCTCTCCCTATATTTCATCATCAAAAAGTGTGCAGTTGAAATCATCTGCCAAGATGGAATTCTGCAGGATGAGGATTCCACAACCCTCCATCCTCCTCCAAAATGATAATCTGTCCAGATAAGGAGCATAAACATTTATAAGATGGATTCTATTAGAAAAATGACGAAAGAAGCCTATTAGAAGGATTCCTCCAAAGAAACTGAAAGCCTTCATGGATGCCCATCTAGGATCCCATAATGCCACCAACCCTCCAGAGCGACCCACACCATCTTTCATGACCATATGCCACTTTGGTAGCATAGCACGAAAGTAAGCAATGGAACAGTCAGCCGACTGCATAGTCTCTTGAATAAAAATGACAGTAGGCTTAGAAAAAATAAAAATAAATTTAACAGACAGAAATTTATCACGACCCCCAAAACCCCTTAGATTTAGGGAAACAAGCATCATAATGGAGACTCAATCGATGGGGTCAATTCTCTAAGGACCCGCCCAATGGCCTAGGAAACTGGTACATCCCTGAAGTTTCCATCAGAAAGAATATCATAGATGGCTGAGATGTTAGCTGTCTTTTTTTTTTCTCTTAGTCCTGTCCTTCCCTCTACGAATCGTAATATTGGATCTGGAGGAAGGGCTAATAATGATAGGGGGAGACAACGGCTGGCCCGTGTCCACACTCAACGGTTCCAGATTTGTATCCTGATCAAGCACCAACAACTCAATATCACTCCCAATGGAGTTTCTCAGAGATGGGAAAACCTCATGAAAATTATTCGGGAAGGAAGGGGACATAGTTTGATAAGCAGAATGAGGACCTGCCTCATAAACATTTCGATCAGGTGAGGCGAGTGGGGGAGGCGTGTTCGAAATGGCCGAGGGGATTATCGGGAGAGGTAATATAGTCCAATCCAAGCCCAAAACAACAAAGGTTCTTCTCCCTCGAGGAAGTAACGGTTGAAAAAACTCTCGAGATTTCCCCATCCCGGGAGTATGATGAGAAGAAGATTGGATATCCCCAGTTTCCACAGGCATTACATCCAAGGAGGTATCATTCCCACAGTCAAAAGAATGTGGAGGACTGAAAAATGGAATCTTACTTGGGATGGATGTAAAACTGTTGGCGGCGTTCGATTGCGAAAGAGGTGAAGCTGTCCCCGATTACTTCTTCATAATTCCACCCAAAACCCGATGAGGCTCCTTCATGTTTTCACGCCATCGACTATAATTCTTAATCAAGTGCCCAGTCTCATGGTAGAGATGACACCTGAACGACATCTGCCAATAATCAATGGACTGTCTGTGAATCACCCCATTCCATGAGAGATAAATATGTGTCAGCAGGCCACCAACAAACGAAGCTTCCACTAGAACCCAAGCTGCCTGTTTTTCAAATACCCCTGTGCATTTTGGATCCACATAACGACACTTTCCAATGCTATCTCCTATTGCTGACAGGACCCTAATGCTCCAAAATTGGAGTGGCAACCCATATAATTTAACCCACATCAGGTGGTTAATGGGCGCGTTCAGCCGCGGATGAAAGCCAACATCCCACCTATGTAGAGCTAGAAAACATCTGTTGTTTACCCACGTTCTACCCATCACCTCTGCTACATTTCCATATTTGATCAAATGAAAACAGAACCACCCGCATTCCAACTTACTAACTCTCAGTATGTATCCCAAAATCTTCTCCCATCCCTTTAGCAGCCACTCCATCAAGTCTCCCTTCCCGTGCTTCTCAAATTTCCACCTCCCTACCAGAGCACGATTTGTGAGGCTTTCTATACGCTCCCACATGACATCACTGCCGAAGCTTAACAGTCGACATTCCCCTCATTGTTTGAAAGGTTTCTTCGCCCCACCGAGGAAAGAATTAGAGGAAACACACACCTTTGGGTCGGATGGAGGCAAAAACAATAGTTCACAGCTCTGTTCACCCGCAACCCCTCGAGATACAACAGAAGGTCTGGGAAGTGAATTTTCCGTGAAACCACGAGCCCATGCTAGTTCACCATCCTCCACCACCCCAACTGCCTGAAGGAAGGACGCATCATTTATGTCCGCGTCACACTTGGAAATAAAAGTTTCCAACTCCCTCATCTCGAAGCCAACAATCATTTAATTCTCATAACTTCAACCCTATGTTGGTATCTAAACATTCACGCCCGAAAGTATGTGTTCAAACCAAGGTCAATACCATCTAACACCCTTAGTGTGATCCCATCGTTTAAACGGCTTCACGCGACGCCACCGATAAGCCCAGCCAGCTGCCTCCAGTGGAAAAGGACATAAGACTCCACCACAACCAGAACCCGATTAAAAAAACTAGAGAAGGAGCTCAACCACCAAAGCCCGAAAAAAGAAACCTTGGATGAGAAACGACCTTTTCAATCCCATCATAGGGAAAGAGGGAGAAAGTACCAAAAGTACCGAGGGAGTAATGGGATCAACCATAACTGCCGAAAATGTCAGGGCCGTTTACTCCTGGAAAAATTTGAAAAATCCGGAGAGTTCCTGTTGAAAAAATAATACACCTCGGAAAAACCAGAGAGTTTAGAAACCGTGAACCGCCATGGCCAAGGAAGGAAAGACGAGAACACCAATACAACCCCAAAGAGATAAAGGGTAGGATTGCAGAGAAACAATACTACCACTAACTCCGCCGTCCCAGAAATAGCCAACCCAGTCGGATAATGTATCAGTTTGATCAAGATACTCAAAGTCGCACCCTATTATGGCCACTAGTCGGCGAGCCCCAAGCTAATATATCCCTGCAACACCGGCGAAAACACGATTGCAAAAGGATAATTAGTTCTTCCCCCGATACCATGCAGAAACATTGTTAGCTGAAAGAGCATTTGCTGGATGCATTCCCCGTTGCCTTGGCTTCTTCGTTGAAACATTGAAACCTCCTCGGCCAATAGAGGTTGAGGGTTACCTCCACAGATTCATTATCAACCTTGATTCAATGCTTTGCTCCCTCAGATTCCTTCTAAAAATCCAGCTAGTCTTTGGCTCCCAAGTTGTACAGTTGGTCGCTGCTGCATTCCACTCTCTTGCAAATTAAGTTGAGTTGGTTGTAGACGATATGCTTGCAGCTGCGACAATGTCAAATGGAAAGAATTTTCTCATGTTTCTGTTGCTGGAAAGAACACTCCGAAGTCGACCATAGGCTCTGTCACCCCCTCCGCTCTAGTCGATCAATAACCTCAACAGGAACTAAATCACTAATAAATATACCTATAATAATTTATTTATTAAAAATAGTAAATTCTTAACATCTCCAATATAGTACTATCTTTGTGATCTTTTTAATCGTTTAACTTCAATGCTATTATGTACTTGATATTTTTCCAATCACAAAATTAATTTTAACTTTAATACTATTATGTACTTGACATTTTAAGGTGAGTAATGGTTTTGGGTAAATTAAATTCCCCTCTATCTATATAAGGTTATAATAATTATTGTTTTTTTTTCTTCATGTTCACTTATTGTTAGTGGAGCATTCAATGTCTTACAATTTATCATTCTAATTTTTAAAAAATATATCCCACATAGTTTGAGAAGAAAGATTGGCTTACGTTTACGTTTGATATTTATTACAATCTGATAATGTAGTATTTTAATGATTTCCATTTTAAATATTTACTTTCAGTATTTCTTCAATTCGATTTCATGGTTATTATAATCTAATAAAGTATTAAAATTAAAAATTGATAAATAAAATTTTCTAATCAATGTTTAAAAATAGATAAGTAAAACTTATTAAATAATGAATGTTTCATGTACACATTCATATGATAATAATTTATGTTGAATTTGTTTTTTTTTGTTTTTTTTTAAATTCTTATCAGGGGGATATTGCTAATTTTTTTGTGTGTTTTCTTGATTCAAAATAGATTTGAATTAGTGAATGGTTTTAAGATTAGTGTTTACAAGTGTAAGTAGGAAATCAATGATTATTAAAAGCAACCCAAATGTATTGTAAATCATATAGTAATGTTAGTATGAATCCTTCGTCGAAGTGTATGAAAAATGACCACTTTAGCTACGCATAACTAATAGCCCTAACAACAATAGTGGCTGCCAAATATCTTCAGATCTGCGGTTAGTAATAAAAATGCCGCAACAACCAGATCTATAAATGGAAAGACATTAAGCAGTAAAATAAAGGGTTTGCTCCATGCATCCAACAGACAAGACAAGAACACAATTTTTTGAAAGAATTTTTTATATTACAGGGCACCTGGGAGGAAAACAAGAAGGTGTATCCAGCTCTCCTCAATGGGATGGGTTCTTTGTAGTCCTCAACACTTCAGATCTAAGCTTCCTCTCTCTAGTTGATGTAGAAAACCCAATGCAAAAAGTAGAGCTCAAAGGGAGCAAAATGGCAGAAAATGGTGACCAAGTGTATAGATCCAGAGTGATCTAATAGGCAACAAAAGGTGAGGAATGATGGGAAGAACCCTCCTATTTATAACAAAATATTGGGTCATTCTAGATCTTGGTGCATGATTAAAATAATGTTAACCAAATATAGATTCACCTTTTATGGAATATTTTATTATATTTGTTTGAGGGAAAGGGTATTTGACTTGGGTCAACTCCCTTGATTAGTGAAAAATAAATAAATAAATGATTTATTTATCTTTTTAAGGAAGCGGTTAGAAGATAATCAAATAAATAATGATTTATTTAATTATTTAAGGAAGTGGTTGAAAGATAATTAAATAAATAGTGATTTATTTAATTATTTGTGGGTGATTTTGTCATATTTAACAAGGAATATTATCTAAATAAGGTTTAAATAATTATTCCTAGAAAATAATAAGATAAATAAAGGTTTATCTAATTAATTTCTTTGATTTTGGTTTAAACATGACTGGGAATAATAATTAAATTATGGTTTAATTAATTATTCCATGAGGAAAATCAAACAAATATAGGTTTGTTTAATATTTCCTTTTGGGGTTTCCCGTTTTAACATAGTGAAGGCAATTTTACTTAGGGTAAAATTGGTCTTACATGGTGTACTTGGGTCCATCTAATGATAATAGGTTAGATGACCAAAAAATGGTGTAACAGATTGCCCCCCAGCGTGCGAGTGTCAGGAGCAAATCGTATGACCAAAGTACGTTGTAAGAACTCAATCACTAGACAACAAAAGGGAAGTCAGAGAGAGAAAGGTGAGGTAGATAGTGTGCTGAAGGACTAGACCCGGAGGAGACGAGACTCGCAGGTGCAACAAGTCTCTTTTTATGAGAGGGTACCTGTGCTGAAGGCGGCGGGGGAGGCATACCTATGCCCGCCAAGACAAAGTACAAAAGAATAGTGTGTCCAGTAAACAAGGGACCGAACCATAAAGTACAGCCGGCATAATCATGAGCCAGATAAAAATACAATGAGGAATCCCACATACATGTTGTGCCTGGGATAACAGCCAGGACTTATACAATAATATCTGAGTACATGAGATACAAATACAACCCAAATGCCCCCCGTAAATGGGGAAGGGCTCACAAAATCTGACTGATACATGCAAATCAAAGAGGCGCTGCAAGTGGCTAAGGCCAACATCATCAAATATCTGGAGCTGCATCGAAGGCTGCAAGGAGGAGGTCATCCAGGCATGTGGGGGGCTACCTGCAGGGCCACCCCCTCATGAGGGTTGAGACATCTCACACACACCGGGGAATCATCAAGAGCTGCTGCTGTATCACTGAACTATCAAGTATACAGATCTCGTTCATGCTGAAAAGAGCTGGAGTGGAGAAACAATCAAGTCAAAGGGAAATGAGAGATCCCTTTGCCTGATCCGAGGCACCGAACAAGAGTGGAAGCTGGAACCAAGGTACACCGCCCTCTAGACCTGGCTTCTGGAATGAATGAGCTGATGTCGATAGAAGGAGGTCCGCCATAGGTGAGGCAATGAGATATCCTCAACTAAGGCACGAGAGAAAATAGTAGAGCGACGGACAGACTGACACTAATGATGATGGTGAAATGGAAGGGACTGAGTAGCGAATGGACGACTTCCCTTGGTAGAGCATAAAGGGCATGAATGACCTGGCAGCGACTGACGCAATATCATAAGGGATAGGGGACAGTGGGACTGAAGGCCATAATGTGCGACACAAGAGAGAGACCAAGCAATGAATGGTGGAGGGCTATAGCGGGGTACAAAGGGACTCGGGATAGACTCCATGAATGCGATGATGAATCAACTTGGATGCTCTAAACAAGGGCGACTTGATGGTGCTGCCACACAGTAAAGGCCCAATGGGGGACCATGAAAACATGAGTACAAGATGGTAACTCATGATGAAAATCGACACGAACAAAGACAAGTAAGGAGGCAAAATGGTGCCCCCAAGTACAAGTGTTGTAAGCGAGGAAGTTCGATTTGAAGGAGAGGTGAAGTGATCCTTCTTAGACATAATAGTTCCTGGTGAAGGATGAAAGTACAAAAATATGCTGGCTATCTAACAGAACATAAAACACACATCTCAGAAGGGAAATGCTAAGGGTAATATTTCTTGAGATAGAGTGCATTGCGAGGATTAGGAAGAGGATTGCCTTCAAATTCCTCTAAAAGGTATGCCCCCTTACCAAGATCCTTACTGATAACGTAAAGGCCTAGCCATAATGAGTCGAACTTCCCGTGACCAAGGACATCATGGGCTTGGTCACATACTAGAACAAGGTCGCCTTTGTGAAAAGGATGAGGCTGGAATTTTCGGTCATATTGAGCTTTGGTGCGTTTCTTGGCCGCTTCCATGGTTTGCAATGCAACACGGCGGTCTTCAGAGGCACGCTCAGGCATGATAAGTCGTTGTTCTAGAGGTTGGGTGTCAGGGAGAAGTTCAACAGCCAGATGAAGGGAAGGGATGTCACACTCGATTGGTACGACAGCCTCCTCTCCAAAAACGAGGTGAGGAGGGTTATGGTTGAGGGGCATAGGTGCCCCCGAGCATGGTGTGGTCATGCCAAAATGTATTTAGAAAAAGGGGAATATAAACACATTTTAATGATGTGGTGTGCCATTTGTTCTTGTTATGGTTATGCAGTTTGAGAAAGGAAATGGAGGATTACCAATCTCTTTTGGTACTGCATAGAGGGATCAAATGGACTTTAAGTTTCCGAGTTGGCATACCTGGTGTCACTATCCCAAAAAGAGGATTTGGAGATAATGAACTGATGCTCTCGTAGAAAAGCTATAGGTTGGTCAACAATAATGTCTAAGAGATTGGGTTGCTGATGTAAGATGAGGGAACGATAAGGGGTATCATCCCTAGAGTGATCTGAAGTGATATGGGACTCTAGAGGTTCTTCGAAATGTGGAAGAATACTGGGACTAAAGTCAACACGACCAAATCCACTAGGAGAGTTGTGGAGAATTGCTTCTCTTGGTCTCTCAAATGTGGGTGCCCCCTTACCCAAACAGTGGGTTTCAATGTAATGGCCACAAGGTGGATGTGGTGTGAATGCATGGGTTCGATGTAAGGGGGAATAGATAACGTCAGGGGTGGGGATTTTTTCCATAATGTCGTCATCGCGATAGAAGATGGGGTGACTGGTGGAAGAAAGACCACTTGACGTGGTGAAGTGACCGGAATCATCATCATGAGAAGAAAGGTTCACATGCGCATCGTCACAAGGGGTGACCGAAGAGTAAGTAGATAAAGGATCTACCGATGTTGAGCCCAAGATGATCGCTGAAGGAAGGTCAAGCAAAACAACAGGGGAGGATTCAGATGGAATGTTCCCCGAGGGTCTCATGGATGATGATAGGTAAAAAATGCTGGACGAAGGCTCCGTTATCTCGACATCAGGAGGGGGAATGTCAATGGGAGCAGTCATATCTGGTAGTTCTGCTGAAGCAGAATGCGCAAATAGGGGAGAGGTGGACTCATTGTGCTTGGCCTCGAATTGGTGGACCGCGGCGATAGAGGTGCGGAAGTCCTCGAGGCGGGGACAAAGATGGGTGTAATGGCCATGGAGATCACACAAAGCACAGGGGTGGTTGGTGTGAATATTCTTGGGGTTCTTGGCCGCGGTCGCGGAAGGAACAGAGGCTTCTGGGACCGCGGACTCAGGGAACGTGACATTAACCATGGGCTTGAGATGAAGCAATGCAGGACAGGTATGGGAGGCGAGACCGACAACATCACACAAAGCACACTGGATGGTATGCTTTGGAGGCTGAGGAGGAGCAGGGTTTGTCGGGGCAGCCTTGTCCTTTGATGCCCCCTTGCGAGCTTTGCCCTTCTTACCCGAAGCGGTCGCAACAGGAGGTGGTTCCTGTTGAGGTGACTGAGGCACTGATGCAGCGGGAGAAGGCACGAGGGCCGGTTGAACCGGGGTCAAAGAAATATAAGGTTTGGGTTGACCAGGCAAGGTCGGGGCTGGAGGATCAAGGTACCAAACGGGAATCCCAAGGGTCAAGTTAGGAAGAGAGAGGGTGGCCATGACCGGTACCGTGTACACTCCTGGTGGGGGAGCTAGGAACAGTATCTGACCAGAGGGGTAATGGCCAGGTGGGACGACTCCTAAATGGCTAAGGCTTGGAGGAACCATGCCAGGGGGATAAAGAGGCTCATGACTACCAACTGCAGGTGAAGGGCTAGGAGCAGGTTGCGGAGGGCAAGGTTGCTGACTAGCCGAAGCAGGTTGCTTGAGAGCAGCCCGAGATGATTGCATCATGCAAACATTCGATGAGTTGGGGTCAGAGATAGGAGGAGGAGGAAGACCAGGGAAGGTTCCGAGCAAAGAGGAGTCTTTGTAGATGCCAGGAGAGACACTGGTCAAGGAATCGACGGTTTTCTTGTTGGCTACAGAAGAGATGGGCGTCTCAGGTGAGGTCTGAGATGTTGGCTCATGATATGTCAACTGGTCAATGGTGACTATCTTTCCATTATGAGGGAAAGACATCTTGCGAAAAACTGCGGATGGGACAGCAGACATAGCATAGGTGTAGCTTCGCCCCAATATAATGTTGTAGTCTAGCGAGGAGTCGATGACTTCGACGTCAACGCAAACAGTCTTACCGGCAAGGGTGATAGGACAATTACGGAAGAGGCCAATGGGCTGTGAGGCATGGCCATCCCATGCTCTAAGGGTGATCATGGAAGGGGCTAATTCAGGAGAGCCGAGTTGCTTCCAAACCGAAGCAGACATCACACAGGTGGATGCCCCCTCATCAATTATGCACCGAGAAACGTTAGCGTTCCGGATTTTGACTGGGATTTGGAAGGCTACGGAAGCAGGAAGAGGAGGATGTTCTGATTGATGGGCGTCGAACACAATCATTTGGTCATCAGCAGGATCTACAGTGCCCACGGCAGATAGTAGAGCCTTATTTTGGGAAGGGCACGACTAGAGGAGTTCCAGTGTGGAAATGGCAGCAGGAGATTGCGCCAAATCATCTACGATGCTATACGAATGAGCAGCTCAAATAGAAGCAGCATTTCGACGTAACGGTCCTTTAGGAATCTTGGTATGGACCTCAAATTTGGGTTGAGGGATATGTAAGGTACGATTGGTTGTCAAAAGAGGCTCTGTAGAACTGGAAGAAGGGGACTCGGGGGCAGACTGAGCGGGAGGTGTGGGGTATTGGCGAGACCGAGTTTGAAGGTTAAGGTCAATGGTTAGAGGTGGATCAGAGTTCATCATGAGGATCTGGTAATTGGAGGAACCAGAAGGGGAAGGTGGAGTGGCCACCTATCCGTTAGGTGGTTGGGTAGCCATGAATCCCTGTTGTGCATCCACCGGCTCTTGAGGGGGCGGTGACTGCTGTTGCAGGGGTTGAGAAGGCAAGGGAGGCGAAAGCGCATATGCTGGAGGAGCTGGCACACCAGGCTGTGGATGAGGGTAATGGTTAGGTTGGGCAACATTGAGGTAAGCAGGAGGTTGGGCAAAAGGATGAGGCATGTCGTATCCTGGATGCGTGCTACCGGGAGGGGGAGAAGTGCAGGGAGTGGTGCCCCCTCCCCCAGGAAAACCATAGCTCATGAGAGGTTGAGCGGATGGATGAGAGATAGATCCAACGATACTATCGGCGGCATGAGGTGCCCCCGGTGTATGGGCATCACCGGGTTTGGGGAGATCAGGTAGGACAGTAGGATCATAACCTGTCTGAGCGTAGATCAGGTCATACTTTAACGCCATTTGGAGGGCATCTTCTTCGGTTTGAGGAAAATGCGATGCGACATCTTTCCCGATAGGGGACAAGAGAGATCTAAGGAACCAGTCCATGTAGACATAGTCTTCGAAGGGAGGAGATTGGCATAGGCTCCGTATTCTTCGCCATTCCTGGACATGGGTAGAAAGGCGGGTCGAAGAGGTTTGCTTGAAGGAAGTCAAGAGTTCGATACCAGTGTCATAATGAAGGAGAAGCTAGAAGAAAGATAAAAAATCCCGGTCAAGAGTTGCAAAGGTGGTATGGGAGGAAGTGGGCTGATCAACATACCACTTAGAAGCTTCACCTGTAAGCGTGCGTTGGAACAATCTAAGACGAACAGAGTCATCGGTAATGGAGGTAGATGAAAACCACATGTGGAAAGATCGAACATGATTGGAAGGATCTTCTCTAGCACGGCCTTCAAACTTTGGGATGTCGGAAGGGAGCTTTGTCGGCATAGCAGGCCAACTAGCGTCATGGTGTATAGGGTCGTTTGTCAACCGGTCCAAATTGGGGAGGCTGAGGCCTGCCAAGAAGGGGAGCACAGGTGCAGCCGACGTAGTTCCTGTGGCAGTTACGACGTAGTTCCTGTGGTGGTTCCGCTAGTAGTAGTTCCGGCATTAGGGCCGGGAGCACTGCTAGCGTTAGGCCCTGGACCAAACATAGTGAAGGTGACATGGGGAGAACCAGAAGGAAAAGGAGAACCCGATGAATCAGGAGAGGAGTCGGAGTGCAGACTCGAAGGAGGACTGGCTCGACGACGGCGGGGCGGAGCAGGTCGACCAACCAGAAACTGAGGGTGAAGGCCAAGAAGTCTCCGGGAAAGGTGCCTTGGGGGCGCAATGATGACAGGAAGAAGGAAACCGACAAGGGCAGAAAGGGACAGAATCAAGAAAGGTCAAGGGCAGACAAGGTGCAGTGACAATTGATTTTAGAGTCTTTGCCAGGCGGTGTTAACCAGGCGCTTCTTCACTTAGGGTCAGTGTGTTATGTGCGTTAATTTTAATTTTTAAACCCTTTTCGTTTTGAGAGCAAGAAAAAGTGTGTTGCGTAACTGAAAAGAAATCTGCAGAGAACAGTATATAATGCTGAAATAACAGAACATTTAATAGCTAAACATGCATCAATCTAACCCAAAAAGGCGGGACTCTCAAAACTAATCTAATCAAAACACACTAAAAAGAGGCCAATAGATCTAGGGTCAAAAGGGATAGGGATCTAAAGGGTAAAGCTGCTGAAAAGAGGTGCAGATCACAGCCAAGAGACAGAGGCAAGGTGGCTGGAAAAAAGGGAAGAAATCAGCAAAAAGTGGAAAGGACAGGGAGGAGGTCCTAAAGAGAGGTCCAAACAAAACGACAAGAGGTGATTTGAAAGGAAGGAAGGCTGATTTAAAGGGATCTGAGGAGGAGGTTCCAGATCTGAAAAAGGGAAGGCTGAAACTCTGAAAAACAGACGGCTGAAACAGCTAAAACTCTTCCACAAAAAGTGGAGGGTACTAAAGCCCTAGGGGGCTAGGTTCCCACTTAGATGAGCAAAAGCAGATCAGAAACAAGTCGAAACGGGCTGAGACAGAGGCTGGAAAACCCTGACAGAAGCTTCAGAAAAACCCAGAAAAATTTCAGAAAAACAGCAGAAAAAAGTCCAGGTCGCGGTTTTTGACCAGTTTTTCGCTCCGGTCGCAGTTTTGGGGCTGTTTTCTGTGACCTGAAGCTCCAGGTCGCATTTTTTGGGCCAAAAAGTGCGACCTGCACTCCCGGCACTCTCGGCGGCATATTTCAGAAAAAAAATGTCGTCTCAGCTGCGGCTGATGTCTGTCACCTGCGCAATAGGGCCAGAAACACGCGGAAGTTAGAAATTTTAATGTTTTAGGGTGTTATAGGGGAAAAACACCATGAAAATAGGAAAAATAAAAAGCTGAAAAGAAACCCTAGGGTCTGAAGTAGCTGGATATGCAGGAATATGAAAAACGACAGCGGTCGTAATTTAAAACCCGTGTGGAGTCGCCATTTGTTAGTATGAATCCTTTGTCGAAGTGTACGAAAAAGGACCACTTTAGCTACGCATAACTAATAGCCCTAACAAAAAAAGTGGCTGCCAATATCTTCAGATCTGCGGTTAGTTAAACAAGAAAAGAGCTGCAAAACACCAGATCTATGCATGGAAAGACATTAAGCAGTAAAAGTAAGGGTTTGCTCCATATACCAATAGACAAGACAAGAACAATTTTTGAAAGAATTTTTATATTAATGGGGCACCTGGGAGGAAAACAAGAAGGTGTATCCAATTCTCCTCAGTGGGATGGGTTCTTGGAAGTCCTCAGCACTTCAAATCTAAGATTTCTCTCTCTTGTTGGTGTAGAAGACCCACACAAAGAATGGAACTCAAAGGGAGCTCACACAGCAAATGGCAGAAAATGGTGACCAAGTGTATAGATCCAGAGTGATCTAATAGGTAACAAAAGGTGAAGAATGGTAGGAAAAACCCTCCTATTTATAACAAAATATTGGGTCATTCTAGATCTTGGTGCATGGGTTAACCCGATCTAGATCCACTTTTTATGGAATATTTTATTATATTTGTTGGAGGGAAAAGGTATTTGACTTGGGTCAAATCCCTTAATTTGTCAAAAATAAATAAATAAATGATTTATTTATCTTTTAAGGAAGCGGTTAGAAGATAATCAAATAAATAATGATTTATTTAATTATTTAAGGAAGTGGTTGAAAGATAATTAAATAAATAGTGATTTATTTAATTATTTGTGGGTGATTTGATCATATTTAACAAGGAATATTATCTAAATAAGGTTTAAATAATTATTCCTGGAAAATAATAAGATAAATAAAGGTTTATCTAATTAATTTCTTTGATTTTAAGTTAAACATGACCTGGAATAATAATTAAATTATGGTTTAATTAATTATTCCATGAGGAAAATCAAACAAATATAGGTTTAATGTTTCCTTTTGGGGTTTTCTGTTTTAACATAGTGAAGGCAATTTGACTTAGGGTAAAATTGGTCTTACATGGTGTACTTGGGTCCATCTAATGATAATAGGTATGTAAAACAAGTAGTGTAACACTCACGTTCTGCGAAGTTTGCAGGCACGATCCATGCTTGGAGTTCACGAAAGTTATCATTAAGGGGGGATAGGCTCTATTGCCTCCTTCCTTCTCCTATTGTGTCACTTTTGTAAATCCTTCAATCCTATCCCAATTTGTTCTTAAGGGGGGATATTTGGATATTTTGATACATAGGAAATAGGCTCCTTTTATGTCACCTTTGTAAGTCCTTCAATCCTATCCCAAGTTGTTCTTAAGGGGGGGATGTTAGGATATTCCGACACATAGGAAATATTTAAGAGTAACTTAGTCTAGTGTAGAGTTAGGTAAAGTGTGTTTCTTTACCATGTACATTTGTAACTTATAATATGACGGTCGCGATTTGTAGTGATCCGACGGTTATCTCTCACCTCGGTATTAACGACACTTGATCCATGGCTTAGCACCCGATTGGTCTATGATCTCTATTTAAAGAGCATGGAGGGTCATTTTTCTGGTAACCGTTTATGAGAGAAACATATGTAGCTTTTATTTTTATATAAATAAATTTCCTGAAGTGGCCGCATTGGCTTAGGTCATGGACTATTTCCCTCTTTGAGGGTTTTAACCATGTGATTATACTGGTGTACTAATTTTTTATCTATTTTTGAGAGGTGACCTTTGGTTCTTGATCTACGGAACTTACCCTGTAAATTCCTACACTGATCTAGTTCCAACTTCTTCCAAAACTTCCTCTGCATCTAAAACTTTGGTAGTCTCTAAAACTATAGAATATAACATCGTTGAAGACGTGAAAAGGTTCAATAGAGAATTTTTGAGGTCTAAAATGGGCCTCCTAAGAAAAATTTACAACCAGAATAAAATTTATAAGAACCAATAGGATTCAAGATGATGATGTCAACCATGGTGGATGATTCACCATTTTTAGGGTAAAAAAGTAAAAAAATAAAAAAAATAATAAAATAATAAAACTATTTTTTCAACTTGTATTTTCAACTTATCTCCCTAAGGTTTTACTCAAATTTCGAGCGGGAGTACTCATTGGATGCAAAATTTAATTCCTCATCCAAGGAGTGCCCATCTTGCATACTTTCGATGGACCCTACTACATGAAAAATGAGAAATACATGAAAATTTGTGATTGCATTCATGTTTTTCATGTATTTCTCATTTTTTGTGTGGAAGGGTCCATCGAAAGTGTGCAACATGGGTACTCCTTGGTTGGGGAATACAATTATGTATCCAATGAGTATTCCCACTTGAAATTTGAGTAAACCCATAGGGAGATAAGTTGAAAAGTAGTTTTTTTTTTTTCCCTAAATTGATGATGTAATATAAACCTATTTTATTGTTTCTACTATTATTTTATAATTTCCTTAGGGGGGCCATTTTAGACCTCAAAATTCCCCTAAAGAAAGCTAAAATTTTCTTATATGAGTTATGTAAGTTAAAGAAACAACATAAATTCTTACTCAAAGAATTAAATGCAGTTCCTGCATCCCCTTTACCTACTGTTGTTATTGTAAAAGCATTAAAAGGGAAAGGTAAACCTCCTAATGATATTTTAGGTAAGATTGATTCTTCTGATGGTAGTCTAATTAGAGATAGATCAAATTCTCACACACCTCCTTTTCTGTTAACCTTTGAAATTTTTAATAATAATGGTCACAATTGTCTAGCAGATTCTAGTGCATCATCTAATATCATGTCCTATGTAGTTTGTCTCAAACTGAATATCTCGCCTCAGAAATATGTTGTTCAAATTGTCCAACTAGATGGAAAAAAATTCAAAGTATTAGGAGAAATAAACTATGTTTTGATAATATTATCTTCCAACTCAAAGGTTTGTCAAATAATAGACATATTAGTTGTTGACATTCTTGAATTCTATGGTATTATTCTAAGTAGAGACTGGTTCAAAACATTGCATGGTTATTTTTGCAAATCATTGGTCTCACATGTGGCTTCCTTACAACGGTAAACCCAACCAAATATGGGGGGACAGAGAGAAGCATATGAAATATTCAGTGATTGATCTAGATGAGGAAAACGAATCAATAGTTTTTGTAAACAATATTCTTGGGAATTATTTTTCAGAATCTTTCTTTGGATATTTTACAACTCAGAATTCTCCCTTTTTGGTTGATTATGTTTCCTCCCAAATCAAATTTTTGTCTCAAACAGATTCATCTAAATGTATTAATATTGTAGATACATCTGTAATTAATCCTGACAATTTATTTTGGACTCTTTATTTTGATGGGTCAAAATCTAATGATGGTGCAGGAGTTGGTTCCATCTTAATAAACCGTGATGGAGAAAAGACTATGCTTGCATGTAGATTATAATTTGAATGTACTAATAACATCGTTGAATATGAAGCATTAGTACATGGATTGCAAAAATATGTTAGCCTTGATAGGAAATACTTCAAAGTCTTTGGTGACACTGAAATTTTCATAAAACAAGTAAGAAACACTATTCACTATGTTTCTAGCCATCTCAAGCAGTACCAATCCTTGATTGAAAATCTTACCTCTCATTTTAATACATTTGACACAGCTCCCATCCCAAGGTTACAAAATGCTAGTGTCGATCTTTTGGCCAATGTTGATTCTAAGCTTATTCCACCTAAATATTTCAACCCTAACAGATTCTCAATTGAATTAATTTTTCACCCCTCCATTCCTAACAACATAACCAATTGGTGTGTGTTAAATGATGATGAAGACATCATATGATTTTTAAAATTTGAAGTATCTTATTATGACCAAATCATCTGAAGATGAGCATGATAAAAAATTGACTAGATCTACTAAGGGAAATTCTTTACCTAAGCCCGTGGTTAAAATCGAAGATTTGTATGATTTGAAAGATAGGTTTAAAAGGGTTACCAATTGAAAACTTCAAAGTTCAAATTTGAGATTTTAATTGGTTAGCTTAGGGTTTGATCTTAAACCTTAGAATATTAATTTAGGCCTAGGACTCACATCTGATGAAAGGTCAACCTTCACTCATATGCTAAGAAGATATAAGGATGTATTTTCTTGGAATTATGATGATCTCAAAACCTATCATGCAATCATAATTCAACATACCATTCCCATGCTACCAGATGTAAAACCCATTCAATAAAAGCTCAGGAAGATTCATTCTAACTTCGAAAATCAGATCAAGAATGAGTTAAACAAACTTCTTAAAGCCAAAATCATTTTTCTAGTTAAGTATTCTAAGTGGGTTTCAAATATTATACCTGTTAGGAAAAATAATGGAGATATTCGTATTTGTATAGATTTTAAGAACTTAAATAAGGCATGCAAAAAATATAACTTCCCTCTACCTCCAATGGAACAAATTTTACAATTTGTTGTTGGCTTTGAGCTAATGTATTGTCTAGATGGATTTTCAGGTTATAATCAAATCCTTGTACATCTAGAAGACAGGCTTAAGACCACATTCATAACTAAATGGGGAATGTATGCATATCAAAAGATGCCTTCCGGACTGATAAATTAAGGAGCTACTTTCCAAAGACAAATTGGTTGTAGTATACTTAGATGATATTACAATTTATTTCAAAAAGCGAAATAATCATTTTCATGATTTGAAGCAAATATTTGAAGGGTGTAAAAGATATGGAATCTCCTTAAGTCCTAAAATGTCATTTTTTTCTCTTAGCGAAGGAAAGCTTCTAGGCTTTATTGTTTCCAAAGAGGGAATTTGCATAGATCCAGATAGAATTAAGGAAATTTCTAAAATACCAAACAATAAGAAATCCATGCAATCCTTCCTTGGGAAAATCAATTTTGTCAAGAGGTTTGTCCCAGAATTTTCACAAATTTTCTTACCCTTACAGACCGTGATCAAGAAGAATTCAATTTTCAAATGGGGACAAGTTGAAAAAGAAGCATTTGAATTGATAAAAAAAGAAATAATATATGCTCCCTCTTTATCAATCCCTAATTTTTCTAAGGAATCTGTTCTATATACCTTTTCTTCTAAACAATCCTATGCAGTAGTGTTGGCACAAGCCAATGAAAAAAAAGTTGAAGCTCCTATTTATTTCTTTAGTTATAACTTATAGGGATCCGAATTAAATTACTCAGAGGTGGAAAAGAAAGCATTTGCAGTTTTCAAGTCGATCAATAATTTCAGACCTTTTTTATTAAAAACTCATACAAAATTAATTGTCCCCTTTCCAGTTGTTAGACAACTGCTTATCCAAGTAATTAGGGGAGAAAAGAGTTAATTGGGCCACTACGTTGCAATAATATGACCTATAGATAAAACCTACTAAAATAGTAAGATTTCAAGGTTTTTTCATATTGATTACGAGAGCTAATGATACATCAACTGATGACGTTTCAGGAACTAAAGTTCAATTCATATAGGTATGTCCCATCGACACAGAATCTCAGTATGTTGATCTGATATTTTAGTTAAAAATTGGTTATGCTCCATCTGAATTCAATTATAAGAGAAAAAGAGCCCTAATACTGAAATATAATCAGTACAAACTCATTGATGATGTTTTATTTATAAATAATTATGATTATGTTCTATTAATAGACCATCTGGTGGACACTACAATGGAGACACCACTGCTCATATTATCTTGCATGTTGGTTATTATTGGCCAAATTTATTTAAGGACACTAATGTTTATGTCATAGAATGTAATTTTTTCCAAACTTCTACAGGGATACAAAAGAAACCAACCCTGCCTTTGCAACCGGTCAACATCGAACAACCCTTTGAGCAATGGGGCTTAGACATCATAGGTGAAATTGTTCCTCACTCGTCCAAACAACATAAATACATCTTGACTGCTACATATTACTTTACAAAATTGGTGGAATAAATGCCTTTAAAGGTGGAAAATTCTGAAAGCATTACTGAATTTATTGATCAATTCATTATCACTAGGTTTGGCCTTCCGCATGCACTTATTTTTTACAATTCCTCTTACTTTTTTGGAAACACCATAACTTAATTTTCTCTCAAAAGAGGATTTAAGCTAAAATACTTCAAACTAATACCCACAAGGCAATGTTCTAGCAAAATCTACTAATAAAAACCTCATAAGAATCATCAAACAAAAAATTGACCAAAAAAATAAATTGGCACTAAGCTTTAATGTTTGCATTATGGGCTAATAGAATCACTCAGAAGAAATCTATAGGTACTTCTCCTTTTCATTTAGTGTATGGGAAAGAAGCTATCATGCCTCCTAATTTGGCCCTTCCCTCACTAGCCCTAGTGCAATTTGTTGAAGAAAAACCTTCTTCTGCCTTACAATTAAGAATGCCCCAAATCCTTAAGTTAGAAGAAAAAAGCAATAAATCCAAACATGCCCATGCTCATCATCAACAATTTGGTCAAGTATTCATTTGATGCAAGTTCAATTAATAAAAAAAATTTTGAAATTGGAGATTTAGTTCTGAAATGGGATAAGGTCCATGAAGAAAAAGGAAATAATAGTAAATTCCAAAAGTTGTGGCTTGGCCTATTTCAAATCATTGAAAAACTAAATCCATCAACCTTCAGTTTTCAAGATCTACAAGGAAAGAGGAATGCTCTTCTCGTTAATGGACTAGTTCTCAAAAAATACTTTTATTAAATAACATTCACTCTATCTGTAAAATATGTAAATAATCATATGTGGATATTAGTGTCTTTTAGCCCTAGTTGTTTGGTAATATACTTTTGGCTTCATATTGGTTCCATTGTAGTCTCTCATGATTATTGAAGCTTGAATGATTAAGGAAGAAGTTTTGAAAAGATAATTATAAGATTGAAATTTAGTATTGCACTTATCATAAATCTCTGAAAATATTACATATCCATTAATTTGTAAAACCTCATAACTTTAAACTTTAAAAAAATTATTTTCCCTATGATTGGTCTTGAAAGGGTTTCTTAAAAAGTAAGGACTAAGAAACATTAGCATCTTTTGACTTCAATTGTCATCCACAACTCTTAAGGATTAAATTTACCTCCCCATCCACTAATTGTACATTTTTATAGTGTAATTAAAAAATATGAAAAACTTAGAATATAAGAGGTCTCATTACGATCCTACTTACTGTTGGGCCTCGAATATTTCCATATTTTCTTCATGCATTATCACCATTCATGCCATAAAACCCTAGGTTTTTAGCTCATTATGTACTATAATTTGCTGCCAAATCATATTTTGTATATTGTGGTTGATTATCACTAGTTTTCTTCACTTCTATATGATTAAAGATGATTATGTTGTGATTTACTAATGATGGTTTAGTTAAGTACATTTATCATAGGGTTCCATCGTCAAAATCCTTCACAAGCCAGTTGAGTACGGAAATGCCTAATTTAGGGCTTTGACACTTTCAGCATGTTTATGGAGAAATCGATAAAGGTTATTGTCAAAAATAATGTTATCATACATCTCCATAACTTGGATTCTACCCATCTCACTCATGTCAGTCTCTAGAAGGAAATTAGCAAATTTTCCCAAATCTGCAATAAATTTGAAACTTCCAACTTCTGCCTCAAATTACGTGTAGATAAAGGAGAATAGAGAAATTATGGAAATGGGTTTTGGTCCCAGTATAGCAAGTATATGGTACTTGAAACAATTTTCCAAAATTAATTATAGTTTGTGAGATATTTAGGGTTCTTTGAGGCCAATTTATATAAAAATCCGAAAATTCCAGATTTCTAAAAATCTTCCAAACGGCCCCGTTTTGGATTTTTTTGGTCAAATACAGTTGGAAATTCTCGAGATCAGCACATCACCAGCTTCCAGTCTCATCTTATCCCCATAGACATGAATTGGATATAGTGCAACAACAAGCTAAGATTAAACGATGTGATCAGATTTGGATAGATTAAGTTAGTATAGGAATCCTTTGTGTTTGATCTGCATCCTATTTTGTAATATGAAGGTTGTCTATAAAGCCTACACTGGAAGAATATTAGGGGACACGAATTTTATTAGTCTTGGAGCTATTTGTTAAGTCAAGTGTGTTAGTATTTCCAATTCTAAGATTGAGTAGAGGCAGTCTTTATTAAAAGTTAAAACATTAGTAGCTTACTTTCTAGAAGTAAATCTATAGTGTAGTGTGTTAAGGTTTGTTGATTGATTACTTTTGGATTAGTGTTGTGTGACTCATTTTCATTAAAAAAACAAAGATTTGGTTTATTCAAATTTTGATCAATTAGATTGCTCGAGCCTAGGAGTGAATTTATGTTTAATGAAAATTGAGCATCAGTGTAGTCCTTCATTACATTTCTCGGTGTGTTCCAATAGTGTTTCATAGTTTGCCTTTGCCTTTCATTTTCAAAATTAGAGCTAGGATTTGGTTGAGTTTTGCGAGATTTGGTGTTGGAAATAGATTAAGGATTGCTTACGAGATTGTCAAAAGATTTGAATGGTGTGTGCAATTACTTAAATCTTAGAGATTAGAGTTTATTAATTTCATTTGACTGAGTATGTGAGGTAGAGAGAGAAGCTAGTCAATTTAGAACATTGTTAAGTGTGATTCAAGTTGATATCATAGGGAAATTAGTAAACAATAGCATAGATTCAATTCTGTGAGCAGTGTGTTTTAATTTGAATTTATAATTCAAGTACATAAGTTGATTTCATAGCAGTATTTTATTTTGTGCAGAGAGTGTTCATACTCGGGGTTTAAATTTGTTGTTTTGCATAACATAGAATAGTTTGAAGTGTGAATTTAATTTTATAGTGGAGGCATTAGTCTAATTTCATTTGGTTTTGTTTTCGTTTCATTATGAATTTCATGTTTCATCTAGATTAGGATCCTTTAAATTAAAAGCTTTTTATTCTTTTAATCACTTAGATGAGTGTTCTTTCTAGAAAATGAGTGGTAGATTAGAGTTTCCTCCCGGAAAATGAATGGTGTGTTCTTTTACAGTGATTTTATGTCCTAGTTTAGGTTAGATACTATGATCCTGCGCTTGCGCCTCGAAGCTTACGAGTCTGATATTGATAATTTAATGTTGGAAACTATAAACATAGAATTTCCCCAATTTTTTTGGCATCATTGTCGGGGAGGTGCTAAAGGGATTAGAGCCTAGTTTCCTTCACAAGTTCTTTTCGTGTGATTTTAGTTGCAGGACAACCAAAGGGTGGAGAGTGTACTGTAAGACATGAGTGAAGAGCCACACATCCACTATGGTGGAGTTTCTCCAAAGTTTCGTTATCCAAGTAAGAAAGTTTGGTGAGTTTCATTGCAATTAGCAATTTTAATTCATTTAGATTAAAATTTTCAAACTTTTTAAAGATAAAACATTCTTGGGGTGTTGTAAGAACCCTTGTGTAGTAATCCATGTGATGACAAGATATAACAGTTGGCTTGTCGAGAATAAGAAAATGGTATTTTGAGGAATCATTTAATGAGGAGTTATGATGTTGCTACAGAGACATATAATTCATCCAATGAAGAATTAACAAGTGCAGAATTTAATATTTTTCTTGAACATAAATTTGATATTGTTAAATCTTTGATTTCGAAATTGGATAATTTGCAGGAACAAGTGAAGGATGAAGAACCATTTCTTATCCTTTGTGTTTGTTAGGGTCCTATAAATATAGGATTCATAATTTTGAATTGACTGATGATAGTCTTGTAAAATATGTACATACCTTGCTTTCTGCAAGTTGTTTTCCCATATTTGAAAAAAATCAAAAAAATCAAAAAATCAAAAAAGAGTGTAAAATTCCTAAAAGAAATATCAGAGGACTTTAAAAAATATAGACCCCAAAAGAAAAAGATGAGAATAAAACATGAAAGTTTGCATGTCCAAATGCCACTACATTTTACTTTTTGCAAATAATTATGGCAGAGTGTCAATAAATGCCATAATCCATGATGAGTTAAACTATTTAAAACTTGACTTGTCATGTTTTCAATTTCCATGTTTTAGATAGTGAATAAAGATTTTTTAGATAGTTTAATCCTGAAAAATCAGTATATAGGTAGAGAATAATGAGGAGCTCATCGGTTTAATTTGATCCCTCGGATGAAATAAGGTAGAATTAGATAGTTTTATTTCTTTCAAAAGAATAAAATGTTTCAAGGTAGTAAGCTTAAATGCACCTGCTCAAAAGAAGAAAAAATGTTAGAGTAATGTTGGGTAGGTAGAAAGAAGTGGGAAAAAGAACGTAATATTCATCACTGAGCAAAAATCACTAATTTCCCTTTCTCTATAAGCATTCAGCATTCTACACTACCAGTCAAAAAGGCTCAGAGAATTTCTCTGACTTTTGTTGGGACTGGACCCAAGGCTCGATGACTGAATAGTGGAAAATGTTGAATTCTTATAATAAAATCCTCTTTACCATCATTTATCCCTCATTCGTACATTTAATTCATCTTCATAATTAAATAATCCTTCTTACTTAAAGAAACCTAAAATCCCATTTAATTAACTTCCTTCATTCATAAATAATACAAAACCCCCCAAAAAACACTCTATCCTAAGTAAATTGGTGAAATGATGAAACAATAAGCTTTTATTTTATATATCCAATCTACTTGGTCATTTAGTGTAATTTTGTGTATTCCGTCTCCCCTTGTCATATTAATTTTTAATTTATGCTATTAATTCCCTAAAAATGCCTTATCCTATATATATAAATCCCTATATCTAAATACCCTCCAAAACCCACTATTATAAAGTTTTTTAGACCAAAGTTATTATCCACATGCTAAATTAAAAACCCAAATAATACTCCCTTTGGTCTAAAACTAACCTGAATTAAATAACCCGCCCCCTATGGTTATTAGACCCTTCAACAAGTCTAAAAACTATATAATAAAATAAATAATATGGCTTTCCATACATATCCTATGTATTTGGAAAACACAAAAATATTGCCCCGCCCACCACATTTTTATCCTAAGTGCTAGAAACAGATTAAGTCTTTTGCAAAGGTTCAACCCTTACCAACCTTTTCCTCACATCATCTTTTAACCCGAGGTGCTATTACGATTAATACTAAGGTTTATTTTCATTTGAAATTAAACTTTCCCTTTGTATCCTATCCTCGCTATGTAAAGCCCTAAGTTTTACATAGGCTAAACCGTAATTAGCCATATAACCCCGCCTAATGCACCTCTGCCTATATATGTAAAACTCTTTTAGATATAAAAAAATATCATTTAACCGTCCTTATATTCGCCATTATATTGAAACCTTGGTTAAAAAGTAAGGTTTTATAAAGGTTTTAAAACTTTAAACCCCCGCTTATACATTTAAACCCCGGTCCCACCATATTTTAGACTGCACCTTCCCAAGAAAATCAGAACCATTCGCTCCTTTTCTGCAGATCTAACGGTGCAAGATTGATATCACACTCACAAACTAATCGTCTGCCCAAAGCCCAAACGAACGCGAAATAAGTTGTTTTATCAATTCTGCCTCCTGTGACGTGGCATCCTCTCATAGGATCGCGTTCATTTCAATAAAAAAAAAATTATCACCTGAACTCAACGCAAAAACCATCGCCAAGTTTTAAATTTTAAAATCCAAACCGCTCCCACTGTTTGATGAGACTTGCATTTAATACATTTATGATAATTAAATATCAAAGTTTAAAACCTTTGATATACCATTTCTGATGTTTATTTATGCATTCTGGACTAGTAAAAAGATTCGCTCGACTGTGTAAAGAACGCTTTGCTCAAATTGTTGACTTATACAAAGAGAAAATCAAATTTGACCATAGATTTCCCATCGAAGACCAGTAAAGCCATTCGCTACACCAACAATCCGGACCAGTCCTCAGAATAAACCAATATATTCTCAAGAACCCTTCAAGCAACCAAATACCTGCATTTAAAGGTATTTCTCGGCAGTTAAAAAACCTGCAATTTCAAGTTTATACCATGAATTATTAAACCAAGTCTGTAATTAAGGTCTTTACCTAACCAATTTTCCTAGAATAAGCCTGAAAAAGAGGCCAAACCCTGGCTAATTTTTCCCAGAAAATTCTGTGTTTGAAAAAACCACATTTGAAGCCAAGCTCATCAATTTGTGACCTCTGAATATCAATTTCAAAGATAGAATAGGGTTTAAAGCCTACAGATATCTTAAAAAATTCTTTTTGCAGACCAATCTATTCAGGAAACCCTTGTTTTCTATCTTATCCCAGTTTATATCCTCTGACAAAGAAAAAGCAACTCCCGCGAACAATTTAAAATTGCAGTAGTTATTCCAAAATGACCAAAAAGAAAATCACAGCTAAACCTGGAGGTTATAAACCAACCAAGCCTGGAGGATCCAAACCTCCTAAATCTGTAACACCTAAAGCTGTTAAATCTACTCCAGCCTTCACTACTAAATCCACTGAATCAGTAAATCCCCTCTAGCTACCTATAGCTGATGAAGAAACCCTTCCATTGACTGATATGGACTACAAGATTGTTGATCCAGTGGTAGAATTCAAACGTTTAGAAATACATAATTGGTTCTATGATAAATACTTGGACAAGGATGAAATGCCTATTTGGAAGACTCATTTGCCCAAATATGTAGTTCCATTGACCCACCCTGTACAAGACCTTGTTATATTATGTCAAAAACATTATGAACCAGACCAAAGGGCCATTGTTAATACTAATAGAGAAATCCTATTTACCATCACAACAGAATCAATAAATCAAATGCTGCAATTACAGTCTGATCCTCAATCAGTTACCCTATATATAGAAGCTTTGACCCAGTTATACTTAGGCCTAGATTTCCCAAAGAGGTTTATGATATTTCAAAACTTTTTTCCTTCCCATGTTTACATTCCTAAGTTGAACCCTCCTTATTCCACTGCCAAATTTCCTGAAGGGTCTAGACATATTATCTCAATGCTATATTTTATACTGGGATAATTTACAGATGGATTCACTGATGAATCCATTCTTGGCTTTTTATCCACCTTATCTCCAAGCCAACCTCCAGAAATCATTTTTTAATATGTCAAATTCATAGCAGACAATATTCATCATCAGTTGACCAAAATACCCACTGAAGGGGTTTTCAAATATTCATCCTACTTGTTTTTCTTATTTTTATTCTTCCAAGCCGATAATTTTCCAATTGCATTGCAAAAGATGGATGTGGAGGGTAAGCATTTATCCATTATCTTCTGGACTTCCTTGCTCAAGAAAGAGGGTAGTGAGTTCACCTACACGGATTTTTCAGACCTCTTTCTACATCCAACAATGAATATTTTTTACAAAGCAGAGTAGCCCAGAGTCAATGAAGAAATGAAAAGAATATTGCAACTATCAGAATAGAATAAAATGGGAGAATGGTTTCTTTATGAAAAGCATACAGAGATAAGAATTTTTGGATCCAACTTATTACCCTATAAGTTTCCAAAATATATGAGCATGAAATTTTTTGAATATTTAAGACAAATTCTCAATTCTGACTCTATTAACTTCTTAGCTACCAGGAAAAAGACTCAATTCAAGCTAAAGAGTTAGATTGGTCCTTTCATCATAAACAACAAAGAGGCAGAAAAAGAAATCACAAAGAGACTAGCAGAGTATAAATTTCAAGAAAGTTTTCCATGGAACTATGATCCTCAAGGGATCCTGAGCAATTTAAGGGTAAAATGTAAAATAACACCCTTCATACATGAGCTTCAAATAGAGATTGATAAGTTTTCCAATCAAGAAGAATGGGTGGAGAACACACTGACAGTTATAGCTACTAATACAGAGACAACAATAAAAATGGTTACAACACAAGCCCTTGAAGTTGTAAAGAAGCTAGAGACTTCAGTAAAAAGAGGTAGGGAAGAAGGAGCATACATAGTAGAAACAACTTCAGAAACTAAATTCAAACTGATTTATAATAAAAGGCTTAAATTCAGTTCAATTAGGAAAGAAAAGGTAATTGACATTGAAGATACAATTGAGTCAAAGGTAAATAATGATGAAGTTGCAGTGATAATCAATGAAACTCTTGCAGAGATTGAAAAAGAGAAAACAACAGGTAAAAATGATACTCAAATGATTTAAAAGCCACAAAATATGGAGGCCTCTTCCTCACAAACAACTAAGGAAAAGGATTTAGATATCAAAGAGAAATATAAGCAGATAAAACAGAAGAATGAGGAAATCAAGATTGAGACATATTCTCAATTCCTCAAGCAAAAACCAAGGAATCAAAATAAGCTACTGACAGCCTTTGATTATTCTACAAACAAGATGATTATGTCATTTTTGCAACCAACTACTTCAGCACCAAAGACAGTGGAAGATTATAAAAATATGGAGTTTTAGGTAGACACTGAAAATGTTCATGAGCTAGACCAAATTGAATTTCATAGACATAGCTCTAAAATGTTGTATTCAACTATGGTGACAAAGGCAAGAGTGCTACCAAGTTGTAGAATACTATTCTTAATATGCAGGATCAAATGAAGCTAGACAAGGGATCTTTATATGCAAAGGACCTAAGGATTAAAACCTTAGAGGATTTAGTTTTACAAGTGGGATATGATCCCTCAAATATTCAAGCAGCAGAGTTCTTGGTTAAGAAAAATAATGATGATATTGCAGCTTTGAGGAAACAACTTAAGCTTCCTCAAAGTGAGCATCCACAAACCAAATAAATCCTTCAAGAACAAAGTGAAAAAGAAGATATGATGAAGCTCATTCTCAAATTAACTGCTCAGACCAAATAAATGGAATCCCAAATGGACCAGCTTGTCCAAGAGAAGGAAAATTTGAAAGAAACTGACACTCCTATCATTCCTTCAGTTATACCAGTGATTACCATAGCAGTGGCTTCCACATTAGGAGAGAAACTAGCACCAAAGGAACCACTGGCAACTGCAGTGCCAGTGATTTCAACTACTACTTCAAACACAGATTCTTCTACAACACAAGTTCAGAAAACATATGGAGCGGGTTAGATTGTAAAGGCTATGGAGGAATTGTCTTTGAAAAATAATGAAATCAACAGTATAAAGAAGATGATTGAAAATATTGAAGCCACAAATAAGTTAGCTCTAATAAATGCTAAAACCCATGAACAGAATGCAATCAGACTTGGAGAAGAAATCAAGGGCTTACAAAAAGAGCTAACTTTCACTGAGAAAATTTCATTTGTAAAAAATCATCTATCGACAAACATAATTGAAGCCATTCACACTCAATGGCCTTCAATTCAGGTTATATGTGAGAAAAGAGACTTATTATTAGCAGCTGAGGCAGAGATTCAAAAGACTAAGGATAAGTTAACTGATAAGCCAGCTCAGGCTTTAAAACTCATCACATTCCTAAACTGCAAGAACAGAGTAGAATTGGAAGAATTATAGGTATTGGAAAAAACAGAAACCATTTTACAGATTAAAAAGGTGGTAACCAAGAAAAATTTGATGAACTACCTAGAAGAAAAATGTGAATCAATGAATATTGCCATAACAAATTTTATGGTAAAATACAAAAAATTAGGATAGAAGGGCTTGCCAGACATCCACATTTTTAATGAAAAACTGATGCCCCAGAAGGCTTATGATAAAAATATTAGGGAATTTTCCAAGGACGAAGTCAGCAAACCATTACCACAAGGCACTCCCACAGGAAAAGTCCTCCTTCAACACTTTGAAGATTTGTTCTTTCTACAACATGAGATTAAACATCTCTTTGTGTTCAAGACCACTTTTTCTAAATACACGGAGGCTGATGTAAATTTTAGAAAGCTAAAGAATGTCAAAATTCCCAATGAAGAATAGTGGAAAACATTTACTGAACTAATGTAAAAATGAGAGGTAAAACAGTGAAGAAAATTACTTTGAAAATCAGTAGAAAGAAATAGTGAAATAAAAGGACAGTCTACTAATTTTTACTACAAAAAGATATATTTTGACAACAGTAAACAGTGGAAATATCAGTCAAAATTGTATCAGCGTTAAAGAGCAGCGTTAAAGAGTATCAGCTAAGGCAACTCAAATGAAGATATTTTCTAGTAGCCAGCAAGCAGGACAACTAATCACTCAAAAGGCTCCTTGTTAGATAAAGTAGTTCTATTTATTTTGGATAAGAGGACAACTTGCTAATTTGTTAAGCACCTGTCCCTCTTATTTTGTAAATATATTTTCTATTTCCTAAAGATATTCCTAGATTTCTCCTAGGATATTTGTAATAACATTTTGTATAAATACTTCTACATTAGAAGTATTTAGTGTGGAATAAAATTGTTGGACTTACTATAGAATTTTTGCTGAACATTGGAGGTTACTGTGTGTTGATTTCGAACTAGCAGACTGGACAAAGCTAAACTGGCATCATAATTCAGGATCCCTGTGATAAGCTGAAGAGTGAAGTACTCCCTTCTTGTCATTGTTTTCTTTTCTAAGTTTCATGCAATTCATTATATGTTTGTTCTATCTGAATGTGCAACTAGGAATATTACTACAGGTTAGTCTAGTGCTCCATGTTTTTAAATAGTTACCATTTTAATGTTTTCTGCTGATTTCCGGTGTTAGGAATCCTTGATTGCTCCTACTCCCATTTGACCCCTACCTCCTTCTTCCATTTTCCGGATCAAAGGATCCTTCATTGCCCTTTAACCAGATCATACTATTTCACCAAAAAAACACTTTCCCAAATATCTAAGGGTTATCTATCTTGCCCTGAATACATTTGTACCTTTTTGGCCTTGACTTCTAGTGCTGCTAGCTAGATTTAGACTCCATAGCCCAATGGACAAGTTGATTTCTCTCTAGTTACCTCTAAGTGATTTTTTCCCACCAAAAACTTTAAAAACAAAACCAATTGTTTTATCATAACTAGCCTAAAAACATAAATAAAAAACAAAGATAAATCTTAAAGAGAGAGCCCTCTCTGAATTCTAGGAAGGCTAGATCCTAGAATTTGAAGTAGGTTTGTGGTTACCTCTAGTGTTCTTTGACTAAAAACTCAAATCCCACAACTCAAGAAATTATTAGAGTGATAACATACTGGCGACCATACTGGGGAACTATCCAAACTCCAGTCTTAAATTTAGTCTTAAAGGAAGATCTTTCATTTATCTTTTTACTTTAAGATTATTTTTATAGGTTGTGGGTATTCAAAACAGTCATTCTGGCTTCTAGGAAAACCTACTATACCAGGTATAATCCGGATCCTAAGCCTACAGTTATAGTAGATAACCCAGATCATATTGGTAAAAAGAAAAAACAAACTATCCATTTAGAAACTAAAGTACTGTTGAACACCTAATCCTCTATGGGTAGGTGTGGAAGACGAAGAGTCACAAAGGAGTCCAAGTGATTTTGGAAGATGAATCCAAGAGTCACACGATTATATCATAAATGTACATCTATGGTGAATAATATGAGTATCTCATGCTTATATTTCTATGTGTGTGTTTATCTTCTCATACACCATGTGTGTGTTTAACATGGTATCAAATTTGATACGTTCATAACCAGCTCAACCTTGTGTGAGCCATTTGTTTTTGTGGCCTGTGTTATGCAAAAATGCTGGTCATTTTTCCAACATTCAGAAATTTTCTGCGGCATTCAGGAATAAATTTTGGCAGCATTCTGTTGGGTTCATTCAGAAGTCTATAGGTTTTCTCTCACTACTCCCTGCTGCATTCAGTTTTTACTGCTCCCTCCACTCTGCATTCTGAAAAAATTCTGAAATTTTTCTGCACTTTTTGCCTACTTTTTACTGTGCAATCTATGAATTTTGGAAAAGGATTGAGTCGAACAGCTGCTGGGAAAATATTGTCTGCTACTGTATAAAGTGGGTCTCTGAAAAAATTATGAGTTTTACTGACAATTCTACAAATTTCTGCCAATTTCTGTTAATGTAAAATTTTGCAATTTCTACAAATTTCTGCAAATTGTTCTACAAATTCTGCAAACTTCTACAAATTCTACTATTTCTGCACAATTTACCTCTCCCCCTTAGGATTGTCCACTCATCCCTCCTTTCCCACATGCCATCACCACTTAAAAAAAAAAAATCTAAGCAGCATTTGCTCTCGGCCCTCACGACCCTACCCAAACCCCTCTACTCTCGGCCCTCGCACAACCTAACTTCGCCATCCCTTCCCGCTGCCCCCTCACCTGCACTCTCCCCTCAGCCCTCACTCCCCATTCCTCACACACTCACCCATCCCACAACCCTGCACACTCACCCGATCCCTCACTCGCCTCTCGGCCTCTCGGCCCTACCCCCTCACCTCACGGCAACCCCCTCATACCTCGGTCGCCCCCCCCCCGACACTTACCCTTGCCCCCTCACATCTCCTCCCTCGGTCTCTCCTCAACCCCTCTCACCCGCGCCCATCCCACCCTTCCCCCTCACAGCAGCATGTTGCCCCCTCACTTTCAGCCCTCGGCCCCCCTCACTCTTACCCTTTCTCCACTCTCCCCTCCCACAGCTCACACTCCCCACCACAGAACTCTCACCCCCCTTCACCTCTCTACTCACACCGGGCCCCTCCCTCAAGTCTTCCCTCACTCTCCCACTCCATTCCATTACCCTTACTCCACAGCCCCTTCCTCCCCTTCTACATTTCTTCTTTTATTCGAAAATGATTTATTTTTAAATTCTTTTTTACAGATTGGCCTCCTTCAAAAAAATACCTCCCCATTAGTCACCTCCCCCAGTAGTTGTCGTCCCCAGATTCACTCTTCCCCAGTTTCACCTCCCCCAGATAAATCTTTTCCCAGTTAAAACCTCCCTTAGTTAAAACCTCCCCCAGATAAAACCCCCCTCATTTAACACCTTCTCCAAATAATACCTCTGCTTTTCCCTAAAAAAAAATTCATAAAAAATAAATAAATAAAACCAGCAGAAGAAGAAGAGAGAGAGGAGATGGTAAATGGATAGATAGATTGTATATATAGTGGAAAATAAAGTTTTGCTGTATATTTCTCTATTATGAAAACGTGACCAAGATGTGTGGCATGACAATGTGAAGGCAAATGTTGAAAATTGGTGGCATCATAAAACTTACTCATAGTTTTTGGAATTTGCCTTCCTCTTTATTGTGAGGTAATATATCAATCTCAAGACCATCTGCTCAGATAGTGAAGCATCCAATCTTGTGAATGTGTTTTTGTTGAATTAGAGTTGTTGGTGTAAAACAGTTCTTTGAAGAAGAGAGAAATAATTGGCCTTAAAGGGTTATTGCACAGTGGTTTTTGCTGCAAATTTACAAAATATTTGCAGTGACATTGTATTGTACTAACATTTTGAGTGGATATTGCTTCTTCTTTCATAGTTGCATTCAATGTTTTAAGTATAACTTTGAGTTGTTGAGAAATTGTTGAATACTTCTATGATGTGAGTCATTGTTGCTTGTCGGTCAGACAACCAATTTTATACCTTGAGGTCCTCCATAATTTGAGTAGCAGAGTTTGTTCTTTGGGAATTCCATAATTGAAAGATTAAAAGGTCTTTGAAGTCACTTGTATTCTTTTGAAAGTAAGTTGAATCACATTGTAAATGGGTGCATTATCGGTTGAAGCCGACACCCTTTATTTCTTGAAGCCTGATTTGTTGAGAAAAAAAATGGCTGAAATTGATTTTGCATTAGAGTTGTTGAACACTCTTATACATTCCACTATTGATAAGATCAGCAAAAGCACCTTTTTTGACATTAAAAAATGCCTACAAAATGCACAAGAGAAGATTTATTTTTTTTAGCTTGAATCCCAGCTACAACAAAAAGAATTATAGCTTGGAGTCATCATTCTAAACCTGTTCAGAGGGACTCCCATTAGCAGCAACAATATGAAGTTGCAGTCGATTCACATTCAGTTCCTTGTACAAGAGAATATTTACATGCAGATGCAGCAGTTCAGTCTGCACTTCCCAAGCCCATCATCAGACCTTGGGAACAACTTGTCCACAACAAGCACAGAACTGGTCTTGGATATGACAAGGATTTGTCCTTTCATATTCCGGACTACTCCAAGCCCATCAAATTTCAGAGTGCCAGATTTCTTTATGACAGTTCACCTGCAGTTGTTCCATATCCTGCTCCACTTCCACAACAACAACAACAGATTGTGAAATGCCAACACTTTGATCGCATTGGCCATATGAAAGATCACTATTTTTATCTTCATCCATGCAAGCACTGTGGTCAGCACACCCATTCTTCACACAGATGCTTCAGAAACAAGCCTCCTGCAAGAACAAAGATTCATCTTGGATGGATTGCTTCTTGGCAATGGGCATCAATAGCCAAGAAGATGTTTAAGTCGCATGTCAGAACTTGTTCTAGAATATTGAACAATCTTGCACTTGATTTTTCGCCATCATCTCACCTTGTACCTGACAGGGGGGGAAATGGTGGTCATCTACAAGCTTCGACACTACATCAAGCAAGCCTGAGCCACAATCTCTCATTCAATATTCAGAGTTGTAGCTAGAGACACAATAGTTCAAGCGAGCCTAAGCCACAATTCTTCATTCCATATTCAGAGTTGTATCCAGAGACACAGATGCCCATGAGCATGCCTTTGGTTGATGGGCAACCTTAAACCATCCATGTGAGGTTCATATTCTTCCTCTTCAAAGAATTCAGAGCACTTCCTCTAGCAGAAGACTTCAGCTTCTTGCCAGCTTTGGAAGAGTTCCAGGAAATGCATCAAGTATTCCAGTGTTGGTGGTCATCCTTAAACCATCACAGATTTTAGACTTCCCTTCTTTTAGGTTGAAAGTCTCCCTCTTCAAATATGAGGGAAAATTCCTCTAGCAGAAGCCCTTAGCCTCTTGCCAGTTTTGGAAGAGTTCCGGGAACTGCAATAAGCATTGCGTTCCAGTGTTGGTGGTCATCCTTAAACCACCTCTATATGTCAACATTTCAAAGAGTTGATTCAGCCTAAGTACTGCCATGCATACTTTGCAAATTTGTATTACAACTCTCTTCTTGGACTCACACATACCCCTTTGGATTAAGGGGGGGAATGTTGAACACCTAATCCTCTATGGGTAGGTGTGGAAGACGAAGAGTCACAAAGGATTCCAAGTGACCTTGGAAGATGAATCCAAGAGTCACACCATTGTATTATAAATTTACATCTATGGTGAATAATATGAGTATCTCATGCTTATCTTTCTATGTGTGTGTTTATCTTCTCATACACCATTAAGAAAAGCCAATTCTTTACCCAAAGAATTAATGAGTCTAAATGATATTTATTTTGATATGAGGTTTGAATATTCATTGTTTAAAACTAAATCTGAAACTGATTTGAAAAAGACTGTTATAGATACTGTTTTTATTTCATCTCTAAATGCAAAACAGAAAAATATTTCAGTTGAAACAAAATCAAATAAATATGAATATCAAAGTCAAATTGAAAAGATTAATGTTACATTGATTAAAGATATTGATGAAGCTATTGAATTAGCTCATTTGTTGTCTTACATAAAACCTCCAGTTTCTCAATTGCATACAACAATAATACCAATAGCAGATTCATCTTTATATAATGTTACTTCATTTATATATACCACTGCAAGTTCATCTACATATCATTTTAGTCCTAGATTGCCTTTGTAGCCTAGGATATTATTTCCTTCATCCACTCAATCCACTGCATCCACTACTTTACATTCAGATTTTATAAGCACCACATCTTTATTTCCCAACAATTCCATTTACATACCATATTCATTTCCCAGCTCTTCAACTATAGTTTTCAGTTCATCAGCTACCATATCCAGCACTGCACCTATCATTAATGTTATACCTCCCAGCTGAGCAAATGTTCAAGCCATGGCTGCTAGGTATGCTCCCCTTGTCTTACCTCAACAGTTGCATAACATGCCTCAAGATTATCAAAACAAAATACCATTGTTTGATGGTACCACACAATATACTTCTCAGCAACACATAACTAAAGTCATAGACTTCTTTGAAATTTATGAAATAGATGAATCAAATGTTAAAATGAGATTTTTTGCTCAAAGTTTGACTGGAGAAGTAAAGAAATGGTTTAAAGATCTAGTTGCTAGTAGCATAACTGATTTAGTTGTATTTCCTAGGACATTTTTGAATAAATGGGAAAAAAAAGAACCCCCTTCAAATATTATCTGAATTTGATGCATTAAAAAGAGCTCCAAATGAGTCAGTTTAGGATTACTGCACTAGGTATAATAGTGTTTATAATTCTATCCCTATAATTCTTAAACCTACTCCTTATTTTGTTCTGCTCAAATTCCCTGATGGATTTGATGCAGATATGGCTTATCAATTAAGGGAAAGAGGTGCAGACACTTTAGAAAAAATGCAAGAAGATGATGTTAGTGTAGAAATAAAAATATTGGTTAAAAAAGCTAGACTCGGAAATGAAAGAAGAGTGACTATCAAAGAATAAAATTCAAATTCAGATGCAAAAATAGATAGTTTAGCTAAAACTTTAGAAAGGGTGGTAGAAATATTAGATAATATAGATATAAAACCTCAATGGGATAATCAACCTCAGATTAGAAATCCCAATTTCAGAAAGAAAAAAAATAAATAAATAAATAAATAAATAAAAAATAAAAATAAAATAAAATTAAAATAAATAAATATAATTCTGGAAAAGATAAAGAAGCAGCTCCATACCAAAACATTAGGCCCCATTTATAGAGAAATATGCTGAAATTTCTCAAAATAAAGATGAATATGAGGATGAAATCAATCATCTAATGGGAATAGATGAAAACAACACCATTTTCCTCACTCAGGAAGATCTGGAACTATTTGAGATTCAACAACTCAAAATAAACTCCAGTGAATTCTTTGACTACAAACAGGGTTATGACTTTGCCATAAATGAAATACACAGTCAGTATAACCTCAGAAGCAAGAAAAATAATAAGTCTTATACTAAAAAAAAAGTTCCCAAAATCAAAATAAGAAAAATGTAGAATCCCCAAAAACAATTTTTTTGGAAATTATCCCAAGGGAAAATAAGAAAAATTCCAATCCTTCCAGTCCTAAAAAATCAACAAGTCCAAAAATTGTTGATATTACTGATGAAGTAGCTCAATCTTCCAAAGATACACAAAAAGCTAATACTGATAAAGCTTCCAATTCAGTAAAACAACAAATTCTGATCCTAAAAAGATTTCTGCTAATTCTAAATCAGCAAATCCTAGAACAGATAATCCCAGAACACCTGTTGATAATTCTAAGTCTGATAAAACTTCTGTTGCCACACAAACAACCCCTGAAAGAAAAATTAAAAGCAGTAAAACTCAAGAAACTCAGATAGAGAATGTCAAGATAATTGAATATAGAAATGCAACTGTTGAAAATCAAGAAAAACCAACTCATATTACAGTTACTAAAGTTGAATTAGTTCAAATTAGTAAATCTTAACCCTCATTCAATATTCAATCTTAAATTGCTAAGTTAAAAATACCTATTCCTTTAATAGAATTGGTTAAAAATGACTTATACAAATCAACTATAATTGAAACTTTGAATATGAATGATGGTGAAGATGCTATTAATTTTAATGATGATCAACCAGAGTTGATTTTCGGCCCTAATGTGAATGGAAAGCATTCATATGGATCAGTCCCTCCTTTCTATATCAGTCTTACCATTCATGATCAGATTTTACACAATGCTATGTTAGATTCAGGAGCTTCCCATAACTTAATGCCCAAAGTTATCATGGAAACTCTTAATCTAGAAATAACCAGGCCTTATAAATATTTTTTTTCATTTGACTCTAGTAAAGTTAAGTGCTTATGATTAATTAAAGACTTATGTGTTACTTTAGTTTAGTACCTTGGTAAGAGTATGGTAATGGACATTGTAGTAGCTGACATCCCACCAAAGTATGGTATGCTTCTTTCTCGCTCATGGGGATCAAAGTTGCAGGGATCTCTACAATTGGACATGAGCTATGCTACTATATCAGTGTTTGGTCAACCCAAAAAGCTATATAGGGAAACATTAATGAAATTCATGGTCAATAGTGCTGAGAGATTCATAAATTACCCCATTTATTCTACACCAATTGACCTTGACTCTTTTATTTTGTGTAATTCTGATAACAATGAAATCCAAACTGAACTGATTGATAAAAATCCAAAACCAAAAAATGACAACATATTTCATGAGTCTCCTTGGCACTTAGACTATGATGGTTGTATAAACAAATCAGGAGCAGGAGAAAGAGTATGGATTACAAATATGGAAACTAATCATTCAGAAGGACATGCCTTCAGACTCAACTTCAAATGTACCAACAACATGGCAAAGTATGAGGCACTCATTCTAGGCCTCCAGATCATTAGAAACTTAGGAGGAAAAAGAATACTAATCATGGGAGATTCGGAATTAATCATTAAGAAAATAAATGGAAATTATTTTATTTATAATCCTAGACTAGCCAGATACAGAGATACAACACTTGATTTAACTGATGATTTATTGGAATGCAAGTTTTCTTCTATACCTAGAAAACAAAACATTCAAGCACACCATCTAGAAAATTTTGCTAGTACTTGTAACTTACCATTCCAACCAACTCATAGGTACACTACTGAGGTTAAACATAGACCAATTATCCCAGACAACCTCAAGTATTAGCAGATTTTCTCTCAGGATGAACAGATTTATCATTTCTTAAATAATGAGGAAGAATTTCAAAATTGTAAAATAGATACATACTGTAATATAGATTCAGATTTTAATTGTGAAATGGATAACATAGATGTACATAAATTTAACAAACCCACTGTATTTACTCAATCTGACATAGATAACTTAGAGAAGATAGATATAGAGCAAATCATTGAAGAAGAAATTGACATGTTAGATCTAAAAGATAATTTTTTTCCTAAAGGTTTAAGTCCTTTGGAAGACCTTTTTGATTCCAATGATGTGCCTAAAAAGCCAAAAATGGAACCAGTGAGGTCTGACATTCAATAATGTAACATTGGGACAGAATTAAAACAAAAAATGATTAAACTGTCTAAATCTTTACCTCCACAAGAAAAAGAAAAATACATTGATCCTTTAAAGGAATACCAAGATGTGTTTTCTTGGAGTTATGAAGATCTTAAAGCTTATGACACAAACATAATCCAACACAAAATTCCCATAAAAGATGATCAAAAACCATTCAAACAAAAATTGATGAGAATTAATCATGTTCTATTACCTTTGATAGAAAAGGAAGTAAAATGCATGTTTAATGCTCATATCATTGCACCAATCAGATATTCTGATTGGATTTCAAACCTAGTGTCAACAAGAAAAAAAACAGGTGAAATTAGATTATGTGTCGACTTTAGAAATCTTAACAAAGTGTCTTTAAAGGATAATTACCCTTTGCCAAAAATGGATCATATATTACAAAGGGTAGTTGGTTCATCTAGAATATCTTTGTTAGATGGTTTTTCAGGATACAACCATATTCTTGTTCAAAAAGAAGACCAAGCTAAAACAACTTTTACCACTCCTTGGGGTACATTCATGTATGTGAAAATTCCTTTTGGTTTGATGAATGCAAGAGCAACCTTTCAAAGAGCTATGGACATAGCCTTTGTAAAGGAGATTCATGATTTCTTGGTTATTTATTTAGATGATATTACTATATTTTCTAAGTCAGATAATGAACACTTGGATCATTTGAGACAAGTCTGTATTAAATGTAGAAATTTTGGTATATCTTTGAACCCCAAGAAAAGTCTTTTTGCATGAGAGCATACCATTGCTGCAATTTTATAGCAGAAGAACGATCAAGGTTTTGAACAGCCTATAGCATTTTTCAGTAAGACCCTTAGAGATGCACCTCTGAAATATAACATAATGGAGAAACAAGCTTTAGCCTTGGTTAAGGCTATAAAATATTTCAGAGTTTACATTCTCTATTTCCACATAATTTCCTATGTCCCTAATTCTGTAGTTAAAGACATTCTTACTCAGGATGGCCCTGATGGAAGAAGAGGTAAGTGGATTTCCACTATCCTTGAATATGATATAGAGATCAAACAAACAAAACACATTAAAGGACAAGGATTAGCCAGATTGATGGCTGAATCTAATTGTAATGCATTAGACATAAATTTTATTGCTCAGATTGATGACCAGGAAGAGATGGTGACTCCAATGATCAGTGAAGCCTTTCTAGATTCACCTTGGTACTCAGATATTATCTTTGTACTTACAAACTTACAAGCTCTTCCTGGATTATCAAGGACAAAAGCCAAATTTCTTAAACTTAAAGCAATGCGAATTTTAATTTTAGATAATGTGCTTTTTTGGAAAGAACATACTGGGATATTACTAAATTGTTTACTGAAAGCAAAAGCTGACAAAATACTTGAATAATTTCATGCAAGTGACTATGGAGGACACTTATATTTGAAAAGTACAACAGATAAGATCCTAAGAGCTGGTTTTTACTGGACTACCTTATTTAATGATGTTAAGAAATTTGTTACTTCATGTCACAAATGTCAAAATTTTGAAGGAAAAAAGAAATTATTACCTTTACCCTTAAAGCCAATTTCAACTGAGATGCCATTTCAACAATGGGGTTTAGACTTCATTGGAGAAATTCACCCCCCATCTTCTGGCCAACATAAGTGGATTTTGACTGCCACAGATTACTTTACTAAGTGGATTGAAGCCATTCCTACCAGACAAGCCACTGACATAGTCATTATCTCTTTCATAGAAAACAACCTTTTATCTAGATTTGGATGCCCTCAGAAAATAATTATTGATAATGCAACAGCATTTAAATCTAAGAAAATGATTGCCTTCTGTCACAAGTTCCATATTACCCTAGGCCACTCTATTACTTATTACCCTCAGGGTAATGGTCTAGCTGAATCTTCAAATAAAATCCTTGTAAATATCATTAAAAAATTACTTGAAGATAACAAAAAGACTTAGAATAAAAAGTTAGTGTATGCCTTATGGGCAGATAGACTTACGACCAAAAAGTTAGTTGGCACTTCCCCTTATCAATTTTTTTATGGGATGGATGCAGTTTTTCCATCATCCTTAGGTGTTCCAGTAATGAAGATCATTCAATAATAACAAGTGGAAATCAATGATATACAAAGGAGGATAAATCAAAATATTCATCTACAAAAAACAAGGGAAGAAGTCTATGATAAATCCCAAGTCATTCATAATAAAATTAAGAAATTTTTTGATAAAATAAGTAAAGAAGATGACTTTTACATTGGAGATCAAGTGTTAAAGTGGGATTTTAGGAGAGAAGACAAAGGTAAGCATGGGAAGTTTGACTTTCTATGGAAAGGACCTTATATAATTTATGGATATAGGGGTAAGAATTATTTCTTCATAAAATATTTGGATGGAACAGATATTCAAGAAGGACCAGTTAATGGTAAAATGCTCAAACACTACTATTCTTCTGAGTTAACCAATAGTTAGTCCCATTTATTTTTTACATCATTGTAAATATCCATTGAAGTTCTTAGATTGGATTGGATATTTTCTTTCCAAATTTGAAGCCCGAAGAGAAGGCCCTAAGCTTTGAAGAGTAAAATGTCATAAACATGAGTTTTTGCATAAAACAAAAGACAATTACTAGGTCATCATGGTCAAAATTGAAGGCTTCTAGTTTTAGAGTTCTTGACATTTCACCAGGAAATGACATCCCTATGTGAAACCGCTGTTAGGGTCCTATAAATATAGGATTCATAATTTTGAATTGACTTATGATAGTCTTGTAAAATATGTACATACCTTGCTTTCTGCAAGTTGTTTTCCCATATTTTGAAAAATAAAATCAAAAAAGAGGGTAAAATTCCTAAAAGAAAGATCAAAGGACTTAAAAAAATATAGACCCCAAAAGAAAAAGAAGAGAATAAAACATGAAAGTGTGCAAGTCCAAATGCCACTACTTTTTACTTTTTGCAAATAATTATGGCAGAGTGTCAATAAATTCCATAATCCATGATGAGTTAGACTGTTTAAAACTTGACTTGTCATGTTTTCAATTTCCATGTTTTAGATAGTAAATAAGGATTTGTCAGACAGTTTAATCCTCACAAATCAGTAGATAGGTAGAGAATAATGAGGATCTCATCAGTTTAATCTGAGCCCTCAGATGAAATAGGTAGAATTAGATAGTTTTATCACTTTCAAAAGAATAAAATATTTCAAGGTAGCAAGCTTAAATGCACTTGCTAAAAAGAAGAAAAAATGTTAGAGTAATGTTGTGTAGGTAGAAAGAAGTGGGAAAAAGAATGTAATATTCATCACCGGGAAAAAATCACTAATTTCCCTTCCTATGTAAGTATTCAGTATTCTACACTACCAGTCAAAAGGCTCGGAGGATTTCTCTGACTTTTGTTGGGACCGAACCCAAGGCTCGATGACTGGATAGTGGAAAATGTTGAATTCTTGTAATAAATCCCTTTTACCATAATTTATCCCTCATTCATACATTTAATTCATCTTCATAAGTAAAAAATCCTTCTTACTTAAAGAAACCTAAAATCCCATTTAAATAACTTCCTTCATTCATAAATAATACAAAAGCCCCCAAAAAACACTCTATCCTAAGTAAATTGGTGAAATGATGAAATAATAAGCTTTGCTTTTATTTTTTCAATCTACTTGGTCCTTTAGTGTATTTTTGTGTATTTCGTCTCCCCTTGTCATATTAAATTTTAATTTATGCTATTAATTCCCTAAAAATACCTTATCCTATCTACATAAATCCCTATATCTGAATACCCCCCAAAACCCACTATTATAAAGTTTTTTAAGCCAAAGTTATTATCCACATGCTAAATTAAAAACCCAAATAATACTCCCTTTGGTCTAAAACTAACCTTAATTAAATACCCCGCCCCCTACGGTTATTAGACCCTCCGACAAGTCTAAAAACTATATAATAAAATAAATAATATGGCTTTCCATGCATATCCTATGTATTTGGAAAATGCAAAAATATTGCCCCACCCACCACATTTTTATCCTAAGTGCTAAAAACAGATTAAGTCTTTTGTAAAGGTTCAACCCCCGTGCCTTTGAAAAACACTTACCAACCTTTTCCTCACATCATCTTTTAACCTGAGGTGCTATCGCAATTAATACGAAGGTTTATTTTCATTTGAAATTAAACTTTCCCTTTGTATCCTATCCCCGCTATGTAAAGCCCCAAGTTTTACATAGGCTAAACCGTAATTAGCCATATAACCCCACCTCATATGCCTCCTTCATATATGTAAAACTCTTTTATATATATAAAAACCATCATTTAACTGTCATTATATCCGCCATTATATTGAAACCTTGGTTAAAAAGTAAGGTTTCATAAAGGTTTTAAAAATTTAAACCCCCGCTTATACATTTAAACCTTGGTCCCACCATCTTTTAGACCGCACCTTCCCAAGCAAATCAGAACTGTTCACTCCTTTTTTCGTAGATCCAACGACACAGGATTGACATCGCGCTTACAAACTAATCGTCTGCCCAAAGCCCAAATAGATGCAAAATAAGTTGTTTTATCAATTCCACCTCCTGCAACATGGCATCCTCTCATAGGATTGCATTTGTTTCAATAAAAACAACTTACTGCCTGAACTCAATGCGAAAACCATCGTTGGGTTTCACATTTTAAAATCCAAACCGATCCCGCCATTTGATGAGACCTGAATTTAATACATTTATGATAATTAAATAACAAAGGTTAAAACCTTTGATATACCATTTCTGATGTTTATTTGCACATATTGTATTTTTAAAAAGCTCTGCTCGACTGTGTAAAGAACCCTTTGCTCAAATTATTGACTTATACAAAGAGAAAATCAAATTTCACCACAAATTCCCCATCGAAGACCAATAAAGCCATTCGCTGCACCAAAAATCCAGACCAGTCCTCAGAATAAACCAATATCTTCTCAAGGACCCTTCAAGCAACCAAATACCTATGTTTAAAGGTATTTCTCGATAGTTAAAAAACCTGAAATTTCAAGTTTAGACCATGAATTATTAAACCAGGCCTGTAATTAAGGTTTTTACCTAACCAATTTTCCTAGAAAAAGCCCGAAAAAGAGGCTAAACCCTCACCAATTTTTCCCAGAAAATTCTGTGTTCGAAAAAACCACATTTGAAGCCAATCTCATCAATTTGTGATCTCTAAAGATCAATTTCAAAGACAGAAAAGGGTTTAAAGCCTACATATATCTTAAAAACTTCTTTTTGCAGACCAATCTATTTAGGAAACCCTTGTTTTCTGTCTTATCCCAGTTTATATCCTCTGACAAAGAAAAAACAACTCCCACAAAAAATTTAAGCTTGCATTAGTTATTCCAAAATTACCAAAAAGAAAATCACAGCTAAACCTGGAGGTTCTAAACCAACCAAGCCTAGAGGATCCAAACCTCCTAAATCTATAACACCAAGAGCTGTTAAATCTACTCCAATCTTCACTGCTAAATCCACTAAATCAGTAAATCCCCTCCAGCCACCTGTAGCTGTTGAAGAAACCCTTCCATTGACTGATATGGACTACAAGATTGTTGATCCAGTGGTAGAATTCAACCTTTTAGAAATATATAATTGGTGTTATGATAAATACTTGGACAAGGATGAAATGCCTATTTGGGAGACTCATTTGCCCAATATGTAGTTCCATTGACCCACCCTGGACAAGAACTTGTTAGATTATGTAAAAAATATTATGAACCAGAACAAAGGGCCATTGTTAATGCTGACAGAGAAATCCTTTTTACCATCACAGCAGAATCAATAAATCAAATGTTGCAATTACAGTCTGATCCTCAATCAGTCCCCCTATCTATAAAAGCTTTGATCTAGTTATAATTAGGCCTAGATTTCCCAAAGAGGTTTATGATATTTCAAAACTTTTCTCCTTCCCATGTTGACATTCCTAAGTTGAACCCTCCTTATTCCACTGCCAAATTTCCTGAAGGGTCTCGACATATTATCTCAATGCTATCTTTTATACTGGGATACTTTACAGATGGATTCACTGATGAATCCATTCTTGGATTTCTATCCACCTTATCTCCAAGCCAACCTCCAACAATCATTTTTTATTATGCCAAGTTCATAGCAGACATTATTCATCATCAACTGACCAAAATACCCACTGAAGGGGTTTTCAGATACTCATCCTACTTGTTTTACTTATTTTTATTATTCCAAGCTATAATTTTCCAATTGCATTGCAAAATATGGATGTGGAGGGTAAGCCTTTATCCATTATCTTATGGACTTCCTTGCTCGGGAAAGAGGGTAGTGATTTCACCTACACAAATTTTTCAGAGCTCTTTCTACATCCAGCAATGAACATTTTTTACAAAGAAGAGCAGCCCAGATTCAATGAAGAAATGAAAAGAATCTTGCAACTATCAGATTATAATAAAATGGGAGACTGGTTTCTTTATGAAAATCATATAGAGATAAAAAAATTTGGATCCAACTTATTACCCTATAAGTTGCCAAAATACATGAGCATGAGAATTTTTGTATTGGAATATTTAAGACAAATTCTCAATTCTGACTCTATTAACTTCTTAGCTACCAGGAAAAAGACTCAATTCAAGCTAAATATTCCAATTGGTCCTTTCATCATAAACAACAGAGAGGCAGAAAAAGAAATCACAAAGAGACTAGCATAGTATAAATTTCAAGAAAGTTTTCCATGGAACTATGATCCTCAAGGGATCCTGAGAAATTTAAGGGTAAAATGTGAACTAACACCCTTCATACATGAGCTTAAACCAGAGATTGAGAAGTTTTCCAATCAAGCAGAATGGGTAGAGAACACACTGACAGATACAACTACTAATACAGAGACATCAGGAAAAATGGTTAGAACACAAGCCCTTGAAGTTGTAAAGCAGCCAGAGACTTCAGTCAAAAGAGGCAGGGAATAAGGAGCATACACAGCAGAAACAACTTCATAAACTAAATTCAAACTGATTTATAATAAAAGGCTTAAATTGAGTTCAATTGGGAAAGAAAAGGTAATTGAAATTGAAGATACAAATGAGCTAGAGGTAAATAATGATGAAGTTACAATGATAATCAATGAAACTCTTACATAGATTGAAAAAGAGAAAACAACACGTAAAAATGATGCTCAAATGATTGAAAAGCCACAAAATATGGAGGTCTCTTCCTCATAAACATCTGAGGAAAAGGATTTAGATATCAAAGAGAAATATAAGCAGATAAAACAGAAGAATGAGGAAATCAAGACTGAGATATATTCTCAATTCCTCAAGCAAAAACCAGGGAATCAAAATAGGCTATTGATAGCCTTTGATTATTCTACAAACAAGATGATTATGTCATTTTTGCAACCAACTACTTTAGCACCAAAGACAATGGCAGATTATAAAAGGATGGAGTTTGAGGTAGACACTGAAAATGTTCATGAGCTAGACCAAATTGAATTTCATAGACATAGCTTTGAAATGGTGTATTCAACTGTGGTGACAAAGGCAATGAGTGCTACCAAGTTGCAGAATACTATTCTTAATATGCAAGATCAAATGAAGCTAGACAAGGGATCATTGTATGCAAAGGACCTAAGGATTAAAGCCTTAGAGGATTTAGTTTTACAAGTGGGATATGATCCCTCAAATATTCAAGCAGTATAGTTGTTGGTTAAGAAAAATAATGATGATATTGCAGCTTTGAGGAAACAACTTAAGCTTCCTCAAAGTGAGCATCCACAAACCAAAGAAATCCTTCAAGAGAAAAGTGAAAAATAAGAGATGATGAAGCTCATCCTCAAATTAACTGCTCAAATCAAAGAAATGGAATCCCAAATGGACCAGATTGTCCAAGAGAAGGAAACTGTGAAAGAAATTGAAACTCCTATAATTCCTTCAGTTATACCAGTGATTACCACAACAGTGGATTCTACATTAGGAGAAAAACTAGCACCAAAAGAACCACTGGCAACTGCAGTGCTAGTGAGTTCAACTACTAATTCAGCCATAGATTCTTCTACAACACAGATTCAACAAACAGATGGAGCAGGTCAGATTATAAGAGTTATGAGGGAATTGTATTTGAAAACTAATGAAATCAACAACCTAAAGAATATGGTTGATAATCTTGAAGCCACAAATAAGTTAGCTTTCATAAATGCTAAAACTCATGAATAAAAGGCAATTAGACTTGGAGAACAAATCAAGGGCTTACAAAAAGAGCTAACATTCACTGAGCAAATTTCTTTGTAAAGAATCATCTATGGAAAAACATAATTGAAGCCATTCACTCTCAATGGCCTTCAACATAGGTTATATATGAGCAGAGAGACTTATTATTATAAGCTCGGGCAGAGATTCAAAAGACCAAGGATGAGTTAACTGATAAGCCAACTCAGGATTTCAAACTCATCACATTCCTTAACAGCAAGAACAGAGCAGAATTGGAAGAATTATAGGTATTGGATAGAACAGAAACCATTTTACAGATTAAAAAGGTGGTAACCAAGAAAAATTTGATGAACTACCTGGAAGAGAAATGTGAATCAATGAAAATTTCCATAACAAATTTTATGGTAAAATACACAAATTTGAGATAGAGGGGCTTTCCATACATCCATGTTTTTAATGAAAAACTGATGCCCCAGAAGGAATATGGTAAAAATATAAGGGAATTTTCCAAGGAGCAAGTCAACAAACCATTACCACAAGGAACTCCCACAAGAAAAGTCCTCCTTCAGCACTTTGAATATTTTTTCTTTCTACAACATGAGATTAAACATCTCTTTGTGTTTAAGCCCACTTTTGTTAAACATACAGAAGCTGATGAGAATTTTAGAAATCTAAAGAATGTAAAAATTCCCAATGAAGAACAGTGGCAAACATTTACAAATTTAATGTAACAATGAGAGGTAAAACAGTGAAGAAAATTTCCTTGAAAAACAATCAAAAGAAACAGTGAAATAAAAGAACAATCTGCTGATTTTTTACTACAAAAAGATATAGTTTTACAACAGTAAATAGTGGAAATATCAGTCAAAAGTGTATCAGCATTAAAGAGCAGCGTTAAAGAGTATCATATGAAAGAGTATCAGTTAAGGCAACTCAAATGAAGATATTTTCTAACAGCCAGCAAAGCAGGACAACTAATCACTCAAAGGCTCCTTGTTAGATAAATTAGTTCTATTTATTTTGGATAAGAGGACAGCTTGTTGATTTGTTAAGCAACTATCCCTTTTATTTTGTAAATATATTTTCTATTTCCTAAATATATTCCTAGATTTCTCATAGGATATTTGTAATAACATTTATATAAATACTTCTACATTAGAAGTATTCGGTGTGGAATAAAATTGTTGGACTTACTGTAGACTTTTTGCTGAACATTGGAGGCTATTGTGTGTTGATTTCGAAGTAGCAGACTGGACAAAGCTAAACTGGCATCATAATTCAGGATCCCTTGATAATTTTATGAGCGAAGTACTCCCTTCTTTTCATTGTTTTCTTTTCTGAGTTTCATACAATTCATTATATGTTTGTTCTATCTGAATGTGCAACTAGGAATATTACGACAGGTTAGTCTAGTGCTCCCTATTTTTAACTAGTTACCATTTCAATGTTTTCTGTTGATTTTCGGTATTAAGAATCCTTGATTGCTCCTAATCCTGTTTGACCCCTGCCTCCTTCTTCCATTTTCCGGATTAAAGGATCCTTCATTTCCCTTTATCCCGATCATACCATTTTACCAAAAAAACATTTTTCCAAATATCTGAGGGTTATCTATCTTGCCCTGAATACATTTGTACCTTTTTGGCCTTGACTTCTAGTGTTGCTAGCTAGATTTAGACTCCATATCCCAATGGACAAGTTTATTTCTCTCTAGTTTACCTCTAAGTGATTTTTTCCCACCAAAACCTTTAAAAACAAAACCAATTGTTCTATCATAACTAGCCTAAAAATATAAATAAAAAAACAAAGATAAATCTTAAAGAGAGAGCCCTCTCTGAATTCTAGGAAGGCTAGATCCTAGAATTTGAAGTAGGTTTTTGGTTACCTCTAGTGTTCTTTGACTAAAAACTCAAATCCCACAACTTAATAAATTACTAGAGTGATAACAATGTCAACTGTAGAAATAAACACTTGTTTGGAAAGTGTCCACTTAGTGGTATGAAATTTTGCAAATTTTGTGAGGATGGTCATGCAACTGAACATTGCTCATCATTGCCACGATTATGAAAGGTACTCATGGAATCAAGTAAGGAATTGAATCAACTTCTAGGTATAACTAAAAACCCAACACCATTTGATACTTGGAATAATGCTTATTTTCCTAAGTAGGTTCCTTAACCTATTTATAATCCTATAGTTCCATGGAAAAATTTTAATCCTCCTCGAATTGAATATCCTACTTCATGGCCATAGTGGCCCTCTCCATGGACCTCTTCTTCTATTCAAATATCCCCATGGCCTCAAGAATGGTTTTCCCCAGGGAATTCTTTCATACAAAATCAACAACAATCACATGTGCCATCAAGTTATCACCCTTCTTGGTCTCAATTACCTATGCAACCTTTCTTTAACCCTAACCATAATCCATACCCTAGCCCTAATCCATACCCTAGTCCTTATCCCAATCCATACCCTAGTCCTAATCCATACCTTAGACCTAACCTTAATCCATACCCTAACCCTTGTCCTAACCCTAGATCTAACCCTAATCCATACCCTAACCCTAATCAAAACCCCAAACCTAGCCCTCATTCAAACCCTAACCTTAACTTAAACCCTAGACCTAACTCTAATCCAATTCCGAATCCTAGTCCAAGCCTTAACCCAAACCCTAGTTAAAACCCTAGCCCAAACCATAGCTTATACCCTAATCCAAACAAGGAGGTTTCACAACAATTTAAAACACTTGTTCTTCTCGTTGATTCTGCCACTGAACTAAATGACATATCTTCAAGGTTGGGGAATAGGGTGACTTTGGAAACATTTCCTATCGCTACAAAGCATTCATCCTGAGAATATCTAATAATTGGAACCTATTCTAAAACTATTGTTGAAACTCAAAACCCTAGAATTCCCCTTGAATTCCCCTTGACCATTCTTGTCAATTTGAAGAGCATATATTTGAGCCTGAACTTGAGGGGTTTATCTTTTGTATTTCACCATATCCTTTAAGCCTCCAAGTGAGTGATTATCAAACTATGAAATACGAGCATAAGTTGGAGAGTCATAAATATGTGGATTTCATTGACTCCTGGTTTCAAGTAGTCGTTAATACACCCTATTCCCTTATCATTCAACAACTCTTGGTACCATATAAATTAAAGCAATTGGTTTCTCATACTCTAGTATGTGTTGAAGTTTATTCTTTAAAACTGAGTGTGAGTTTATTTAGAAAACTGTTACACACATGGCTACATTGGAAGTACTCCTACACTTGAAGGATATCTTCCTCTCTATAAATTAGGGTAGGGTAGTATAAGAGAAATGAATAAAATTGTCATTTGAAATAAAATTGTTATAACAACATTCTTAATGCTGCAATTCCTAAGGCACAAGCATTGAAATTTTTTTCATTATGCACTCTTGTGGTAAGACTTGTCAAAACAAATTCACTATTAATGCCTCATATTTTAAAGTGACTTTGATTATTGGCCAATATTATTTACTGGGACAATTGGGGAAATTGTTATTATTATACTTTCCATTCATAGTCTTGACAGACTGTCATCCAAGAAACCTTTTCAAGTTTCTCTTCAAAGGTTTAATGAAAATCCTCCTATGGTGGACCACTCTGTGAGCTCTCATAAGAACCCTAGCATGACAAACTCGAGGAATCTTTCAGTCATTATCTGAGATATTTTTTTCAAATGAGGGTAGCGGGACCAACCAGTAAAGATTAGTAATTAAAAAACTTTTCACGCCATCATGCTCACTTAAGGAGTAGATTTGCCTCCCCACGTATTAAGTAACCTATCTAAGGTTAATTATAATCACATTATAAGGTTAATTATAATCACGCATATTGTCAATCCAATAGAGGCTGAATTCATTACTACCTTTCAGGAAGGAACCATCCATAAGCATTGGCCTCGTAAAAACAGAGCATGCAAGCACCCATTTGACCATCACCATCTCATCTCATTCAACATTTCCATTGTAACCTATCATCTTATTCATCAATTTATATCACTCTTAAAATAAAATCTATGGCAACCAAATCTTCATGTAGTGTTGCTCCACAAGAACAAACCCTACCTAAAGCTATGATTCCATAAAAACCTACATTTGAGCAAAGTATTTTTTTGCATGAGGGTATGCAAAACCTCAGGCATGGGGGGATGTTGGGCCTCGAATATGCCCATGTTTTTGTCATGCAATATCACCATTCATGCCCTAAAACCTTAGGTTTTTTGGCCCATTCTGTACTCTAATTTTCGGCCAAATCATATTTTGTATCTTTTGGTTGATTTTCACTATTTTTCTTTACTTTGACATAATTAAAGATGATTATGCTATGATTTATTGATGACGGTTTTGTTAAGTACATTTATCACAGGGTTCCATCGCCCAAATCCTTCACAAGCCAGTTGAGTAGGGCTTTGACACTTTCGGCATGTTTCCAGAGAAACCAAGAGAGGTTATTGTCAAAAATAATGTTATAATACCTCTCCATAACTTGGATTCCACCCATCTCACTCATATTAGTCTCTAGAATGAAATTAGCAAATTTTCTCAAATCTACAATAAATTTGAAACTAATAATTCCACCTCAATTTACGTGTAAATAAAGGAGAAGAAGAAATTTTGGAACATGGGTTTTGGTCCCAATATAGAAAATATAGTTTTACAAAGTTCATTATGGTTTGAGAGATATTCACAGTTCTTTGAGGCCAATTTATATAAAAATCAAAAAATTCCATATTTGTAAAAATCTTCCAAACAACCTTGTTTTCGATTTTTTGGTCAAATATAGTTGGCAATACTCCAAATCAGCACATCACCAGCTTCCAGTGTCATATTAACCCCAGAGCAATGAATGGGATATATTTGAACAACAAGTTAATATTAAATGATGTGATCATATTTGAATAGATGAAGTTAGTATAAGGATCCTATGGATTTGATCTGCATCCTATTTTGTAATATGAAGGCTATCTATAAAGCATGCGCTGGGATAATATTATGGGACACAAAATTTATTAGTCTTGGAGCTAATTGTTAAGTCAAGTTGTAAAATTCTGTTTTTAATTCAAGATCATTCTACCATGATCTGAAGCTTATATTGATCGGAGTTGTGGAGTGAAGAATCGATACATGTTTAATTAGTTTGTTGAGCACCCCTCTACTTCTGTAAGTTCATATCCCAAGTGTGGCAAGGACCCACCACAGGCTGGGAAGCTTTGTTCATTATAGGTAGATTTTGTTTAAGCTGTGTGGATTCTTATTAATTTGATTTCGTATTTTCTTTCAATTATCAGTCAGTCATTTCCATAATTGAAATTATTTTCTAAAGATTTTGGTTTCCTATGTTGAAAGCATTATGGTGTGTGCACATCCTTGATTGAGAATTTTTATTGTTGCCCTTATCTGTCGAGTCTTTGAATTAAATTGAAATGGTTAAATCGGCATCCATGGTAGTCTGAATTCCTTGTTGAATGCCATTAACAAGTAAATCGATGCAGTAAGACATAGAGTTGTGTGTGTTGAAAATCTAATTAAAATCCAAATCTTCTGAGTGATAGCATTTTCCTAAACCTCTAATTTGAAGCATGAGATCGGTACACTTCAAATTATACGCATGATCGATTCCATTATAACCAAGAGTGGCATGCATCACAGTTTAATCTGAATATAGTTGTTGTTGAAAGGTGTTTGGAAATTGCAAGGGAACAGTGAACGTTTGGAGTGACAATGGTGTTGCTCTAATTTCAAATCATTTTCAAAAGCCCAAAAGGATTATCATATGCTTGTCATTCTAATTATTAATTGGTTTCGGGAGTTTTTATAAAATCTTGTGACACAGTGAGTCTAATTCTAAATAATAATAGAGTCAAAAGTGAAACTTTTCCTTATGATTTTTGAGATGCATGAGAGCTAGATAATTGTGTGCAAGTTCAATTTCAGTAAAAATGTGTTAGTGTTTCCAATTCTAAGATTGATTAGAGGTAGTCTTTATTAAAAGTTAAAACATTGGTAGCTTACTTTCTAGAAGAAAATATATAGTCTAGTATGTGTCAAGGTTTTTTGATTGATTACCTTTGGATTGGTGGTGTTTGACTCATTTTCATTAAAAAACAGAGTTCAAGTTTATTCAAATTTCGATCAAGTAGATTGCTTGAGCCTAGGAGTGAATTTATGTTTAATGTAAGTTGAGTAGCATTATAGTCCTTCATTACATTTCTCTGTGTGTTCCAATAGCATTTCATAGTTTGCCTTTGCCTTTCATTTCCAAAAATAGAGCTAGGATTTGGTTAAGTTTTGCAAGATTTGGTGTTGGAAATAGAATAAGGATTGCTTACAATATTGTCAAAAGATTTGAATGGTGTGCCCAATTAGTTAAATATTAGAGATCAGAGTTTATTAATTTCATTTGAATGAATGTGTGAGGTAGAGAGAGAATCTAGTCAATTTAGAACACGGTTAAGTGTGATTAAAGTTGATATCGTAGGGCAATTTGTCAACAATAGCATAGATTCAATTCTGCAAGTAGTGTGTTTTAATTTGAATTTATATATTAAGTACAGAAGTTGATTTCATAGCAGTAATTTGATTTTGTGCAAAGAGTGTTCATACATGGGGTTTAAGTTTGTTGTTTTGCATAATGTAGAATAGTTTGAAGTGTGAATTTAATTTCATAGCGGAGGCATTAGTCAAATTTCATTTGGTTTTTTTCTCCTTTCATTATTAATTTCATGTTTCATCTAGATTAGGAGCCTTTAAATTAAAATATTTTTATTATGTTAATCCCTTTGATGAGTGTTGTTTCCAGCAAAGGAGTGGTAAATTAGAGTTTCCTTCCGTCAAATGAATGGTGTGTTATTTTACAACAAGTCACCCATGTGTTCTTTCGTAGAAACAATGATCATGTAGTTAGGAATTAAATTGATTTTATGCCCTAGTGTAGGTTAGATGCTCCGATCCCGCGTTACCTACGCTTGCGCCTCAAAGCTTACGATTCCCAGATTGATAATTTAATGTTGGAAACTATAAACATATAATTTCACCAACACTTACCATGATCATTGGAAACTAATGATGTTGACATTATCATAACTAGCCACCAAACTAGGATAATGGCTTGTATTTATATAGCTATAAGATAGGAGGTCTCATCACGAGCCAGCTTGTTCAACCTCATTATAACTTCTGAATGGCATTGTCGTTATCTGGTCACCAAGCCAGGACAATGGCTTCTAAGTTACCCTAAAAGAAAACTTAAAAGAAAAATTAATTCATCTAAGAATATTACTATAAGTGGATGGGATACTTGTTCGTTTTCACTTAAATGGTAACCCTATCTAGGCTATGGACGTCTGCTGGCAGCAGTGGCTCTACCAGTGACAAATTATTCTATTTTAATATGCTAAGTTTCAATAGTCTTCTACTTTATCTTTACAACTAATTAATGAATGCCACAGACCATAAATAATTTTATATATAAACAAGTTTCGATAATTTTATAGATTAATGCGTTATTTAGTATTTAGAGTTATCCTTATCTATCTAAATTTAAAAAAAAAATATTTTATCTTTCTAATTTTTCATTAAGAAGTTTAGTTTTCATTTAATATTAAAAATATAACTTCTTCACCTAGTGTGTGGCAAATTGTTGTAGTACTCAACAGCCCCCCATTAAATTTAATAGTAGGACTACTAAATAATGGAGACCCTTTTAAATTTTTAGATAAAATCCCTTTATTTGAATAAAATAGGACAATTCTGGTTTTCGGTTATCAAAAAATGACTTAAAAACGAGAAAATTCCCCATCGGAACTAAATATCAAAGTTTAGGTTTTTAATCACGAATAAAGCACTCTCATAAGATTTTAACCTTATCAGGATCGAAACTTTTATACACACCATGCCTCCCACAGAAATCTTCGATATCAATCCTCTGATTAAGAGCTCCAAATAAGTTCTAAAAGCCTTAAAGTAATAAAACACTTTTGTGAAACAAATAATAATTAAATTTTGGACCCCATAGAAATACTGCGTGGCATTTCAGAGTTCTCATATCAGGGGTTTCCATATGAGCATCCTCCAAAAATACCTGATCTTTGATATTTTCACTCCTCCGATATTTTCCTCATCCCTCAATCTCCGATATTTTCCATCACTCACCCTCCAGTCTCTGATAAGCCCTTCCTCTCGATCTCGAAACAACCATATCGCAACATTTGATCAAATTTCACTCTTATGAAACCTTCAATATGAAACCTCCGATAACGGTTCTCGCCTATCCACATAACCATTGCATAATAAAAATCCTATCGGGAAAAAGGATTTCGCAAGTTTTAAAGTTACAACCTAAATATTTCTCTGATATCAAGCCTATGATATTCTGACCAATACAAAAGCCCATGTGAACCCACGCTTCATCAATTAATGGCCACGGGTAATGAATTTATGTTTTCGAAGTCATAAGGGATTTGATTTGTTGTGACTTAATGTTGATAGATTTTTCTCATAAAAGCACAAATTCATATCAAATTAGTCATTTTCCTTAGTGAAATCTTCAATTAAGTAGTTTTTTCTCATTCCTATGTTTTCTCGCAGGCTAACCCTGAAAAACAAGATACATCAAAAATGTCTAAAACTACTAAGGAAAAGAAGAATCCTATGGGACAACAACAACCGCCTCCTCCTCCTCCGAAAACCACTGAAATTTTACCGTTGTTTACAGACACCATATGCAGTCCATACAATGTAAATTATTCATGGGAAACTATGTATAAGCTCTTTAAGGATGAAAAACTTAGGGTAGTAGAGAGAAAATCCATAGCCGATCATTCTAACTCAACCTCTGAGTCAACTTGGAGCGATGTTGCTAATTATTTTCTACACATAATTGCGGCCTAGTCAAAGATATATCCATATACATAAATGATTAAATGGGTCATCGACAATTTGAATATTTCAGAGAGAAATTTTCTAAAATGTATCACCTGTTGTTGCCCCAAAATAAACACAACACGTAATTTGCTCAAAATTTCATGAAGAAAAATGAATATCAAGCAGAGCCCATCAGGCATTAGAGACTGGATCCCAACTAACACAAGTGTGATGATAAGGGCATGTACACTATTGTCTCTTTTGATGGGCCATACTATTATATAGTTGCCATTATGTGTAGGATTTATGGATATCCTAATACTCAAAAGTTCACAGACTAGTTGGTACCTTTGATAGATGTTGCCTCATATGGATACATAATGGATTGGAGAACTATATTATCTAATAATATAGCTTCCCAAATCCTTGATTGTAGAAACAAACATAGTTTTTTCTCAAAATATTGTGCCCCCATTCTACATGAGTGCTTATATAATGGATTTTGTTTATTTTACCTCTGATTTTACATCTATGGGATGGAAATGGACCATCGAAGACCCTACGCCCATTCATGTCTACCATGACATACTGTGGGAATCTAAATTCTAGCCACATTTGTACAAAATATGCCAAGAAATTATGCTACCGATCTATGAAGATGTATTTGAAGAGAAAGTCCTCAGACTTTCCAATGAAGCCAATAATGACTTGTTATCTATCGGGAGATGGTTTGGGGAGGAATCCTTTACTTATATTCGGGTTTTCAGTAGTCTAGCCAACCCTCATGTGTTGCCTCTGTACGTGCCGGATAAGATCTTAGATCGATAAATAGCCTATTAAATTATTAGAGATGGCCTCTCTAACTATTGAATCATGCTAAAAATACTATGTGGCCGTCCTTTCCTATTTTTTGTGGATTTTATGTCCTGGACAATTTCAAGCATGTTGTTCTTTAAAATGATCAAATTCATTTTTTTAAATTCCCAACTGTCCTGATTTGACAGTTGGATCCTAATGATAGTGCTAAGAATGCCCCAACACAGGCAAATATTAGACAATTTATGCATGAACCTAACAAGTTTGATGACTTGCTTGAATCAGCCTCCACTTATTCAAAAGTTGAGAAATTAGCAGCAACACAAATTATTCATGAATAATTGGTTGAGTTTAACCAATATCGGAACACATACCCCTGAAGTTATTGGAAATACCTCGCTCACTGCTGGGGCTTCCAATAAGGCCATGGACACTGATGATTTGGAAATCACCTCGACTTTTCTGACCTCACAGTTCATCCTGAAAATGGAAGAAATCCCTCCTCTCAATGTATCAATCACAAGCCTTAGTTCCTGTGGATAATTATTTTTAATTAGTATGGAAAGGTGAAAATCTACCCCTTCAGAATATCTTGGTAGGCTCTCGTAGTTTGTAGGAGTATATGGCACTGCCACCATTGATAAAGCCTCTGAAGTACAGGAACTCCTAAAGGAGAAAGATCAAAGAATTATGCAGCTAGAACAAAGTCTAGAGAATGAAAAAAAAATCATTGAAAAACAATGGCAAACTTAACTTGTATAGCTTCAGGAGAATTTCAATAATTTGAAGCTTCAACATGAAGCTGATCTGAAAAGCATGGGAATTTAAATTCAGGAGCTACAACAAAATATAGAGCAATTGAAATAAAATCCTAAGATAGTTGAATTCAAGAAAGAAGCAGGAGATCTTAACACTCACCTTGCTCAACAAGAAGTTATCTACTGCAAGAAATTGGAAACGATCAATGAATTGTGAAAATCAATTGATTCATTAGTGAATCAATTAAGATCTAAGGACATATTATCAGGAGATCGAAGAGAATATTTCTAAATAAATATCTTGGAAGGATACTACTAAAGGGACATCATCTAATCTCCTAAGAATTGAATAATCACTAAAGGAATGTTGAAGATTGCAAAAACAAACAGTGAAGGAGGCATCCTGAAACATCATTCCTGATCCTAGTTGGAAAGTGATCACCTAAACTAGGTGGGGCCCACACAAGTGATTTTTTGTCGCAAAGTCTATTTTTAGACATGTCGATCATATTCTATTAGTTGCAGGATGCTATTTGTGGATGGTTTTTCAAGTTGGAAAAATAGATGGACTTCTATTTTTAGACATATTGGGCGGAATCTATTTTTACATTGCCAGTCTAAAAATAGATATGTCGAATATTATTAGCTCTTAATAATATTTGGACTATTAACATTATCTTATTCTCTTTACACTTCTGCCATGTACAGATGTTGCAATGTGTTAGGTTAGTAATGTAGAATTACGCTATTCCCCGAGGGTTATGATTATTGCAGATTCTTCGGGCTTAGAACTCATGTGACAGAAGTTTGGTGGAGTTATTGAGGTAGTTGGTGGAGTTGTGTTCGCTTAAACTTAGTTGATGTTGAGCTAATTATATCTAGTCTAACTTATTGATAATAATTAGTAGAGAGGTGAAAAGGGTGAATTAGTCACACTTAACACACTAATTATTAACTCATTAATCAACTAAATAATATATCAGTTAACTACAGTGCATGGACAATTTCAGTGGAGACCAGTGAAGAGGTAGGTGAAAGAGCAGTGTGACTATCAGTTGTGACTATAGTGTTGCATGATTTGCAACACACAGTGGTTGGAGATGCCTATGAAGATTGCATGAGAAAGGCTGGGGAAATTCTAACTCATCTAGAGCCATTATTCAGTAGGGATTGCGCAGTAGAGGCAGGCTAAAGGCTGGCAAAGATCGGTGCATGGATTTGTAAGATCGGGCCTGATTAGTGTGTAGCAATTGGAGATTGTATTGAGAGATTGTGAGGAGCTTTATATGATGATTGTTACATGATCTCTATGAAATATAATATACATATAGTTGGGGGTTTTCAGCTTAAGCTTTCCCATAAATTATTGTGTTCATATGTGTGAATTTTTGTGGTTTTAATGTGTGCATGCAATTGATTTTATTTCCGCAATTAATGATCAATCGTAGAAGAGATTTTGTATTGTGCATGAAGTCAAATAGTGTGTGATCAGGAGAATCTCGGATGTATAACATATCAGTTATATAATTTCTACATGGTATCAGAGCAATATTGATCATTGGAGCAATTGCAAAACATTGAAGCAGTTGAGTTTTGTGTTGGTGGAATTTGAAATTGCTGCAGTGTTTTCTTGGTGTCGAAGTTGAGCATTCATTGAGATGTCCTTCAGCGGATTGCGATTGGAGTATGCCCTTGAGGGCAGATTGAATTATATTTCATGGAAGGAAAGGATGGAGGCGATGCTGGAGGATAATGGGTTGAAGGAGTTCATAGATGCAGAAATTCCAAAACCTGCTTCTAGCGATGCTGCCGCACTTGATGCATGGAAAAAGAAGATAGCAAGGTGTTGAAGAATTTTGTTGGAAGGTGTGAAGGATCACATAGCGTCCAGACTTCATGGTAAAGCTTCTCCATTAATGATGTGGAAAGCGTTGACAGACTTGTTCCAAAGCAAGAGCGACCAGAGGAAGTTGGCGCTCAAGGATAAACTCAGGAAAATTAAAACGGAGAAGAATGAGACTATTCCAGTATACTTGACAAAGTTTTTCCACTGCAGGGATGAGCTTGGGAGTGTAGGATTTAGTGTGGATGACGAGGACTTGGTGAGCTTGGCTCTCCTTGGGCTTCCAAAGAGTTGGCATTCCTATCAGGACTCAGTCAATGGTCGGGAGAAACTGCCAGGATGGGAGCGACTTTGGTTGGATCTTGTGCAGGAGGAGATAAGGCTAGATACCAGGGATGGCTCTTCTTCAAAGAATGATGATGAAGAGGATTGTGCTTTGGCTGCCAAAGAAAGGAAGGGGAAGGGCAAGAAAAATGCTTCTCAATCCGGTGCGGATGGAAAAGAGCGTGACATGTCCAAAGTGAAGTGTTTTCACTGTCACGAACATGGGCATTTTGCCACACATTGTCTACAGAAGAAGAAGAACAAGCAAGCTATTGGAGCTGCAGCTGGTGAGGCTCTTTCCTCACAATTTGAGCTGGACTTCTCATTGATTGCATGCATGGTGTCTAGCGCATTGGGATCGGGGTGGCATTTTGATAGTGGCGCTTCCTTTCACATGACGGTAGATCTGAATCTTTTCAGTGACTTGGTGGAGAAAGATCTCCAGTTGCATGTTGAGTTGCGCGACAATGGACGATACAATGCGACTGGCATTGGTACCATTACTTTCATAGGGAGTTAGCTAAACTCATTCTTTTATGAGATGTAGTGCATGTTCCAGGTTTAACGAAGAATTTAATCTCAGTCACAATGTTAAAGGATAAAGGGTATGATGTTGTCTTTAGTGAAGGAAAATTTTTCCTTCGGTACAAAGAAACAGGAAAATTCAAGAAGGTTGGGATTCGAGCTAAGAATCTCTACAGACTTGAAGTAGATGAGATTTCTATGGAGCTCTCACCGTAGCGGTAAAATACATGGAAATCAAGCTGATAGAGTTGATTTGCATGCAGTAAGAGGAACTCCCCAGATGTGAGCAGCCACAAGATGAGGATCATGGAGTGGGGAGAAAACCACTCATGCAGAAATTGCATGATGGGCAGAGGGAGTGCATGCAGCTATACCACTAGGTGTGAGGTGCGGCGACATGCATGTGTAATCCCAAGAGGATATTTTTGGGAAGGATTCATAGAGATGGTGTGGATCTCATGAATTGAACCTGGCTACGAGGTGCCCACAGAGCAGCAGTAGCATGATCAATTAGATTGATGCAAGCAGATCAAAGTGACAGTGTCGGATGCTAGAGCGTGGTTCAGAGTTGACAGCAAGTGCAGAGTGCGTGGGTGCAGAGTTCAACATCGCAGTGGTTTTTGAAGACATGTGCAGTAGCTAAGTAGAATTCAAAGACTTTGATGATAGATGCATCAGATTGATTGAGTTTTTTGGAGCCTATTTAGTTTCGGAAGAGTTGCAGAGCAGATGCATGGAGTTGCATGGCGTTTGCAAAGGTTGCAGGGTGAATGCTTGGAGTTGCATGTCGCATGCAAAGACAGTCCTTTCTTTTTGAGAGGGAGTGTTGAAGATTTTGGTGAAGAAGCATGAATATGGTATCTTAAAATATAATTCCTAACTGAAGGAAAAGTGGACTACCTAAACCTGGGAGTCAACACAGGTGATTTTTTGTCGCAAAGTCTATTTTTAGACATATGGATCATGATCTATAAGTTGCGAGATGCTATTTATGGATGGTTGGTCATGTTGGTAAAAATAGATGGACCTCTATTTTTAGACATATTTGGGCGGAATCTATTTTTAGATTGCCAGTCTAAAAATAGATATGTCGAATATTATTAGCTCTTAATAATATTTGGACTATAAACATTATCTTATTCTCTTGGAGCACTTCAGTTAAGTGCACAGATGTGGCACAAGAGCTGACAGAAGGAATTACGCTATTCCCGAGGGTTAAGTGGAGCTATTTCATGGAGACTTCAGTTAGAACTCATGTGACAGAGTTTGGTGGAGTTATTGAGGTAGTTGGTGGAGTTGTGTTCAGTTTAACTCAGTTAAACATAGTTGAGCTAGTTGTATCTACTCTAACTGATTGATACACTAGTGTGAGTGGTGTGAATTAATTATTAATTAATTCACTAATTATTAACTCATTAATCAACTAAAGAATACATCATTTAAGTACAGTGCATGGACAGTTTCAGTGGAGTCCAATGGAGAGGTAGGTGAATGGGCAGTGTGACTATCAGTTGTGACTATAGTGTTACATGATTTGCAACACACAGTGGTTGGAGATGCCTATGAAGATTTCATGAGAAAGGCTGGGGCAATTCGAACTCATCCAGAGCCATTCTTCAGTAGGGATTGCGTAGTAGAGGCAGGCTAAAGGCTGGCAAAGATCAGTGCATGGATTTACAAGATTGGGCCTGATTAGTGTGTAGCAATTGGAGATTGTACTGAGAGCTTGTGAGGAGCTTTGTATGATGATTGTTACATGATATCTATGACATATAATATACAGATAGTTGGGGGTTTTCATCTTTAATATTTCCCATAAATTATTGTGTTCATATGTGTGAATTTTTATGGTTTTAATGTGTGCATGCAATTGATTTTATTTCCACGGTTAATGATAAATGGTGGAAGAGATTTTGTATTGTGCATGAAGTCAAATAGTGTGTGATCAAGATAATCTCGGATGTATAACATATCAGTTATATAATTTCTACAAGGAAATCATTTTCAACGAATGGGAAATCAAACTAAAACGTGTAGAAATGGAAATTGTTAGTGCTAGGAACTGTTACACTGAAATTTGTCACCATGACATTTTAGTACTCCCTTGAAAGTCTACAATATCAAAGTTCCCAAATTCAAGCCTTGAAACTAAGAGAAAATCTCATAAAAACCTTAAAACTTTGGTACCACACTTTCTCCTAGTTTTGCCTGCGGTCCCGCACTTTTTGGATATAAATCATGCATAGCCAAGCACACTTTCTATTTATTAAAAGTACGGACCCCTGTAAAATATTAGAAAATGCGCAAGTAAAATCTATAAGCTCAGTTAAAGTCATTTTTAGAAGCTTCTGGAAACATTCATGCGGTGGAAAGTCCGCTCCTTTCATGTTCATGCATCCCATCGAATAAGGAGCTAACCCCTTGATGTAAGGAACTAATCCCTTTGAAGGAGGATTCTATCCCTTCTTGTATGGAGCTATAACCTCCTCTTATCCACTATAAAAAGAGGCATAGGGTAGCCTCAAGAGGTTACAATTAATGAGTTGAAGTTTTATTATTGTTGGAGGCGAAGTGCTGTTGAAACTTAGACCCTTTTAGCTGAGATTTCATATGGGAAGGATTACGTACCTGTATGTATCTCGGTTGGAAGAGTGCAAGGTTGATCAGAGTAAAGGAAATGCCTGTTCGGGACCCCAGGAAGGCCTGTATGACATCAAGGCGGACACGATTGTAAGGATCTTCCTTATTTAAGTTAATACAAATAAATTCATTTTTCTTAATAAGCTGTCAATTGATTGGTTTATTTTATGGATTCCTTGATCACCATAATGGATGTGATTTATGAATGTATGCTATGCAGGTGCTATTTGATGTTTTTTTGTTTGTGATTGCAGATTTTCAAAGATAACTCTTTCGGGCCACTGAAGGACTACTACTACAAACAAGCATTGGATCAAAGGTAAGATCATTAAACCTTTATAGCATTTAATTACGAATCACAATATATCTAGAGAAAGATAGTTTTGTTTGTTCGTTTGTTGCTAGTTGTCCGTAGGACACTTGGGAGGTCTGTCTTGTCTGCAAGAACGACTTATCCGTCCAACAAAATGGCGACTCCACTGGGGAAGGATTTGAGCTTTTATTTCGTTTACTTTTGATTTATGAACTTATGTTTCTTGATTTTGATTGATTTATACTGGTTTGGGTAGTTAATCCTTGTAGAATCCCTGAGAAATCTTTGAGATTTTTTTTTCTCTTGTTTTCTTATGTCCGCTCTTTTCCTTTAGAGATAGTGCGGGTAGTTCCCACTTTTTTTGTACCCACGGTGCGGGACTGCACTGGATTGCACTGAATCCTGCGAACCCTATCAAAATTTTTGAAAAATCTTAAATTCCTCTTTTCTAGATTAGTTTTTTAGGTTCTCAGTGATTACCCAGACATGTATCTTCTGTCAGAAAGGCTTGGTTAAGAGTTTGTTTCAGAATTTTTATTTTTGATTTATTTTCTGAAAGATTTGCATGTTATAATGATTTTTGCTTTGTCTTACATCACACTCAAAGATTAGAAACCTTGGTATGCCTTTAGATTACTGGTATTCTCTTGTTTTCTTGATGAGTCTAACATCATAGCAAAAATTGTTTTATGAGATTTATATTCCATTTTTCTCATTTGCAAATCATTTAAAACTTTTGTTAATAAGTTTGGAATTTCACTTAAAATGAAAATTGGATGTTTTTTTGAGTTCTTTCTGATTCAGGCAAATAATTTCTTAGTTAGATCACAAGCTAAGTAAGGCATCCTTAAAATATTTGAAGTTTTAATTCAGATTTAGTCTTAGAATTTTTAGATCTCAATTTTAATGTTTTTAAGCTTTGAGTGCTTTTCTAGAAATTGTTGTGTCTTTTGAAGAAAAAACTAAGTTTGCAGTTTCGATCTTAAACAAAAAGGGATTTTTATTGAGTTCTCATTGAAATTAGATTTATTTTCATTTATTCTTGTTTGAAGGAAAGATTTGTTTTAAAGATTGCATTTCTCAACTCTTTCTTTAGCTAGAATTCATTGAAAGAAAATGGATTGTTTCTCATTACAAATGCATTTTTTTAATATGATTTGAGTCGGGTCATTTCATATCATCAGTTTCACTTTCGCACCTATTGTCTTAAGAAATAGCCTTATAAAATCAATGCTTAAATTAAAATTAATCTAGTAAATTTTATATTTCTAGGGCTCTTTTCACCAATATAGCTTAGGCTAGTGCCTTGGAGTAGGGAGTAATTAACTCTCCAAGACAGTTAAAACAAACAAGTAATTAATCTTGCGGTAGGAAAAAAATCCAATAGTCGCTTGTATGCTCTGGGAAGATCCTCTTAAAGGAGTCAAGCACGAGGTCATATCTGAACCAATGAGATAATCAATTCTATCTCATTGGGAACGGTAGAAGATTTGCGCGTATTAACAACGATAAACCTCGAATAGACCATTGTTGAGGAGCCCGGGGTCACTTGTCAGTATACCTTGGATTATGTCAAGGAGCCTTCAAGGGGATTGAGCTTTGTTACTCTTCCCTTGTGCATATGTCGGACCATAGACTGTTTCCCCAGGTATATTAGTTCTTGTTGGTAACCATAGTGACCATAATCTTACGGTTTTTTCCTAAGGTGACGATGGTGGAAATATCCCACTGTACCTGGAGCAGACGTCGACTAGACTCACTTGGACTCTACGGAGGGCTATCTTCACTCGAGATGGTTTAAGTGGAGAAACTTGCACCGGTCTGTTTCATTAAGTAGGTTTTCAAGGTAACTGTTCCAACCGCCCTTTCTGCATTAAATACTACGACGCTGAATTTCATCACCAACTATTATTTTTAGTGTTGGAAGTTATTGTTTGTGTGTGGTTTGATCTCCTAGATTTTTAAGTGTGTGATTCATTAGTTTGTTTCCTTAGTGACTTTAAGAGTTTTCATTGAAATTTTCATTTGATTGCGTGTGATTAATAATTTTTAATCATGGTTGAATTACCGAGACAATCGCGAAGACTTCAAGGGAAGCCCTTTGAATATACACCAAGCCAACTTGAAGGGTTGCGAGCTCTAGTATTGCCTAGTGACAGTAGAATTAGATCAACAGAAGAAGGAGAGTCATCTATAGTTGTTCATCCTGATTATCAACTACAAACAACAAAGCATATTCAAGAACCGATTTCAGTTTCCGAGCTTATTGGTAGTATTTCTCCTTCTAGTGAATTCGCTGAAGAACCTAAAATTTCTGAACCTGACACTGAACCTGCTGTTTTGGAACCATCTTCAGGATTTGTTACTCCAATTTCTAGTGATCCTGGTTCACCTAGGGTAAGACATATTATTACTGAAAATCTTCCTTCTGACCTCATTTCCATTGAAGAACTTCTCGGTCCAAACGAAGAAGTAACTCTTCCTGAAACCCAACAGACTTTGAATATTAGGGAGAGTGAATCTATATTCTACAGTCCTTTTAGAAGTGACGCTTGGTATTTTTCAATGACAATTTTTTTAAAGAACCCGAATCTTAGTTTTTCACCACCCCGAATTCCTTTTCATCTTACACCAAGGGGTTATTATCCTTCATCAATCATGTCAAGTGAGTCATCTATGTTTTCCCAATCACTGGAAACATTTTTATACAGTGGTCCTTCTATTACTTCGAGGTACCGGTCACTTTCTGGTATTTTCTCATGAGAAACTCCTCAACCAACTTAACAAGTGTTATCAACTGGTACAAATGGAGCTAAAACTAAAACGTCAAACACAGAGAAAATTTTTAGGATGTTTGGTAATATTCCAAATCCTCAACCTCAAGGTAGTCAGTTACCACCTAGGGGGAAACCTCAAGGTAGTCAGTTACTGCTTGGGGGGGAACCTCAAGGTAGTCAGTTACCGCCTGGGGGGCAACCTCAAAGTAGTCAGTTACTTCCTAGGCGGCAACCTCAAGGTAGTCAGTTACCGCCTGGGGGGCAGCCTCAAGGTAATTTTCTACCAAGACAAACTGTAGGATAGTATTATTTAGCTGGAGAACAACCTCAAGGAAAATACATACCTCAAGGTTATCAACCTCAAGGACAGTGCATACCCCAAGGTCAACCCCAGACTCAGTATATTCCTCAGGGTCCTTATCAACCCTAGATTCAGTATGTGCCTCAAGGTCAGTACCCAACTCAAGGTTTCCAATCGCCTTCCGGTCAATCATTTTTACAACGAGCTAGAAATTTACCACATAATTATCAACCCTACGTTCAATCAAGCTATGGTCCTTCATATGTACAACCTTCTACGGGTCAATACCTCAGAATGAACATGGTGTGGAATCCATCACAAGTTCAACAGACTATGCAACCTAATGTGCAGTTACCTAATCAACCTAGATAGCCTTTAGTTTCTGGTCCAACCCAGCAACCTGTTCAGCCCACTATTCAAATCCCTGCACCTGGTTCTGTTTAGCAGCCTGGGCCCAATACACCTCAGACTCCACCTCTAACTGCTGTAACTATTGCAACCTCTGTTCAACCTACAACACCTGTTTTTGGAGTATCTGTAGCTCTGGTTTCTTCTATCCCTGCATCAGTGAAAATTCCTCAAGCCTCTGTACCACAGTCGGGACCTACAACTTAGACTATGGCCCAAATGCCTACGGGACAAGCTGGTACAAGTTCTATTGTCTCTAGTCAACCTTAGTTTACTTATCAACCGTACCAGGGACAATATCAAATTGGTCAAGCAACACAAAATCCAGCGTATCAGTATCAGTCATACCATGGGTATACTTATCAAATACCTCAACAACCCCGTTATGGTCCGGTTAATCCTGGTTACCCGGGAGGTTACACAATTCAAAATGCACATCCAATTCCCGGATATCCTGGCTATCCTCCTCCTAGCACTGGTTTGATCACTCAAGGTTATCAAGACCCTAGCCATCAGTTACCATTCAAAGCAACTTTAGATTTACCGAATCTTTCGTGCCTTACGAACAATCCCATTTTTTATCTTCCATATTGGCCACCAATGCCTAACAATTTTCCCAGTGATATTCCGAAATTCGAAGGTAAGTCAGGAGAGGACTCATCTATTCACGTAATGAATTATCACCTCTGGTGCGCATCCAATTCTCTAGTCGATGATTCTATTCGATTACGTATTTTTCAGAGAACTCTCATTGGTCCAGCTGACAAATGGTACATTGAGTTACCACATGGCTCTTTTAATAATTTTAATGCATTAGCTACTGCTTTCTTAACCCATTTTCAGTTTCCTGTCAGATACGACAATGGCACATAATTGCTGACTTCATTAAAGCAGTCTATGTCTACGTACATATCTGATCACATTCATGAATGGAGACATAGAAGGCGTTTAGTGAAAGTCTTTATTCCTGATCATATTTTGGCTAAATGGTTTATTAAACCATTATTGCCCAAAATTACTGAAGATGTGGCCAAAGGAGGCGTTGTTACGGAAGAGCAAGTTATTGCTCAGGCTTAGTACCTTGACCTTGTCTATACTCAGCCAGGTACTCTGTATGATAAAATCTCTGATTTACCAAGACCCGGTCAGTTAACTGCAACTCCTTCTGGCTCTCATGCCGCTGATGGTGTAATTGGTTTTGTTAGTACTGGTAAGAGTAAGAAGAAGTCTTCCAAGACTACCTCTCCTATTATCACTTTACCCGATTCACCTAAAGGAGATTCTTCCCTTGAAACTTCTGTGGATATCCATGTTGTAGAGACATCTACAACCAAATATAAAATCGGTGGTAAGAATAAAGGTAAGAATAAAAAGAAGAAATATTCAAAAGAGAAAACTGATACAACTGAACCAAATGACGAAAAATGTAAACCTCAATATCCTTGTCTCATCTGTGACCAAGATCATTTTACAAAAGAGTATCCGCATAGAGCTGAGGTATCAAAATTCGTTAAGGGTTCGCCTATACCTGCTGTCTTGAAGGATCCCTTTCCCACTCAAGATAGTAACATGGTTGGATCTTCCTCCAATCCAGTTGAGGATATTTTCATGGTTGCGACGCGATTGCAAGATTACAGTAGTCAAAATACTGGTAAAGAAGCAGAAACATCCAATTCTGCATCGACTACATCTCCCTCAGTTTCTGATCCATTACAGATCGAGAAAAAAAATCTTGACTTAGTGATTAAACCACCTGCAAAAGGTGTACTTCGTAAATCAGCTTTTAATCCACATGCGAGAGCTGCTCAAAATTACAATATTTTTGAATATTTGGCAATCAGCAATGTCGGCTTTGGAAGTATTGCAATCATGCCCATCCCAAATAAAATTACTTTTTTCAGCCTTAGGAGCTGTAGATCTTTAGGATTCGAACCTCATGATATTCAATTTAGAAAATTTTACACCGCGCCTACCTCATCAAATGGCTTTTCAGATTCCAGTAATAGTAAAAAACAAGCATATATTTCGTATTGTTGTTGATGAAGGGGCTTCTACGTGTATAATGTCAATAAAATGTTGGAAATCACTTGGTTCTCCAACAATCAACCAATCACCAAATATTCTCAAAGCTTTCGACGGAAGAGGTTTCCAGCCATATGGTATTTTACAAGATCTACCAATAGAGGTCGAAGGCAAAGTGGTTAATCTAGATGTGGAGGTGGTTGATGCCCCTCTGGATTATAACCTTCTCCTGGGTCGTAGTTGGTCTTACGCTATGACTATTGTTGTATCATCGATCTTTCGTCTCATCATGTTTCCTCATAAAGGAAAGATCGTTAAGATAGATCAGCTCTCATATTATTCATCCGACCCAGCCTCTACTGATAGTATCCAACATATCGGAAAATTAACTATCCCTTATAAGGATGTCGGAGTAGGTTTGATTAAAGATTCAACTTTACTGGGAACTTTTTCCTTGCCTCCTCCCAACATACAAACTCCTATTTCTAATATCAATATGATTACATCAAGTACTATTTCCTTTGATGATCCTTGGATAGTACCTTCAGAATCAGAATTGGATTCTTTCGAAGGCCCAATGCCTTTGAGTCCTTTTGAGCTAGCATATCAACCAGTACAGTGATTTTCTGATACCCCTTCAACCGAACATGATCCAGTGAATGTGATCAATCAGGAGTCATTTTCAATATCGAGTTTAGCTTTGACACCAATTCCAGATCCTGCTCAACAAGTTTTCCATACTAATGAGCATGTTCGTGAATTCTTGTCGATAGATGAATTACCATGGGAAGATCTACACCATAGGTCTTCATTTTTACCTGATCTCAATCATTTTGAAAATGATTTTTCCTCCATTTTTACCACTAATTATGTCAAAGAACCTTAAAATCCTCTCTCACATGTCGATTCTGAATTGAACTTAGAAAATATTTCTACGATGGTTCCTCTTGACATTTCAGTAAAACCTGGAATTGTTGAAAACATTCACATAGGTGCTTCTTATACGCCTGAATAAATTCAAGCATATAAAGCCCTGTTTCAGGAATTCCGCGACATCTTTGCCTGGTCATATGAATAAATACCAGGAATTGATCCATCAATCGTTGTACATGAAATTAAGACATACCCGGATGCCAAACCAGTCAGACAGAAATTACGTCAGATTCATCCGAGAAAAGTTGTCGCTATCAAAGCAAAAGTTGAAAAATTACTTCGTGCAGGTTTTATTTATCCAATCCCGTTAACGGACTGGCTATCTAATATTTTTCTGGTCAATAAAAAACAAGGAACAATAATAGTATGTATTGACTATAGGGATATAAATCGAGCTTGTCCTAAAGACAATTATCCAACCCCTTACATTGATCATATTATCGACGATTGTGCTGGAAGTGAAATTTTTTCGTTCATGGATGGATTTTCTGGCTACAATCAAATAAACATACTCCCTACAGATCAACCTAAAACATCTCTCATTTGTCCATGGGGGAATTTTTCTTATCGCAAATTACCTTTTGGCCTTAAGAATGCTGGCGCCAATTTTCAAAGGGCCATGTCTTATGCATTTCACGACATTAAGCATATTGTGCAACCCTACCTCGATGATTTGCCTGCTCATTCTTCACGCAGAGCAGATCATATTACTCATTTATGAGCCCATTTTATATGATGTAGGCACTATAAGATTCGTTTGAATCCTAACAAATGTGTTTTCTGCGTAGAATCCGGACAATTATTGGGATTTATTGTCTCAAAGGCAGGCATTCGTGTCGACCCATCGAAGGTTGAGGCAATCATCAATTTACCTCCTCCTTCTACTCTTCTCCAACTCCAAAGTTTTCAAGGGAAAGAAAACTTTTTACGTAAATTTATTCCTAACTACGTCGAGTTAATGAAAGGTTTCACTAGGTTGTTGAAACAGAACATTCCTTTCTTTTGGGACGAGGTTGCTAATAGATCTTTTGATGCTTTGAAAAACGTGTTGACCCATGCACCATTACTACATCCTCCCAGCTACAACCAAGATTACTTTTTGTACCTCGCCACTTCCAATTCCACGATAGGGATGGTTTTAGTTTAGGAATATGAATTCCATAGTGAACATGTGATTTACTATCTTAGTTGAAATTTGCATCCGACTGAGATCAAATACTCACATGTGGAGAAATTGGCCTTGGAAGCTGTTCCAGTTGTCCAACGTTTTCGTCACTACATACTTTTACCCAAAACGACAGTGATCTCTAATTGCAACCCTATGATGTACATCTTGACCAAAAAATTGCTAGGGGGAAAATACTCCAAATGGATTCTTACCCTGCAGGAGTTTGATTTGGAGTTTGAAAAGTCCAAATCCAAGAAATCATTGATATTTGTTGAACTTATGTGTGATTTCCCACATACTGATACAGAAACTGTGGCGGAACAACCAATCGTGGATGAATCCTTGTTTCTTATTAATACCATTGATCCATGGTATGGAGATATTATTTTATATCTTCAAACCCAATCTTTTCGACCTGAGCTTTCACAGTCACAACGACGAAAAATTCGTTTCCAATCTCAACAATATCACACTGTTGGCGACACACTCTATCGTCGTGGTGCGGACTCAGTTTTTCGATGTTTTCTAACTCGTGATGAAGCCGAAAAGGTTTTAAATGACTGTCACTCCAAAGCATGTGGCGGTCATATGTCTCGGTATGCCACAACCCAAAAGATATTACGTGCAGGGTATTTCTGGCCGTCTATGTTTAAAGACTGTATTTACGTGGTCCGAAAATGTCATAATTGTCAAATCTTGGATTGAAAAATGTGTGCACCACCTGCTCCTCTTCACCCCATAATTACTGTCGGTCCTTTTTCAAAATGGGGCATCGATTTTATTACATGTAACCCTCACTCGGTCGGGGGGCATGGGTATATTATTCTAGTAGTAGACTATTTTACCAAATGGGCCGAGGCAATGCCTACATTTACAGTAGATGGCAAAATTGCAGCTACTTTCGTATTCAATCATGTGATTGCTCGTTTCGGTGTACCCCAAGCGATAATTATTGATCACGGGAGCCATTTTTGAAATATCATGATGACCGAGTTAACAGACCAGCTTGGCCTGTGCCATGACAGTTCTACACCATATTATCCATAGGCCAATGGTTTAGTTGAAGTGATTAATAAAGTTTTAGTCACCATGATCAAACGAATCATTGGAATTCATAAGTCGAATTGGCATACCATGCGCTTTTCAGCACTTTTGGCATATCGAACCTTAGCAAAAACATCAACAGGTTTTACCCCTTTTCAATTGGTTTACGATTTAGAAGCGGTATTACCCATTGAATGCAAGATACCGTCACTCCAACTATCCATAGAGTTATTACCAGACACTTCTGAAGAGGAGAAATTTTTTTTATACTTGGCTCAATTAGATGAGAATCAACGCACCGTTGCATTAACTACCGAGGCTCATGCGAAAATAATGAAAGCTCAGTATGATAGAAGTGTTACCCCTCGTAATTTTTCAGAAGGAGACCTAGTTTTGATTTATGATCAAGCCAATGATAAAATAGGGGCTGGGAAATTTGAACCCATGTGGCATGGTCCTTATATTGTCAAGCGACAACTTGCAAAAGGGACCTATGAATTTATTGATTTTTACAGGGTCTCTTTGGGTAAACCTAGAAATGGAGAGATATTACACTTGACTTCGTGTGGAGATCTTCTTTGTATATTAGTTACTTTTTATCAGGTGTGCTATAGACTAGAAACATGTGCCTAGCGTAAGTGTGCTCTTGCTATTATTCCTGCTTATCTGGATACTTTTGATATCGCAAATGTCAACGTCCTTTCAAACTTATATTGGTTTTGCTGATGGCGCTTGTCATAGTACATGGAACATCTCTTCTGCAGCTTGGGTTATTTACTCACCCACTGACGAGTTAGTATCGATGCATGGGGTAAGTCTCGGTCAAACAACGAACAATATTGCCGAATATGGTGCAGTTATTGAATTATTATCGGAATCCATTTCATTTGGAATTCGAAGTTTGATCATTAAGTTAGATTTTGAACTCATTGTATTACAGTTAAACTAAGTATATGCCATTAGAAATTTAGTATTATTAATATTATTTTTAAGGGTTCGTCTCTTGGAACGAGAGTTCTATTATATTGAATATCAACACATTTCAAGAAATTTAAATACATTAGCAGATGCAATTGCTTCTAATGTTATAAATAGACATTTACGATAGCAAAGTAACAAATCAACATTCCATAACATGATTTAACAGGTAAACTAGAAATAATAGTATATCATAGTATAAATGTAGTGTTCAAAAAATAGTACATTGTCTTCGATCATAGGTTCAAAACGCCTTATGATCAGAAAAAAGTGATACAAAAATGAGTCTAAAAGTCAATCATCCACTATCCGTGGTGATGATCATGATAATACACCACTTCTTGTGCCACCCTAGTCAAAAACCTCCTGAATGGACCAGGGACACCTATGACATATCTCTGTAGATGGAGCGGGATATTATCTATAGTAATCTCAGGAATATCTATAGTGAGCCGCTCCAGATGGTGCTCTAAGTCAGTCAGGATCTCTGCAGTCTGATCCTGTGGGGGTGGTGGTGCTACTGTTGCATCCCTTTGCCTCCGTTCAAAGGGGCGGAGAATGGCTGGTCGAGTTGGACCCACATCTGCATTTGAAAAATTTTGTTATCAATTTTGGAGGATTAAAAAACAAAATAAAAATTAGAAATTAGAACATGTCAAAAGATATTTTTTACATGAATCGTCCCATTGAGCTCCTGGAGGAAGGGGTATTTCCTGGTTTCCACGAAATTCCATGCTAGCATAAGGAAAATCCTCTATAACAAAAATTTGGTGTTCCAGCCAACGAAAATATGTAGAGGGAAATCGCACAATCTCCCCACCCTCACTGTGGCGGGCCATCAAAGCAACCCAACGAACCATCCTAGGGTCTCGAGGCCGACTAGCATCGACAGGAATATGCTGCAGGGCTAACATGGGGATCCTCTCTAGAGTAAAGGTGACTACAATGGACCCATATCCAAAGTTGTTTAGCTTCCCATTCTTTGCTCTGGTAAGTTGGCCTTTCACATTTGCCAACACTGCCTCGCATCAGTTGAATATGGTGCCTCGAAATCAATCTACTGCTATGCGCATATGAGAACCAGTGGCTACATGCAAAGATGAACTTCCACACAACTTGACAACGATAAAAGTGATCACTTTTAGATCTGGACGGATGATAGTTCTTATGTCAATCTGTTTGTCCCGGGGATTGGCTTCATCGTTGTAGAACTCTAATTGTAGGCTCGCGACAGACTGGCCACCTAGCCTAGCCCCCAATAGAGATAATGGTTTGCCTCTCCTGGACAAACCAGTCAAAAAATAGTTGTCTTCCAGCTCAATCTCGAGCCGGTGACCTCTGATCACAAAACACTGGTCCTAGACATCCCATTTATTTACCAGCCAAGTAAGAAGATCCACTTGAGCTCTGATGCCACTGATAGCCCAAAATTTGTAAAGCCTGCATGCTCTTAAAGCTTGCAAAGTAGGTTGATGATTTATCGCTGCTTCATATACCTCTTTGTGCTCCCATTCTCACCAAATAAGAATTGTGGATATCCTACAACAAGTAAAATGAAGGATTAGAATCATTTTCAAGAAAAAAAAATGGGTAATTTAGGAAGAAAGTATGTTTTTGAATTTGTCATGGCACCTCCGCACTTTACGCTCAGGGACAGTGCGTAGATACGCACGGGCCCTGTGTTAAAAGTGCAGGGCCCTGACATTTTTCTTTGTAGAAATATGTTGAGGTCTGCAGGTACCTAATGCATTAGGTGCGGACCCCCGAGGGTGAATTTTTCGGCATATTTTCTTCCCAAAAATGAAATTATGAACCTGAATTAAAAAATTGAACAGATGAAAAGCAAGATAAGGAGGTTGTGGATTACTTGAAATGGACGGTTTTCAATTCTGACGGTTGGTTTGCCTAGAATCTTCTCCGAAACGTTTTTGCCTAGAGCTCTAAAAATTTCACTCCAAATTCAAACGGTAAAAATGAACTTGAAAACTCCTTTTTATAAGTTTTTTCGAATAGATGAATTTTAAATTTGTTTATTTTTCACTTTAAAAATCAGTTTTTCAAAATATTTTTATTATTAAAACATGTATGTTTAATTTTTCGAGTTTTTGTGCAGAATAACGGATTTTTTCAGGCAAAATGGTCATTTTTGACGAAGAGTAAACTTTTATCACTTTTTCGAGCTCTTTAAATTTTACGAAAAAGAGAAACCATGGAGTCCTCTTTTAATCCCTTTTCAAACTATAAAAATGAAAATATCGTCGAGTACTTGACTTTTCAAACTCGTTAAAGTAAATGAACGGTCGTCCCTTCAGTATAAGTTTACCCCTTTTCCGAACTGAAATGGACTATTTACGAAAAAGGTATGCATTAAATAATCATGGTCAATAGAGTTCTCTCTTGCATTATTTTATCCTTTTTTGGGCCTGAGGGACTAAATTTACGTGAAAGAACACCCATGGAGTTTTCTTAAGTTTTTTCTTCTGACTCCATAAAAATGAAAAGCATCGAGTTTCTCCTATACTGGACTCGTTAAAATTTAACAGTAAAGGACTTGTCGATTACAAACAGGAATGGAACACTCCTTCTTAGGGTTAAATTTTAAACTAAGTTGGACTCATCCGAAGGATGAGCTTATAAACAAGCCACTGTTATCCTCCTCAAGCTTGTCAAAAATAAAGAGTTACTTGCCAGAAATGGTGGGGGAAAAGAGAGAAAAATAGATTCGTTTGTTATACTTTGATTTGTAAAAATCATTACACCACTCTTGAACATGACACTTTTTGTCGCACTTCTACCTGGGTTGGGAAATCCTTTGCCTATCAGTTAATCAAACCACATTGAAATTATTCAGCCAATTTTTGGGTATTAGCTTAGGGCAAATGTCACCAAACCATATGCAGTGTCGTTATGTGTTCAAGAGGATAGTCAAACAAACCATTCATCTGCAAACACTTGTCTGCATTCGAGTTGACCATCCTTGAGTCAGTCCTTGCAAAAAAATTTCTTCAAAACTTGATCTATGGTTTCGTGTCGTGAGCTTGCTTACGACAGATCACTTTATATCGATGATAGCTCATCATCTAGGAAGTTGATCTAGAATCCGTCGGTACCTTGGAATTTGCATGCCTTAATGGCGAGTTTCTCGCCTTCGACGATAGGTTACATTATTGACCTTCAATCGAACGATTCCATGAAATGTTCGACTTCAGATCACTTATTCGCATTTTGTGGATTGTACTGAGTACTTTGAGAGCCATTGTCATTGTTGGTGGTTTCTCTCACACTTGTTAGCAGTTCACATCATTGACTGGTAATCAAGTGGTTTCTACCATGTTCGACTTCAACACATTTAATCGCATGGATATAATCGTACTAGTTCAGGAAGCAGAAATAAAGACCCTGGATCTAGTTTCCACCATCCAGGCTGCGAGGAGTTTTATTATTCATTATGCAGTAGATGATTCATTACAGATGGTTGCGTCCATGCTGTGTCTACACTATTGATGTAATATTAAAATCATTTCTGTATCGAAACAAGTTTAGTTAGTTTTGATCTGAGTATGGGAATGCCTACCTCAGCGATGATATATATGTATGTGTTTCCTTGAATTTTTTTACAGGGTTCTGAGTGGGGTGTCCATAGGCTAATCCTTGAAATGATAAAGCACATCACTTCTCGAATATTCTCAGATTTCGCACTTTAGGGGGAAATTTTTTACACTGAAATTTGTCACCATGACATTTTAGTACTCCCTTGAAATTATACAATATCAAAGCTCCCAAAGTCAAGCCTTGAAAATAAGAGAAAAGCTCATAAAAGCCTTAAAACTCTGGTACCGCACTTTCTCCTAGTTTTTCCTGCGGTCTTGCACTTTTTGGCTATAAATCATGCGTAGCCAAGCGCACTTTCTATTTATTAAAAGTGTGGACCCCTGTAAAATATTAGAAAAGTTGCAAGTAAAATCTAGAAGCTCAGTTAAAGTCATTTTTAGAAGCTTCTGGAAACATTCGTGCGGTGGAAAGTCCGCTCCTTTCATGTTCATGCATCCCATCCAATAAGGAGCTAACCCGTTGATGTAAGGAACTAATCCCTTTGAAGGAGGATTCTATCCATTCTTGTATGGAGCTGTAACCACCTCTTATCCACTATAAAAATAGGCATAGGGCAGCCTCAAGGGATTACAATTGATGAGTTGAAGTTTTAGTATTGTTGGAGGCGAAGTGTTGTTGAAACTTAGACCCTTTTAGTTGAGATTTCATATGGGAAGGATTATGTACCTGTATGTATCTCGGTTGGAAGAGTGCAAGGCTAATCAGAGTAAAGGAAATGCCTATTCCGGACCCCAGGAAGGCCTGTATGACATCAAGGCGAACACGGTTGTAAGGCTCTTCCTTATTTAAGTTAATACAAATAAATCTGTTTTTCTCAATAAGCTGTCAATTGATTGGTTTATTTTATGGATTCCTTGATCACCATAATGGATATGATTTATGAATATATGCTATGCAGGTGCTATTTGATTTTTGTTTATTTGTGATTGCATATTTTCGAAGATAACTCTTTCGGGTGACTGAAGGACTACTACTACAAACAAGCATTGGATCAAAGGTAAGATCGTTAAACCTTTATAGCATTTAATTATGAATCGCAATATATCTAGAGAAAGATAGTTTTGTTTGTCCATTTGTTGCTAGCTGTCTGTAGGACACTTGGGGAGGTCTGTCTTGTCCGCAAGAACGACTTATCTGGCCAACAGTTATCCTCCTCAATCCTGTTAAAAAATAAAAAGGTACTGGTCGACAAATGACCGGGGAAAATTTGGGAAAAGTAAGCGAAGTTTCTTTTTGGTAGCAAGTCGCTCTTAAACATGACACTTATTTCACTCCATGTCCATGATTTTTTGGGTTGGGTAATCATCTTGACGGTTCATTCACACCTATGGTTCATCACACCTTCACTTTGGTTTTGTGTCAATGCTGCCAACTCATCACAGTGTTGCTGATATGTTCAAGAGAAGTCATCTAGTGATTAAAAACTCCTCCTTTTGCAATACTCGTAAACCTTCATTTTCATGATTGTCATCCCTGAAAATTGCTATATCAAGTCATACCCTTGTCTCCAAAATCAATAACTCCTGTTTTGCAATAAGGTAACTTCCTATTGATGACAAATCAATATCCAGGAAGTTCACTTAGAAACATCAGATTCCATTACCATGAGGCTTGTCACAGCATCGACAAGATCCTCGCTTCCGGACCTTTGACTGAAAGATTTTGTTTGGCGTTCGACATCAAATCATCTATTCACGCCTTACGAAATGTACTGCAGTACCTTGAGGTCCATTGAAATTAATGGTGGTTCTCTTGCGTTTGTTATCAACTCACATCATTGGTTGATAATCAAACGATGTCTTTCCATGTTCGACTACAAATCCTATATTCGTATGGCTAGACTTGTACCCGAATGATCGAGTGAACGAGATAAGAAGACCCCAGATCTAGTTTTAGCCATCCACGCTGCAATTTTAGGATTGTTGTACACATCATCTGTACGGTGACCTTACATACAGATTGTCATCCAAACATGGGCCTATATCTGTAGGCATGTCTGCATCTTGGAAACATTCCAATGAAGACGACTTTCTGAATTATGTACATGTTATTAGATTGTTTTATGTGCTGAACATGAGAATGCATACCCTCAGCAATTATGAACAAAAGAGGATATATCATGATGTAATGTATTGCAATATTGATGCAGGTGACCACTCCACTTCATTTCCAGACTCATCACAGTGTAAAGCATCTCAATCAAATGTTCTTATTATTTGGATCTCATGCTTTAGGGGGCAATTGTTATAGGTCAATTTGGGCACCATTCTAAATGACCTGGTTAACTGGACATCATCTCCAGGACCAATGATCAAGGGTCTATCATTCCCTATCATTTCATTTGCTACATGCCCTAAGACAAGAAACAAGACAAATCAAGCAAGACTTTCATCAAGAAAAGGTTTCCATGGTTTGAAGCTTTTTATATAGCATATGAGAGCTCACCAACGTAGGCTAAGGGGCCTAAGTGAGTTGCATATGCAGGTAGCCCCATGCAAGGCTTCTCTGCAAAGCACTTCCCGACATTCATAGGTGCGTTGGTCACATTGGGAGCGGAATTCTCATTGTTTCGGAATCTCCACTTGGCTAGTGCCTTCTAGAAGAGTTCACATGTGTCAAGCTTCGGTTCCAAGTTTCCATTTGACATCTACATGACTGGAAACATGTCTTGCCTATTTTTGGAAAGTTATTGATTGAAAAACAACCTACAGTTCATCTATAAATTGAGCACAGATCTAAGTGCTTGAGGAAGGAAGAATTTGAGTAGAGAAATTCTGGAGGATTTTCAATTGAGAGCTAGATTTGTGAAGTTGCTGCTAGAGAGATTTATACTATGATGAGGCTTGGGAACATTGCTGGAAGGTGACTTCAAATTAGTCACTAGGTTGTAACCTCTCGTTCTATCATCAATAAAGGGTACTGCTTATTTTTCCCTATATGCATCTGTATTGGCTTTGATTTTCCATATTGAAAGATCTTGGTTGATGTATATGGTTTATGCTTTACTGATTTAGCTAACTAGCTTGAATAGATATCTATATTATTGCATCTTTTGCTGTTTTAGTGTTCTTTCTTGCAGGAAGCATTTAGCTCACAAACCATTTGAATTTGAAGCTGCAACAGAAGCGATAGAAGGAGCCATTTGGAAGCGACTGAACAAGTAAGCCTCCAATCCTTTCTGTGTATCTATTCTGAGTTAGGAAAAATAGTCGTATAGTCTTTCACTTGTTGTTCTAGACTAGCACCTGTCTAGGAAAGCGTGATTTATCCACAATTCACAATTCTGGACCAACATCAAGGTTGCATCTTTTAATGTGGAGGAGAAAAGTTTGAGCTTATGGTCATTAGTAGTATAATCATAAGTCTTACATATCATAGCAAACTCAAATAAAAAAGTGTCAAGATATTCAGTGGTTATTCCATAAAAATGAGGGAATATAGATGGATTGATGTTTTTCATCCTAACTTGTCCATTAGTCCCCCCATGGGAAATTCAAAGACCTCAGGTTGATCTTCCTCTTCGAATGGTGTGTAATCAGATGGAGAACTACCTCCTTATGAGAGGTTTCAAGTTCTCTAGCTTGCTCATATAAAAATTCCTTAAAGCTTATTATTGTTAAATAAAGTGTTTTGTACTCAGTTGATTGTTGTTGATTGCTACTTCTAGATTCAGAAATGGGGGTTTTTGTTAAAATATTCTTTGACTTGTTTCCAAGTTGAGGAGGTATGCATGTTGATTTAAAAGTGAGGATTTTTTTGTTTTTTTATTTTATCTAAAACAAAAGCTTATACAAAAAAATGAATTTTTACTTTTTGAAATAAATCTAATGCATGATGAGAAAGAATGATTGCAGGATTTTGATACCTCCCTAGAAATGACATTAGAGAGTGATGGCCTCTAGTGTTACAACAATAGTGTTGCACTACTAAAGGTCCCAAGTTTAAGTGTCAACACGAGGTTCATACGAACTCAAGAGGTGTCTTGTGCTATGTATCCAAGCCACACTTCTTCTCTCCACTTAATGCATATATTGATCTATCTAAGAAATTAAAATATCTCTTTCATGATTAAGTGAAAAAAGGGGAATTATTTCATGGCCAACCACTTAGCCAAAGTAAAATCCTTCTAACTTAGAATTGTAGGAAAATAACTATTACAAAACTGCAAAATCAAACTTGCAAGAAGTAAATATTATTGCTAGTTTGTAGAAAGGGAAAGTTGCATAAAGAAAAAAGTCTATGATACCTTGCAAGAATGCAAATCCTAACACTAGTTTTGCAAGTATAAAAGTACTATTACTAGCAAAAAAAATTACAAATTTCATAAATGGAAGAAATAGAAAGAAATTATAAATAGAAAACTATTCATTTCCTTGACTTTGCTATTCACCAAACCACATTAACAAGTGCCATTTTATGCAAAATATTTACTAACAATAAGAAAAATTCCAAGAGAGAAGGTTTTAGGGCTATTCTACACAAAACCCTATAGTCCTACAAGAAAGTCTGTAGCTCTATAAGAAAGTATGCATAAATTCCAAGTTTGAAGATGAGGAAGCAACTCAATGTTTTTAAGATAAAAACTCATACAGGAATTATTGCATGTATAACTCATAAGAATACCTCAAAAAATTGGAAATGCTAAATTTTTGATGTTCTACAGGAACATGTAAAACATAACATCCACTAAAATATTGCAAAATGAAAAGAATGTTATGAAAAAAATGACAAATAAGCATGTAAACAAAGAAGAAAATGATACCTATGGGACTATGGGGTTCTTGTGGGTGGGACCTCCCCGATGTGCTCAAAGATATATTGAAAAGTAAACACTAGCTACCTTGCAAGTGAAATTTATCTACTTGAAAAGTTTAAGAGGAAAAATGAAAGAAAAAAATAATTTTCTTCTGCCTTCTAAGGCCTAGCCTCAAGTTGATTTTCATACATAAGTACAAGGAGAAACCTCACTAGTAGGAGGGTTGATTTCCCTTTAAAATATCCTTATATAATTGTAAGTTTGTCCCTTGCGGTCTATTGTGTAGGTACACTTGTCTTTATTGTTATGGTCTGTCACTTGAACAATGTTGAGTTCCACCCTTGGCAGTAAAGGGTGTAAGGGTCTTATTTTTATGGTAGGCTACTGGTAGAATGTCGATTTCTCCAAAAATATCAAACCAATGCATTTTTACTACGGAAAGTCATAAAAACTAGAGTAGTATTGTATTACCTAATCACTCACTCAACACATAAATAATCAAACTGTATACTTCAGATGGTTAGATATGCATGTTTTAAAACAAGGGGTTATCTATCGACCTTTAAACATCCTTTGATAGAGCCCATCATTCTCCATAGGAAAAAATAAAGTGGCATGCCTAGAAAAATATTCACCACAGGGAGTATGCTCAATTTTTTTTTTTATTGCAGAGAAAAAATTGTATATATCCCCCAGAAAGTATTCATTGCAAAAATACATTCACCATATAGGACCATATCGTTGTATTTATTTAAACACTTTATTTTGTTTATACAAATTATTTAGTGAGCCCCTATCCCATTTTACACCCCAAGGAATATCCCACCATTCTACCCAACTTTGAGAAGCGTTGTCCTCAACACCTGTACCTATAATGTATAACCATAAACCAACATCCCACGTATAGGTGCTAGCTGCAAGAATAAATCCATCTAATAAACTCATCCATATACCTTGGTCTCATATCGATGTTCTCATGCTAACTCTTAATGGTTTTCATGTGAGCTCGATGAATGACTAAGTGTTTTACTCCAAATTCTTATTGTAGTCACGTGGATCCAAATAAATAAAGTCCCTGATACCAAAAATATTTACCATATTGTTGCAAAGGGTGGCGATGGAAGGAACAGTTCCATTATAGAATACTCACAGTGGAAACTAGTGGGAACAACCTTCTTATGTGCACCCCCAATGATGTGCTCTTCATATGAAATAGTATGTGCATCAAAGAGAATCTATAAGTAGTTGTTTTCCCATAAATGACATTTTTCCATATACCAATCAAAGTAAGCCTCCTCTAAATCACATCACTAATATAGGTCATTGGTATTTTCACACTCAGTGGACATTATGATGTGCATTTCCTCTAATATCTCCAATACTTTGTCAATATGCTCCATCCATGCCATTTAATGGTTTCATTGAGGTTTAGGGGTGATGTTTTGCAAGGGACATAACATGTTGAATATTTCTCAATAATATATCATATAATATATAAAATTGAAGCCATGAGGGTTCTATGTCAAATGCCATTGGTTTGGCTAAAGTATGGGCGCTCTATTGAAATATATATGCCTTACAATACCCACGACCACTAAAAAAGCCCCAAAATAACAAATTTTCAAACTACATTATTTCATTTGTCCAACCTTTGATTTAAGCATTTCAATTCTTTTTTAAATCATGTGTTTTAGTGAGAAGATACATTTAGAGTTGTCTCTATAAATTATATAGAGAAAAAAAATATTGAGTGTCATGGCCATAATAGGAAAACCCCCAAAATAATGATTTTCAAAGTGCCATGTATTCTTCACCCAATATCTAAGTCGAAATATTTTTTAGAAATAACTTATTTTTGTCCAAAAAGTCTGTATTTGTAATCAATTTTTGGAAAATATATTAAGAAAGCTTCAAAACTTAACTTGGGTGTTTTAGGTCAATTCTATAAAAGATAAATAAAGAAAGACAAAATTTGAACATTACCCTAAAAGTGCTCTAATACCATTTGTTATGTTCCTTAAATGATTTGTAGATGATTGAAAAATATGTATAAAAAATGATCAATACTTCTTTTGATATAAAAACCCTTGAGGTGGGGTAACACTATATAGTTATCCTTTTATGAAAGGGTTAACTAATATGCACTTGTCTCTTCAAGGGAGGGAACTTCTAAATGTGTAAGCCCCGATACAATTATATTATAATAAATGATTACATAATGAGCACTCTATCTTTATTTATGTAAGATTTGCTTGATCAACTGCAAGTTAAAAGTTAAAAATAAGAAAATATGAGAAAAAATAATGGAGCAAAATAACCTCATTACGATGTATAAAAGAATTCATCCAAAGATGAAAAAGATTACATTACAATGCAATTTAATGTAATAGAATGGAATAATAGCTCATGCAACTATTGTAGGCTTAACTACATGTCAAACATGAGAGAGTATGCACAATATAATTAGCCATATGCTAAGGGAGTTAGCTTTTACTAGCCAAGTTTACTCAACTAGATCACACACCTTCATTCCTAAAAAGACTAGCCAAGTTTACCTTCATTCCTAAAAATTAGGGTTTGATGCTGAGGGAGTTAAGTTAGCTTTTACTATCCAATAAAAGTGGAATTTACCATTTACAAGCTCATTGTTTTGGCAACTCATGGTATTTTCCCATGATATTACATATGATGAAGCTCAAATGTGCTCTGTGAGAGAGATAATTACCTTGATAGGAATGACTATTTTGGAATAGGGCTTCCATAGTTTTAATTTAACTATTAATAACGAGTGTAGCCATATAAATTAAATGGTTGATAAACACAGATAGACAACGATCTCATAAGCATCAAAGTAATTACTTCATGATATGTCTCACATTGTTAAAATTAAAAACTCATAAAAACTAACAAATTATAATTGTAGTTTAAATTGTTATTATTATTTTAGTAATTATAAAAATAATTAGTGGGTTAGAAGGAGGAGGAGAGATTCTATTTAATCCCAAAGGAATAATTGTCGATAATTATGCTAGATATTGGGAGGAAAACCAACATTCAAGCCGAAGTTTATGAACTATATTTAGGCCTTCTCTTAGCCAAGACAAGAGGAATTAAGGACATTTTCTTATTAGGAGACTCGCTCTTTATAATCCACTTATTGAGAACTTACTCCACTAGCTATAATGGGCTCAATCTGTTAATTCGCTGAATACAAGATATACTATCCTCCTTCTCTACTTCACACCATTTTCATATCCTTATGTCCCATAATGCAAAGGCATATCAAATGGCTAATAAAGCATGCTTGTTGGAGGAAGACATCACTGATATTAACAGTGCGGTAGACAATCATCTTATCCCCTAATGTTATATATGCTTAGCACCACACCTCTCATTATTCTTATAACTCCCTAGATAAATTGGAAAGTATGGATTAATCCCTCCTCTCTTTCGTCGTTCCCCTACTACCTACCTCTCCCTTTGCACAATCTCTCATGGCATAATCATTTCACCATACAAAGTATTAACTGTCCATTGATGGATCTCATATTCCCGATGGCATAAGAATCCATCAGCATACTCAACGTGGCGACCCTCACGTCTTAGGAGTATGTAGATAGATTGCTTCAATGCAAGGTATCCCTGCTATGGATTCAATTAAGGAAAATTTGGTGGTCTCCTGCATGTAGCATCTCATCCAAGTTATAGTTTTCATCCGCCCAGGGGAGGATTAGATGGGTCATTAATATGAAGGCTCGATCGCATGAAGATAAATTCATTTCACTTAAAGGATTTATGATTAATTTGCATGGGAACAATAACAATTTTGTAGGTTCAATCCAAACCAACACGCTCTCACTAATGGGTGATTGGAATAAATCAACATCGAGATTCATAGTATGTTTCATTCTGGTGGCTAAGGCAGAGTCAGGGCCTAAGCTATGAGAAGTTTGGTGGTGGGTTTCTAGGCTCAGAGCAATTAAGTCCTATGGGAAGCAACAATCTTGCTACCAAAATTCTCTCCTCAGGACCGATACTTGGCAGGGCACATTGGGCTTCGGCTCTTAGAAAAAAATTAATTTTCATTCCCTCAATTCAAGTCCAGGTCTGTGGTCTCCAATTTCCTTTTCTATGTCAGCAAATTTTTTCACTGATAGGCTTAGAGAGCCCTATCTACTCTTGCGTTGGAGTGGTCTTCTTATGCATATGGCATGGGAAGCCATTGCATCCGGTTCATGGGGACGTCGTGAGCCGCGTACAGGCAGGGGAAGGAGCATAAAGTGTCCAATTCATCGAGTGGACCCTGGACCCAAGAAAATTGTGAACAATGCATCATGGAGCTTGCAAAGTTATGGGCATATATTTTTGACCTCCAAGTGATGCTCCATTGCTCTAGACATGATGGACAACCAACGCGTGAATATTGTCAGCTTAGAGGAAGAAATGGAGGCAATTCACAACATCATAGGGAATTTTGAACTTTAGAATAATGAATTGAGTAGCCCAAAGGAAGAAGAGAGAATGGAAATTGACCTAAACTGTCCCGTTGACCTTCATGCATGAGCTATATGATAGAAGACTAGTTTTAAATGTATAATTTTTTTGTCTAATTTTTTTCTAATATATTATAATAGTAGAATAAGAGTATTTGTAAGTCCTGTGGTTCTGTATGTAATGTGGACACTGCTACAACTAGCTCAAGTTAGTTATGATTTTCAAAACTCTCTTGCAATGTAAATATCCTAGGATTTTGCTGCGCTCGAGCATGAATTTAATGAAAAGTACACATTCTTCTGTAATTTTTTTTAATAAAATAATTAATATGTAAGTTAAATATATATACATTTAATAAAACATGGAACACAATTCTTAACCATAGAAATTTCCCCTACTTTACCATGGAGATTCTTAATATATAAATGGGTTTTTCTACAATACCATGAGCCAATACCACATGCCAAAAAATCCATAACCCACTTGTTAATTTTGGGAAACTAGGTCCAAACTCCAGGTTTTACTGCTCAGATGACGATGCCAATATTTTTATTGGATTCCTCTTTCAGAGAGGTGCAAGATCGATCTAAAGTTCATATTGATCAGATGAACATGAATTAATTCCACTTATGTGCAAGGTCCACCAGAATTTTAATATAGGCTTGAAGCCCCAACAATTGTGTCACACACCCTCACAGATGGATATATATTGGTCAAACTTTGAGGTCATTTTCACCATCACTCATCACACACTTTTCTCTTGTGTCTAATTTGTTCAATCATCATTTGAATGCTTCTCTTCTCTCACACATGGGAAAAAAACAACTATGGTTTCAGATCTGTTCTAGGGTTTCAAACCTATTTTGATTTAATTGAGAAGGATACTAATCTGAAAATGATCCTTGGAGATAATGCCACCTATCCCGTGAAAGGGACAGAGACTATGACCCTCCACTTATCTCAAGGTCAAGTCCTCTGTTTGCAAGATGTTTTGTATGTACCTGATTTGAAGAAGAACCTTGTGTCTATTTCGGCCATGGAAGACAAAAGCTTCAAGGTGGCATTCATCGATGGAAAGGTACACATCTGGAAGAAGAGTTTCAAAGAAGCTCTCACGATTGGGTTTAGAGTTGATACACTCTACTAGGTTGGAGGAATTCCTCTTGGGGCTATGACATGTGATAATATTCGTCAAACCAAACTATGGCACTAGAGGTTTGGACACCTTCATTACAAATCCCTTCCCGAAGAAAGGAGGGTGGTGACTGGGATACCCGAATTAAAAAATTATCATGAAGGAGTATGTCAAGGTTGTGCCGAAGGAAAGTATACAAGGGGACCTTTTCCCTCAAGTGTCACAAAGACATCTGATGTCTAGAAATTGATACATTCTGATCTATCTGGTATGATGCCCGTGACATCTTTTGGAGGATGTTATTATTACATGACGTTTATAGATGACTTCTCTCGCAAGACCTGGATATACTTCTTGAAGAATAGGGATGAAGCATTCATGTGGTTTCGTACTTTCAAAGACTTGGTGGAAAATCAAATAGGGAAGAAGATCAAGATTTTGAGGACCGATAATGGCACTGAATATGAGATGAACGAGTTCAGTAAATTTTATAGAGAATTTGGCATTAAGAGGGAGACCACAACCATGTATACTCCTAAGCAAAATGAAGTTTCCCGTGCCATGCTATGTGACCAAGGTTTTCCAAAGTTTCTATGGGGGGAAGCTGCGAACACTGCTGTGTACATAAAAAATCAATGCCCGCATTCTGCTATGGACTCCAAAATTCCCGAAGAGGTCTTCTCTGGTAAGAAACCCGACGTTTCTCATTTTAGAGTTTTTGGTTGTCTTGTTTACTTTCATGTACCAAAAGAGAAGAGAAGCAAGCTAGATGCTTCTGGGAATAAGGGAATGTTTGTTGGCTACAATGAAACTTTGAAGGCTTATAGAGTTTATGTGCTTGGTCAAAGAGAAATGGATATTTGCCACGATGTTGCCTTTGATGAAGATGCTTCTCTCAGGAAAGTGATAAATATTTCAAGCTTGGAGGAATATTATGAGGTAAGATCTCGGAATTAGGAAGAACCGAAGGATGAGATGATGCCCGATGTTGAACGATCGATAGACCCCATTGATTCACCTCCTTCAATGAAGAGAAGAACTGCATGGCTCCAAGATACTCTCGAAGATGCCGACATACATATGGTCCCAAGTGGGACATTCTGTGAAAGCAAGAAGCCGAATAGATACCAAGGGTATCTAGCAGCCATGAGTACAATTGTAAAATCTGAGCCTGGATCATTTGAATAAGCTGTAAAGCATCAAGTCTGGAAGGATTCCATGCACGAAGAGTACGAGTCCATTATGAAGAATGATGACTGGGATGTCGTTCCGAGAGTAGAGGACAAAGCTGTTGTCACCTCGAAATGGCTCTATAAGATCAAGCATGGATCTGATGGTAGTGTTGAAATGTTCAAGGCAAGATTCGTTGCCCGATGATTCTCTCAAAAGGAAGGCATAGAATATGATGATATATTTGCACCAGTGGCCCAATATACCACCATTCAATATATTATTTCCCTTGATGCTATGCAAAGATGGAATCTTCATCAGATGGATGTAAAGTCCGCTTTTATGCATGGTTCGATAAAGGAAGAGGTGTATGTGGAGAAACCTTTGGGGTTTGAAGTATAGGATAGAGACTCTCATGTATGCAGGTTGAATAAATCCTTCTATGGGTTGAAGAAAGCCCCCAGGGCTTGCTACGAGAGGATAGATAGATACTTGATGAAGTTGGACTTCAGTCGAAGTAATGTTGATTCGAACCTTTACTTCAAGGTTGATAGCAAAAATCCTCTCATTATGGTTTACAATGTGGAAGTTTCTTCGTGATAGGGGTTGAATCTCTCATTCATTAGTGTAAGAGGGAGCTTGCTTCTGAGTTCGAGATGAAAGACCTAGGACTAATGCATTACTTTCTAGGCCTAGCGGTTTGGCAGAGACCTGGCGATATTTTCCTCTCTCAAGGAAAATACATTGTGAAGCTGCTGGAAATATTTGGAATGGTGGACTGTAAGTCCGTGTTGACATAGATGGAGCTCAACTTTAAGAAGTTGAGTGTAAACACTGCTGGGCTTGTTGAACCCTTAGTTAAAATGAGAGGGGGGGTGAATTAGTTTAACACATTCATGGACTTTTAAAACTTTCCTTTTAAACTTATTTACACCTTCATTTCATGATCAACTTATTACATAATGTAACAACAATCTTAATATGTGAGCAACAAGTATTAAGCAGATTATATACACCATATCAAAACATAAACATCATGCACATAGACAATAGATATAAGTGGAAACCCATAAGGGAGAAAACCACATCTTATTATTGTTGTGATGCAAAGGCAAGCTCCAACTCCCTCTCACCACTGATTTTCTGTAGGCTCCAACCTACAGGAGGCTCCTACCTCAATTCTACAAGCTACAACCTATAAGGAAGCTCCAACTCCCATCTATTTTCTGCAGGCTACAACCTACAGGAGGCTCCTACCTCAGCCAGCTACAACTGACATCTATCAAGCTACAACTTGATATGGAAGCACCAAATTCCATCTATTTTATGCAGACTACAACCTACAGGAGGCTCCTACCTCAGTCAGCTACAACTGACATCTATCAAGCTAAAAATTGATATGGAAGCACCAACTTCCTCACTCTTTCGAAAAAAACACATGCTGATTTACCTGGATATCAGCTTTGTTCTGTACCTTCTTCACTGTTGTCCACTAGCCTTCATATCTGCCTTTTATCATCTCTGAATCTACACAGCTTCTCTATCTGCTCCTCCTTCTTCTTACCCTCTCTGCCTCATTTCTCCATTCTCTAACCTCTCTATGCATATGATGGTAACATACTTTATAATGTTCTCTTCACAACTGTTTGCATTCCTCAGGGAATTCGAAGTGAACCGGTCTGACTCTTTGCCTTCCACCTTCTCATTTCTTTTTCATCTTGTTCAAAAGAATATAGTAATATATACATATTTCAGTTTTATAGTGGAGTTTTGTTTGCCTACGGAGACTTGCCTTTGCATCACTAACAATATAAAATTAATTAAAACATTTACATTTACATTTGCAACAGATATATCTCATTCAACTCTTTCAGTGCTTGGCTCACTGTGTGTTTGTATTTTCTGCTGCTGTCGTTGCCTTTTCAATTTCTGCTGTTATACTATAGTTCTGCTACAAAAACCCATGATCTGCATACCAATGCTCTTCAAATTACAAGCCCAAATATCCGATGGCTACAAATTCTGATTCTAATGCAATGACCGCTGAACGGACGGTTGCAATTAAATTGCACCGTCACAATCGCAAACTTCAATGGCTTGTTCCATTGCTCTGCCTCCACGCTGATGCGATGGCCCCACACTGCATTGATATATATATATTATTTCATATATACATACCGGCTCACCTTTATTCATCCTTCAGCTTTGGTCTAAAAACCTCGGTGCCAACATATATTAAACCCTATGTTAATATATCAAACTTTGTTTTAAAACCCAATGACGAAGATTCATTTGCGGAAGCTTTTATTTTACATGGAGCCCACACTATGGAGGCACTCCGCCTCATTTAAATTTCCCAATCCGACGGTTGACATTCGATTGCACTGTCGCAATCGCAATCACAACCTTCAGTGGTCCGATGTGCCTTTGGTCATCTGATTTCCGCCGATGCGATGAGCGAAGGGTCCCACCAGCTATCAACCAACTCAGGGCTCGATCCAACGGTTACAAATAACCATGATCTAACGGTTGCGATTGGATTTCACCATCGTAATCGCAAGGTCTAGTGGTTCGCTCCTTACTCTTCCACTGCGCTGATGCGATCAGAGATCACCGATGCGATGGCTCACTGTAGATCCAATGGTTGCCGTTAATTGGGATCGGACGATTGCGATTGAATCGCATCATCACAATCGCAATGCTCAACGTCTCGTCTCCTCAACACTTCTGCTTTTCGATGCGATAAGAGATCGACGATGCGATGAGATCTCCATCGTCGATCTTCTATCTTCGATAAGAACTCCGCCGTCGATCTTCAACACTTCCGCTTTAAGCCTTAGCACTAAGACTCCGCCTTTCGCGTGATGTGACCACCGTTAGATCTTCACCAATCTTGATCCGACAGATATCGTATTCACAATATACCTGCTGTTTAAAATTTCCAAACGTCCATGCACTTTTCCCATGTGATTACCATTGGATCTTCGCCACATCAAATTGGACGACTATCACGTTACTTCGACCCCTGACCTTTAATTCTCAAAAATTACGCGAAGTAGGCAGTTTTAGTATTGTGACGTGTCGTAATATGATACGATCGCGTTCCAAATGGAATAAACCGCTCACAGCCCAAAAGATGTGTGAAACCAATGGTATGGTTTCCCAAAAACCACTTTCCTTGTGGGCCCCACTCTAATTACCTTTGTTTGTCTAACTGGACCTTAGGAATAACGTTAACACCTTTGGAAATGTTTTGGCAATACATCGCTTTAATGAAACTCTTTTGTACCCATGTGATAACCTTCATAAAATTATAATAAAGCACTCAAACCATCGCATCACATCACATCTCATCTCATCGCATCGCATCTCATCTCATCGTATCGCATCTCATCTCATCACTGTTCTTGGATCACTGCAGATCTCTAAAGACCCTGAACCTTTATTTTCTTTAGTGCAACTCCCTCCTGATCTTGTTCTGTATAAGTTCTTTGGCCCTTGCTGTATCTTGCCACTCCGCTACCTCTCTGCTTCTTTGCTGCCTATGCTTCAATTTGCTGTTTTTGCTTCTAGTCTAACGCTCTCTCTGCTGCCTATGCTTCTTCCTGGCCTCTTTTTGCTGCCCTCGCTGCCTCTGCTCCTTGTCTGTCTCCTTTGCCTTATTTCTGGTTCTTCTTTGTTCTTTTTGCATTAGTGATAGTTCAGGTGCTTCTCCTTTCTTCTCCTTTGCCATCAATGACAATATTTCCAACAGTATCCCCCTTTGGCATTGATGGCAATACTTTAATACTCTTATTTTGCTTGCTTTTCCTCCCCGTTTGACATCAATAGAAAAGGGTTGCACATTTCCTAGTGTGGTTTACAAATCTTGTCCATAATACTCTGATCTTGAGGAGCTGTTCCATGCACTGCTCACTTGCCCTGGCTTTTTTGTGACAATATTAGTTGACTGATCTCCCCCTGGAATGATGCTTTCTTTTCATGTCAGAGAGTAACATCTACAGACACTACCCCTAGTTTGTCTCTTAGATATTCGAATGGTTCTTTAGCAAGAGGTTTTGTGAATTTGTCTGCTGTTTGTTCCTTTGTTGGTACATATTCCAACTTCACTACTTTTTGCGCTACTTGTTCTCTGAGGAAATGGTACTTAATTGGGATGTGCTTTGTTTTTGAATGAAATACAGGATTTTTGATATACTTATTGCACTTGTATTGTCACAATTGATTGAAATGGGATCATCCATGCTTACCTTCATGTCTTGGAGAGTTTGTTTTATCCACATTACTTGTGTGCAACATGTTGCTGCTGCTATGTATTCTGCTTCTGTTGTAGATAGAGAGATGGAAGTTTGCTTCTTGGTTAGCCATGACACCAGACTTTTTCCCAAATAAAATGCACCTCCACTTGTGCTTTTCCTGTCATCCATGCAACTGGCCCAATCTGCATCTGAATATGCGGTCATAGTGAAGCTTTTGCTTTTTGGATACCATAACCCATAATGTGCAGTTCCTTGTAGATATCTGAATATTCTCTTGATTGCTAGTAAGTGATTTTGTTTTGGTACTGCTTGATATCTTGCCACAAGTCCTACTGCCAACACAACGTCTGGTCTAGATGCAGTTAGGTATAGCAGACTTCCTACCATGGATCTATAAATTCTTTGATCTATATCTGCAGATCCATCATTAGCACATAGTTTTCATCCAGTGATCATGGGAGTTGACACAGGTTTGCAGTCTTCCATTTGGAACCTTTTCAACATCTCTCTTAAGTATTTTTCTTGTGAGATGAATGTTCCTGTGTTCTTTTGTTGAATTTGAAGTCCTAAATAGAAGGTGAGCTCTCCAATCATAGACATCTCAAATTATGATTTCATTTCTTCAACAAATTATTTTGTTAACTTCTCTTTGTTGCTACCAAACATGATGTCATCTACATATACTAATACAATTAGGAGTTCATTTTCATTAGCCTTTATGTACAAATTGCTGTCTACTCCTCCTTTCTTAAAACCTTGTTTTTGCAAGTATTTGTCCAGCCTTTAATACCATGCACGAGGAGCTTGTTTCAACCCATATAAGGCTTTCTTTAATCTGCACACATAGTCTTGTTTATCTGTTAAGGAGAATCCTTCGGGTTGTTCCATGTAGAATTCTTCCTCTAAATCTCCATTCAGGAAGGCAAAATTCACATCCATTTGATATTCCTTGAAATCATGGTAGCATGAAAAGGCCAAAAACATTATGATTGCTTCCATTCTAGCTACAGGGGCAAAATGTTTCATCATAATCAAGACCTTAAATTTGTGAATATCCCTTGCATACAAGTCTGGCTTTATTTCTGATTACCTGCCCTTGTTCATTCATCTTATTCTTCAATATCCATTTTGTGCCAATGACATTTTTCCTAGTGGGTCTTGGAATTAATTCCCAGGTATTTTTCTTCTCAATTTGGTCCAGTTCCTCATTCATAGCATTTACCCAGTTTTTGTCTTTGTTGGCTTCTTCGAACTTCTTTGGCTCTATTTGAGATAGCATGGCTAGGTATACTTCTTATTTCTGTTCAGCTAGCTGTCTTCTAGTCTGGACTCCCACACTTTTGTCCCCAATGACTTGATATTCTGGATGATTCTTTTGAGTGTGTCTTGAGGGACCTTTTGAGTTTAATTCAGTATCTTCTGTTGTCTTGCTCAGTTCATCATTATCTTGGTCCTCTTATTCATGATCTTCTAGAGGATTGCTGCATCTTGTACTTCTTGTTCTGTTTGGTAGATCTTCATCAAATCTTACAACAATGCTTTCCACAATTTTGTGTAGTGTTTTGTTGTAGCACCTTGTTGAAGAGGTAAATCCCCTCTGCGGACAGAGGTGATCCCTACTAGCCCAGAATGGGTCTAGAAACAATCATTAAACGCTACAGTGCAAGTTCCTAATTGCGAATAAACAGACCAGCGATGGAGGCCTACCTGGAGTCCAGTGCTATGATTCGTAGAAGAGACAACGTTCCCGTTCCTCAGCCTTGGCAGATCACGATCCCCACGATCTCTGTGAATGGACACCTGCACATGCAAGAAACAACACGAAGACAAGCATAAAATCCAGACTACGCAACTATATATCAGTCAGAAAGGATATAACTCATCTATATCATAAGTGAAAAACAGAGTGGAACCATAAACAGTAGTCATTCATTAATAAGCAATCGAAAGAGAGTACAACCAATGTTATGACGCTGAGGTCTCCTTCGGAGGGGTCTCCAGTCGTACACGTCTCGCAAAGCCTACCAGGGATGGGACAAGCCTCTCTTAGAGTCTCTCGACGATAGTCTCCTTGCTTGAGTTTGGCCTTAAGGGAAGAATGAGGGCTCTTGCAGCATGAAGGCTCTTGGGAATTTGAGAACTTGGAGATTCAAGACTTAGGCACTTCAAGACTAGCTTGCAATGGAAATGAGCTAGCTTTTATAGATGGAGGAAGGGGAGTTGGGATCCCTATAATTGTTGGATTGGCCCTATCTTCAAGGAATCTTCCATGAGAGGTGGCAAACCACTTCCCTTTCATGGAACTCCCGGAGCTAAACCTCTCAACTCAAGATAGATAACAGTTTCTGAGTCTGTTGAAACGAAACTTCCACCATTCTTATTTAAAAAACACTCCTTAAATTGGCTGGCACGACTGCGACTTTGGGATAGAGCGCCAGTTGGCGCGGCCTCTTTGTAGGATTTTCCTCATTGGCGCGAGTGCTGAACTGGATACCCGCGCCAATGCAAAAAGGGATGTTTTTATGGTTTTTTGCAAGGAGATGTCTTCAGGGCAATTGAAGCTCATGTTTAGAGGAATGCAATGATAATGGTTTCAAGGCATGAAATTGCTCACAGGTCACAAAATGGGCCCTCCAATGTGCGGGACGGGGAAAGGTAGGGACGGTGACAAATTACTGTGTAACAGATGCCCCCTAAAGCATGAGGCCCGAGAGAGAGGGAGGGGTGAAATGCTTTACGAGAACGTGTCCAACTGAAACTCCGCCGTCGGAAAACCTGCGTGGAGAAATACAACTGATATCTCAAGTACATGATGTATATGCGGTATGGGCGCAGCCATCCGAAACAGAGTATACTATAATCCAGATCCAAGGTATGGACGCAGCCATCCAGTGAGGATCAACAAATAGACTCAGGTATGTTCGCAGCCATCCAGTGAATAAGTCATGTAAATAATAATCCACAAAGTCGCAGCCTGGATTACAACAGACACAATCCATGGTCTTGCGCTCCATCTCGACCTGAACAAAGTACAAGTTCAAGCATGTGAATATGTGAGCTGAAGTCGAACATGCAAGAACATCGCCTGATTACCAGCCGATGATGAGAGCTGTTAACAGACGCGAGAGGAACCACCAATAATGACGATGGCCCTCAAGGTACTACAGGTACAATCTATGGTGTGTGAATCAATGAGCTGGCATCGAACACCCGTAGAATCACTCAATCGGAGGCCAATGATGAAAACCTCACGTTGAATGCGACGAACCTGCCATTGAGGCATGCAGGCTCCAAGTTACCATAAGGGAGTCTCTAGATCAGCTTTCTAGATAATGAGCTGAAGTCGACAGGAAGTGACCTTGATCGAAGGTGGGCCATAATGTTTCCCACATCATCGACACGAGACAGAGGAACATGATGTTTTTCTTGTGAATCAGGATCATACGAGAATCAGAGGAAGGTTGATATTTGCAGAGGTCAACTTCTCTTGAACATATAACGACACAAATAGTGGTTTTGGCAGTATTTGACATCAACAGATCAGAGGTCATGGTGACGAGGCAATGAGCAGAGGAGAGGTAAAAAAGGATTATCCAACCCACGGAAGCAAGTGAAAAAACGAGATGAGATGTCCCCAACCCGACACGAATGCAGACAAGTGCCATGTTCAAGAGCGACATACTGCCGACACGACAATGATGATGGTTCCATTTTCCCCCACCATTCCTAGCTAGTACCCCAATTATTTTTGATAACAAGCTTGAAGGGGATAGCATATGCTTGTAATATAAGTCCGCCCTTCGGGCGAATCCACCCTAGTACATTTAATGAGCCCTAGGAAGGAGGAACTCGGAGAATGTCATTTCGACTGAATCCGATGTCATCAGGGTTTAATGAGTCTGACAAAGGAAGAACTCGGTGTCTTTTCATGTTTAGAGAGTTTGAAAAGACAGCGGAAAAGTAAATTCCAGAAGTCCCTTTTCGTAAATAGTTCCTCAGATCCGAAAAGGTAGAAAACAATATCCGAGAAAATCTCCTAGTCGCGATAGGCTAGGGTATTCCTTTTTCGTAAATAATCCATCCCAGCCCGAAAAAGGGGTAAATGTATACTGGGTAGATGTCGTTCCACAGGCACTTTAACGAGATCGAAACGATAAGGGCCTCGGCAATCTTTTCATGTTTAGAGAGTCAGAAAAGAGCTGAAAGATGACTCCAAAGTGACTTTTTCGCGTTTTTACCGAGTCCGAAAAAGTATAAAATACAACTCGTTTTGTCGTTTACGTTGCATAAAAACCTGTTGCTACACAGAAAGGCAAGTGTAAAATCCATTTTCGACAAAACATACGAAGTTTTAATGAAAAATGAATTTTTAAACTTAAAATAGAGCTCAAAAAGTTATAAATAAGTCTAAATGGTAAAAATACAATTACTTTTACTTTTTACCTGAGTGAAGAGCAACATTGGTCCATTTACTGTGCAAAATTCTGGTGGCGATTACGATTGATCCGAGCCACCATTCAGAGTTCCGTCAGTTCTAGGTACAAGGCGCTTCTTCATACTTCATTTCAGTTCGTTTTTTAATAGTTTTCCATCATGCAATAAACTTATGTGGCAACTTTTTGAATTTTTAGGGCTCCGCTCATTGGCACGGGTATCGAGCACGGACCCGCACCAATGGGCTTTTATATGCAAAGGGCTCGTGCCAACTGGTGCGACTATTCCTAAAACAGCCGCGCCAGCGGCCGAACCCAATTTTCCGCCTAAAAATTCAACATTTTGATCAATTTGAATGAATTTTGAAGCTCAACAAAGATCTAATTAAAGGTTTGTGACCATGTTGATGCAGGAACCGAGCAAAATGGTGATTGAGTGGAAAGAAAGAGAGCATAGGGAAGAGGATGAAATGGCCATGGAAAATGAGGCCTACATGAATGCCCTCAGAAACTATGGGCTCAAGAAATTCTTCCTGACACCTTGTTTGCGTGCTCAACCTGAGCTACTTCAGTACCTGGTGAGCATTTGGGATGAACAAGAACAAGTATTCAAGCTACGAGACCAGGTGTTAGAACTGGACGTTTCTGATGTGTACTTCATAACTGGGCTGTCGCGTAGAGGTCGGTACCCATACTGACAGGGAGCAGACCGTCGGGTGAGAAAATGGAGGAAGTGATGGCACGAGTGTGCCCACGAGCACAAATGGGATTAGGGAGTAAAAAGGTGGATATCCACACTATCCCCGATCTGGCACTACGAGTAGTGCTGCATACCATCACGCGGGCTGCGGGATCGCAGGCACTGCACGAAGCGACGAAAGCCCAACTCTTACTGGCTTCAGAGTGCACGAGTCCTATACTGTTTGACTGGGCCACAACAGTAACGATCAACATCAAGAGACAGCTGACGAGATGCAAACAAGCCAAGCTGAAGCAGTTTGGCTATGGGTCCATCCTGGTATCGTTCATTCTGGAATGATTACCAATCTTCCAGGGCCAAGGGGCCGTTGTAGCGGAGCCGATACCATGAGAGCCGAGAATGGCTCGCTGGGCAGCACTGATGCCCAGAGCAGGAGGAGGCCAACATATGTCCTGGAGGCCAGAGTTTTTTGGGTGGTTGCGGCGCCAGTTGATTGTAGTTGAGGACTGGCCTTATGCCGGGACATACTTTACTGGAGACCCAGATCTCCCACTGCCGGAGGGAGAGGATTGGGACGAAGAGCTGGGTATGATTTGTTTTTATTTTTTATGTTTTATGATTTTTTGTTAATACATGTCCGTTCTGACAGCAGTTACATGTGTATGCAAATGTTGGCCCAGAGAGACCAGCCGGGATGTCTCCTATCGCACGGAGAACTCAGCTCGCAGTCGATCCTCATGAGGAGGGCGCGGAAGGAGGAGAGTTGGTTCAGAACCTCGAGGGGATTGCCCGAGGGATTCCGGACTATGCCCGGCTGGCGGATGTACCGTTAGCATATCAGAGACATACGGTAGGAGTGCCTAGTCGCCTCCATCGTCTACTGAGACGCCTAGTGCGTGCAGTGACTTGTTATCATGAGCACCACGCAGAATAGCCTCTTAGGGTTTTATTTCATGCATATTTTTGAGAGACGTGTCGTCTCCGGATGTAATAAGATGAACATGTATATTTTTGATCTTATACGACGCACACTATGTAAACATTTCGATATCTATATATATACATATCTATTTCTGGATGGATTTTCCTTTTACACGTAATGATGATTTACAAATTGCGTAAATGTCTATCTAACACCAAATTAGCTACTGCATCTGTTAATGTATTCATGTGCCTGGGTATATGCTGATATGTAATATAGTCAAAATTTCTTTCCAGTAAATGAATACGCAGATACAGACGTAAAATGGATGGGTTTCTGACCGAATAATGACCGTTCAATTGTAATACCACAAGTTGTGAGTCTAGATACACAAGCAATTCACAGATACCAAGGTTTACAGCCTTATTTAATAATTTTAACACAACACTATATTCCGCAATGTTATTTGTAGTACGTCCCAGACACACACCCTGCAGGTTGACCAACTCACCAGCAGGATCGTAGATTACCCAGGCTGCTGAAGACAGATTCCTGGTACTGCAGGAGGCACCATCTGCGAACCCAACGAACAGATTAATGGACATCTGCACAATCAGGAAGACCCGATCAACAGAAAGATGTTTACACTGCACACCACACCACACATGCACACAAATGAATAGACACACCTATGTACACATACCACACAAAAATGACTTTAAGCGTAGTATTTCTTCAGGTACAACCCATTTCTGGGCCGCGCCAGCAGAACTCCTTCATAATCTATAAGCTCGTAGGCCCCATTCTTTAATACCCGTTTAACTATATAGGGCCCATGCCACATGGGTTGGAACTTCCCCACCCCAAGCTTATCGTGTGCTTGATCATACAGGAGGACAAGGTCCCCTTCAACGAAGGAACGTGGTGAAACCGATTGATCAAAGTGAGCTTTGACCCACTTATTTTGTGCCTCAATGACTAAGGCAGCCAAGTGGCGGGTTTCATCTAACCGTTCCAGATACAGGAGACGCTCTTCTTCAGCAGAAGTGTCGGGTAGAAGTTCTACAGCTAATTTCAAAGAAGGAATCTCACATTCAACAGGAAGAGTTGCTTCTATACCATACACCAGTTGAAATGGTGTGAACCCAGTCGCACTCTTAGCAGACGTTTGGTAAACCCAAAGAGATGAGAAAAGTTGGAGGTGCCAATTTGATTTATGAATCCCAACTGTTCGTTGAAGCATGGTGACCAAAACCTTGTTCACTGCTTCAACCTGGCCATTTTCCTGAGGGTAATATGGCGTTGAGCTATCGTGGCGTAAGCCCAACCTCGATGTCAGCTTGACCATCATATAATCTCGGAAATGAGTACCATGGTCGGTAACGATGGCCTGAGGAACCCCGAAACGCTCGATGATGTGGTTGAAGATGAATTGAGCAGCTGTTTTACCGTCGGCCGCAAGTGTAGGCATCGCTTCAGCCCACTTGGTGAAGTAGTCGACAGATACGATTATATACGCATGCCCCCCGGCCGAATGAGGATTACACGTCATAAAATCCACGCCCCATTTTGCAAACTGGCCAACGGTAACAACAGGATGCAAAGGAAGAGGTGGCGCGCGCATCTTGCGCTGAAACACCTGGCACGCGTGACATTTTCGAACTGTTGTAATACAGTCTTTGAATATTGACGGCTAGAAGTATCCTGCTCGCAAAATCTTTTGAGCAGTAGCATATCCAGACATATGTCCACCACAGGTGCCACTGTGGCAGTCATTGAGGGCCTTTTCAGCCTCTTCCAAGGTAAGGCACCGGCGGAGCACCGAATCTAGTCCAACACGGTATAAAGTATCTCCTACGATGCGGTAGGGTTGAGACTGATGCCGAATTCGACGTCGGGAATTTTTAGTCAACTCAGACCGAAATGTGGAGGTCTGAAGATACACGATTATGTCGCCATACCAAGGGTTGCGAGTACTGATGAGGAAAAGAGTTTCGTCCGGGATATGATCCTCGGAAAGTGAAGGAGCGGAGTCTGTCGGGAGTGAGCATATAAGATCCGCGAAAACAAGTGATTTGGTTGACTTAGCAGTGGTGAACTCTAAGTCAAACTCCTGCAGGATAACGATCCATTTGGAGTATTTTCCCCCCAGCAATTTCCTAGAGAGAATATATGTCATGGGGTTGCAATCCGAAACCACTGTTATCGTGCGCAGCAGGATGTAATGGCGAAAGCGCTGCACAGCGTGTACGGCGGCTAAAGCCAACTTCTCGACATGAGCATAGCATGTTTCTGTATCGAGAAGGTTTCGTGATAGATAATAAACGACATGTTCATTACCATCATCATCATCCTGCACCAGAACCATAGCAATGGTGCTAAACGCGGCGGCGAGATACAAAGTGAAATCACGATGATAGTCCGGAGGACGAAGCAAAGGAGCATTAACCAATAATGTCTTTAGCTTCTCAAAGGATTGCTGAGCAATTTCGTCCCAACAGAAGGGAACATTTTGCTTTAATAGGCGCGTAAATCCTTTGGCCACCTCAGCGTAGTTCGGGATAAAGCGTCGAAGGAAGTTCGCTTTTCCCTGCAGACTCTGCAACTGATATAACGAGGAGGGTGATGGGAGGTTGATGATAGCCTCGACTTTTAAAGGGTCAAGGAGAATTCCGTCTTTGGAGACTATGAATCCCAAAAGACGGCCAAAATCCACGCCGAAGACGCACTTATGAGGATTGAACCTAATATTGTAGGGTGATCCTCTCGCCTAGCTGAATGAGCTAGCAAGTCGTCCAGATAAGGCTGAACAATATGGCGAATGTCATGGAAAGCATAAGACATCGCACGCTGAAAAGTAGCTCCAGCGTTCTTCAAGCCGAATGGGAGCTTTTTATACGCGAAAGTACCCCACGAACAGATGAACGTAGTCTTGTGTTGATCCTCAGGTGCAATATTTATTTGATTATACCCTGAGAAACCGTCCATCAAGGAATAAATCTCACTTCCGGCACATTCGTCGATAATCTGGTCTATGAACGGAGTGGGATAGTTATCTTTTGGACAGGCGCGATTGATGTCGCAGTAATCAACACAGACCCTAATAGTACCCTACTTTTTATCGACAGGGATAATGTTAGACACCCATTCTGTGAGGGGGATAGGATAAATAAAACCCGCGTTCAGAATTTTTTCAACTTCTGCCTTAATTGCAGTAGATTTCCGAGGATGCATGGGGCGTAAGCGTTGGTGCACGGGCTTCGCACTAGGGTAGGTTGGAATCTCATGCACTACGATACTGGGATCAATCCCCGGCATTTCCTCGTAGGACCAGGTGAACACATCTCTGAATTATTTAAAAAGATCAGTATAGACTTAAATCTCATCGAGATAACAAGTCACTTCCACGTGAATATTCTCAACAACCCCCGGTTTAACGGAGATGTTGATCGGGACGGTTTGAGTGATGTTACTCAGGTTACCTTCCGAAAAAACCTTGTGCGTCAAGATGGGCATTTGAAGAGGAGGGGTAGGAACCTGAGAAGCATAACGCTCCAGACAGTCAGTCATTGCCCCCAAGCTAGGCATAAAAGAGGAGCGATGATGTCCATCGCCCCAAGGCAGCTCCTCAAGAGACATAGTTTCAATGATGGCTTCATCGGTAGGAAAAGTCTCTTTAAGAGGATCAGGTGAATCGGCCTGACCAAGCCAGGGGGATTGAGAGTAGAAGTCAAGAGCCATGCTCAAAGGAGCATGCTGAGGAGGTGGAGGATCAGATGCGGCAACAATTTCATAGTAGCTGATCTCTACTGGAGTCAAGGGAATTGATTCTCCAAACTCAAACACCTGCTCAGGCGTAGGAATAAGCTAGGGGTCGTCGGACCTGGAAATCATGTTAACTTGAGCGGTGTGCGGTGGTGGTGCGAGAAAGATACCCATGAGGACGGCGTCTTTGAAGAGACCAGGTCCTACACTATCAGGGGGATTCAGAATCTGATCCACGTATGGCACGTTGTTCTCGGAGGTGGAGGTGAAGAAGGAAAACTGGTCCACCGTGACGATTTTTCCCTCGTGGGGGAACTTAAGAAGTCGAAAGATGGTGGACGGCACGCAGAGCATGGCATGAGTCCAGCTGCGGCCAAGAAGTATATTGTAGTTGAGCTTGGCGTCAACCACTTCTACTTCCACGTTGACAGTCTTCCCCTGTAAAGTGATCGCTAAACTCTCGAGAACACCCAGGGGTTTGGATTCCCGACCATAAAATGCCTCGAGGGAATTGGAAGAGGACGCAAGGGCTGGAGAGACAATGGCCTTCCAGCAAGCGGATGACATAACGCAGGTAGAAGCACCTTCATCCACCACAGCCCTATGGATGTTCAGATCGTTAATCCCGACTTGAATAACAAGAGCGATTTGATGTGGAAATTGGGGAGTGAAATTCTCTAAATCGAAGGTGAGAAGACTTGAATCGGTAGGATCAATTCCACCGATTGCAGACAGTAAAGCCTTCCGTTGCGAAGGACAACTTTGAAGAACTTCGAGTGTGGACATAGCAGAAGGTGCTTGTGCCAAATCCTCAACAATGCTGTAGTGTTGAGCAGCACGAGCATTCGGATTATACGAAGATCTTCGAAGAACACCTTTAGAAGGTGGCTTCACAACAGGTTCAGGAGTAGGCTTCTCGATTTCTAACGAACCGGAGACAGGTAGGGGAGGCGGTCCATCCGCAACTGCCTTCCCGGGTGCCTGCCGCGATTCGTTGTAATCCTTCGAACGTGTAGCGACATAGATAGGTGCAACAACCTTCATCATGAAAACCTGGGACCCAAATGGTGCAGATGGTGACGACTGTTCAACCATCTGGGTCTATTGAGACAGGAATGGTTCTTTAAGAACTGCCGGAGTCCCTTTTGAGCCCTTGAGAAGTTGACTAAATTTGGATCGTCGTGGACAATCCTTAGTATAATGGTCTCCTTCGCAAATGAGGCAGGGGTACTTCGGTTTACGCTGAGAACCATCCTCAGTACGAGATTTAGATTCTGGCTTTGGGGCATCAGATTTAGATTTTCCTTTGCCCTTCTTTTTCCCCTTGGAATTTTTCTCCGTAGGATTGGCCTGAACGGCATTCACCTCTGCGGTTTTTCCAGAATCAGACGGGGCGGGATTAGCAAGAGCATTTTTGGAAGAATTAGACTTCTGCTTCCCATTCGAAGATTTCTTCGAATTCTGAGAGACAGAACCAATGACACCATCCACCGCAGGGGTAGGCGGAGCCTTAGAGGTTCCGGACCGTGGGGCATCAGGCAAGATATCATAAAGCGTGCCAGACTGAGAATACACAAGATCCAGATATTGGGCATGCGCAATGGCTTGTTCCTCTGTCACACACGCTCCCATCGCAATATCTTGGGCGATTTTATTCACGAAGGAGGTGGTGAACCAGTGAGTTAGTATCTGATCAGGTATGTGAAACTTGATCAGTCTACGACGGCGCCTCCACTCATGAATGTGATCAGAAATGTGAGTGGCTTTATCCTGCTTCAGAGAAGTCAGGAGGTGCGTCCCGGCTTCATAATGAACCGGTAATTGAAAGTGCGTGAGAAAAGCCATGGCTAAAGATTTGAAATCTTGGAAGATACCATGGGATAACTCGATGCACCAATTAGCAGCAGCTCCAGTTAAAGTACGCTGGAAGAGGCATAGACGAATCGAATCGTCGACCCAAGAGTTAGATGAACACCAAAGATGATACGTCATCACATGCGCCTAGGGGTCCTCTCTTGATTTTCCCTCAAACTTGGGGCAATCACCTGGTATCTTGGTGGGAACCGGAGGCCAATACGGATTATGTAAAATTGGATCATTGGTCAATTTTGAAACATCCGGCAACTCCAAGGTGGCCAGGAACGACAATGGCGGATTGACCGGCATGCCAGGCCCGGGGTGAGGACCGGTACCCATACTCCACAATGGTTGTGATATCCTTGCCCCCATGGGTTCTGTCCCGTAGGATTCTGACCGTAGGGGATGTAGGTCGTATAACCAGACTGATTTGGATGCTAGTAACCAGTGTGTGGGGCTTGATAACCAGAGTACGGACCCTGATTATGCGTCGGTCCAGTATAAGCAGCATTTGGATTTGGCTGCTGAGTGTAGGTAGAACCGGGTGGAGGAGGATAATACTGAGAGCCTCTGGGGTGGTTATAATTCGATTGAGATTGACCATGAGGATAATAACCGCCTTGAGGATGAGTCGGCTACTGAAAAGTGGAACCCTGCGGAGCCTGATAATTAGGGCGCAGCTGTTGATTCGGCTGCGACATCGAATGAATCGGCTACTGGGCAGGGTTAATGGAATTAGCGGGCTGCCCTGAGTGAACAGGTTGAATCGACTGAGAGGGTTGCCCTGAATGAACAGGCTGACCCGGATAGACAGGCTGCGCCGGTTGCACAGGCTGACCTGGCTGTGAAGGAGCCCCAGGTTGTACCGGATGGGCCAGTTGGCCTGGAGGCGGAACACAAAGTTGTGCCGGATGGGCCGGTTGGCCTGGTGGAGGAACAAGGCTAGGTGGTTGCTGGAAACCGGTTTGACCTGAAGCAGAACCATAGGATGGTCCCGGCTGATATGCAACGTTAGAAACAACAGGATACTGCGGTTGCATTGGTGGAGAAGGCTGGATTTTCCCCCCAGGACCATAGACCGGTCCCGGTTGGTACCTCGGCTGAGGCTGAATAGGTTGACCGGAAGGGCTGTAATACTGTCCTTGCGGACCGTACGATGGCCCTTGCTGGCCCGCAGGATAGCCTTGCATGGGCTGCCCCTGTGGGTCATAAGGATAGCTAGGTTGGCCCGAAGGTTGGCCTTGGAAAGGTTTCCCTTGCAGGTTATAAGCCTGGTTATAAGGTAAACCTTAAGCATGGAGGTAGGCCTCAGGAGCGGGTAGACGTAAAATGTCCCCGTGTTCATCATATTGACCTAGAAAAGTGTACACGGGTGTACCATCCTGTGCATAGTGCGAAAAGTAAGAGCGGTTGGGATCTTGGGAGGATGGTCACACCCCGGGTGTAGGAGCAGCTAGCCTCGGAGAAGAGGTTGACACTCCCATAGAGGCAGCGGCAGAAATGATCTGACCCAAAGATCTGTATCCCTGCGGTAATGAGGGACTGGCTGTTGACATGTCAGCCAGTTCAGAGTTGTCTCTCGGAAACAATCTTCATGGGAAGAGCTGATAGTCTTCACCAGACGTTGGGATTTCCTCACCAGAATCACTCATGGTTGATCCTGCCGTTAGATCTCGTAAGAGACAGCGAGGACTAGGAGGAAAAACAACAGCGACAAAAGGCGAACCCGATGTAAGAGAAAGGAAATCAGCTCCTAATCTCAATTCAGACACAGGGTCCGAAAAGGGCCAATCGAACTCAACTGGTCCCCCAAAGGGTTGCTCAGAAAGAACCGGTCCCCCGTCAGGAAACTCGGAAACAATAGGCTGCTGCGGTTCAGCAGAGGATTGGGAAACCTCTGATGAATCATCCGTGTAAGGACTACCAGTAGACGAAACTGAAGGTTCCGCCACTGTGGCAAACGACAAGAGAAAAAAGAACAAACACACACACGAGCTGAAAAAGAGTCAAGACACACGATCAAACGGTCAACAAGAAAAATCTAAGAGGGCGTGTAATCGTGGGTGATTAATTTTTACCACATTGAAAAATAAGAAACTTTACCGTTTCATGTTTTAAGAGTCGAGAAACGATAAAAGGTGACTCTATCTCTTTCAGATTTGACACAAGCGTGAAAGGACAAGCGCTTGGCGATCTTTTCAAGTTTAGGGAGTCAGAAAAGATCAAATGACTGCTCAGGAATACTAGGCAAAAGGGTGTACCAAATAACCGTGAACTGCAATATACACCTTGGTTTCAATAATGAAAGAGAAATCAGCCAAGGACTTTCCGTACGTGCAGGCAATCTCCCCGAATGATGTGTCCGGTGTATCACGGGTATAAGGCGGCAGACTCGGCTTCCTATGGATAAAGGATTGAAACCTAGAGGGGTCTCCCTTTATATACGCGACGGTACGGGGAGCACAAGTCCGTACTAGCGCTGTCTAAAGCCAAAAGGCGAACGACAGCTATTAGGTTTAAAGACGCCGGAACACGTCTCTAGCCTAGACCTCTAAATGTGTTTCGTTAGATTTCAATGCTGCCTTAGTGTAAATTGAGTGAATTTTAAAGTTGATCTTCAATTACGTTTCAGTTTTCAGGCCCTAACGAATGTGTTGTCTCAAAAATCTCTTAAATGCAAAACTACATGCCACAGTACATCATTTCGTTCGATGAAAACTAGCTACAGAAGTGTTGAGAGTTTTTACACAAACAAAATGATCGGAAGACAATCAATGATATCTCTAATGCAACTAATGAAATCAAAAACTTTTCATTCAAATCACTAAATACTAGTAAAATCGAAAAGATTTCAATTTGCACTAATCAACAAAAGCAAAAGAGATTTTTTGTATTTTCAATGTTTGATAGCTAGATGCACTAAACAAACCGAAAACAAAAGAGAAGCAATTTGAGAAACGATATTAAGAGAGCAAAAACAAACAAATTTCACTCAATGGCACAAACAATCAGATCTCAAATCGACCAAAGTCTCTCAAAACCAAGAAAAAGTCTCAAAGGCTCCAATGGACCGTGTGATCTAGGTCCAAAGCAAGACCAAACGAAATTTGAATGAAGAGAAGAGTAATCACCCAAAAATCGCAACAAAATGGTGAACAACTACTAAGAGAATGTGGAGGAGCAATCAGAGAATTGACTGGACTAACAAAACACCAAAACTCCTAAGGAGGGCTCGATACACAAAGCCACTAGATGCCCTAGGGCTTAAAACGTGAAATCGATGGAGAAAAGAAAACAACCAAAGGACGAAGGCAAATTCCCAGTCAAACAAGACTCCAACACACTCAGGTAGTCGAAAAATCAAGAAGAAAAACACTGACCAGACCTAGAGAGCTCAAAACTGAGCAAACTCAAATACCCTACAGGAGTGGCGCGACTGTAAGGCTGCAACTGGTGCCAGCAAGCAATTGGCGCGGGCAATACAAAAGCAACATGCGCCAATTGGCGCGACTGTCGGGCTAAAAAGCGCGCCAGTCGAGTTTCTCAGCCAAAAATAAAAAAGAACTACTCCAGAAGCAGATCAATGTAAACTAAGCAAACCAAGAAGCAAAAAACAACAAAAGAACCCAACCCAGAAGGCTAACCAAGCAAGGAAAATCATAAAACAATCAAAACGAGACAATCCAAACGAGACAGTGAAAACTAGACGATCCCCAGCGGAGTCACCAAATTGTTGAGGAGGTAAATCCCCTCTGCGGACAGAGGCGATCCCTACTAGCCCAGCAGGGGTCTAGCAACAATCATCAAATGCTACAGCGCAAGTTCCTAATTGCGAATAAATAGACCAACGATGGAGGCCTACCTGGAGTCCAATGCTATGATCCGTAGAAGAGACAGCGTTCCCGTTCCTCAGCCTCGGCAGATCACGATCCCCACGATCTCCGTGAATGGACACCTGCACATGCAAGAAACAACACGAATACAAGCATAAAATCCAGAATACACAACTATATATCAGTCAGAAAGGATATAACTCATCATTATCATAAGTGAAAAACATAGTGGAACCATAACCAGTAGTCATTCATTAATAAGCAATCGAAAGAGAGTACAACCAATGTTCTGACGCTGAGGTCTCCTTCGGAGGGGTCTCCAGTCGTACACGTCTCGCAGAGCCTGCCAGGGATAGGACAAGCCTCTCTTAGAGTCTCTCGACGATAGTCTCCTTGCTTGAGTTTGGCCTTAAGGGAAGAATGAGGGCTCTTGCAGCATTAAGGCTCTTGGGAATTTGAGAACTTGGAGATTCAAGACTTAGGCACTTCAAGACTAGCTTGCAATGGCAATGAGCAAGCTTTTATAGATGGAGGAAGGGGAGTTGGGATCCCTATAATTGTGGGATTGGCCCTATCTTCAAGGAAGCTTCCATGAGAGGTGGAAAAAATCATCTTTGCACAGACTCCGTGTCCAAATGTATCCCCACTCAAGATAGAAATGGTCAAGGAATTTGTTAATCGAAACTCCGCCTCTTATTTTAAAAAAAAACTCCTTAAATTGCCTATTTTATCGGTAACATTGAGGTTACCTATTTTATCGGTAACATTGTTACAACCTCACATCAGGTATGCAAATTGTTTCTATGGTTACTGTTTTTATTGTAAGGAATTTAGCCATAAGATCATTGAGTGCAGAAAATATGGACAAAGATTGATGTTCAACACCTCAAGGAGGTTTATGAATCAAGGAGATTTTACTCATCCTCACAATTCTGCGAAAACTATGATCAAATGTTGTGTATGCAATAAAATTGGACATATGCCCTCCAAATGTCCTCTCAGAGGATGTGGTTCATTATCTCACAAAAGATACCAAACAAAATGATGCTTCCAGTGGAAAAAGAGGATGAATAAATGTGACCTGGCTCTAACTGCTCAAGATCTAAAAATCCAATGGTATTTGAATAGTGGCTGCTCAAAACATATGACTGGAGACAGAAGCAAGTTTATAACTTTTGATGAAAAGAAATCTAGTAATGTTACTTTTGGCAATGATAAATCAGGAAAAATCGAAGGAAAATGCTCAGTCAACCTAGATAATGGCAGAGGAAAGGCCCAAGATGTACTATTTGTAGATGGGCTGAAAGAAAATTTGCTGAGTGTCAGTCAAATGTGTGATAAAGGCTGTGAAGTTATTTTAAGAGCACAAGACTAGGAAGTCAGATCAAGCACCACAGGAAAGACTCTGCTCAAAGGTGTTTGAACAGAGAGTAATGTTTACATAGTGAAAGACGAGGATGAAGCATGCCATCTTAGCAAACTTGAGGAGTCATGCTTATGGCATAGAATATTGGGACATCTCAGCTTCGACCATACCATCAGACTGAGCAAAAAAAAAGCTATGAGAGATATGCCAGCAATAAAAAGGCCTTCAAATACCATATGCAAATCTTGCCAGTTAGGCAAACAGACCTAGACATCCTTTAAGGCCAAAGATGAGCTATCAACAAGAAGACCACTCCAGCTTGTGCACATGGACCTATGTGGACCTGCAAGAACTAAAACACCAAGTGGAGAATCCTACTTCATGCTGATAATAGATGATTTCTCCAGAATGACATGGGTTGCATTTCTCAAGAATAAATCGGAAGCACTGGAGAAATTCAAAATATTCAAAGCATTAGCAGAAAATCAAACAAGATGCAAGCTAAAATGCATCAGATCAGACAGAGGAGGTGAATTCACATATTATGAGTTTGCAGACCTATGCAATGAACATGGGATAAAGCAACAATTTACTATTGTCGGGACACCTTAACAGAATGGAGTAGCAGAGAGACAAAACAGGTTTGTACAAGAAATTGCCAAAGCCATGATGCAAGAGAGTAATATTCCTCAAACATTATGGGCAGAAGCAGTACACACAGCCGTGCATATCCTTAACAAAGCTCATTTAAGGCCAAGCAGTGACAAGACTCCCTATGAACTATGGCATGGAAAACCAGCTTCAATCAAGCACTTTAGAGTCTTTGGAAGCAAGTGTTACATAAAGAATAATGATGAAAATATGGGGAAGTTTGATGCAAAAGAAGATGAAGGGATATTTCTAGGATATGCATCCAAAAGTAAAGGGTACAGGTGCTACAACAAGACTCTTTGAAAAATTATAGAAAGCATTGACATAAGATTTGATGAAGAACTTCCAAACAAGATAAGAAGTATAGACTGCAGCAGTCCTCCAGAAGATCATGAAGAAGAGGACCAAGATGATGATGAAACAAGCAAGACATCATAATATGTTGAACCAAGCTCGAAAGTCCCCTCAAGATACACTCAAAGGAACCATCCAAAAGATCTAATCATTGGAGACAAGAGTGTAGGAGTCCAGACAAGAAGGAAGCTAACTGAATAGACAAAAGAGGTATACATAGCTATGCTATCACAAATAGAGCCAAAGAGGTTTGAAGAAGCCAGCAAGGACAAGTATTGGGTAAATGCTATGAATGAAGAATTGGACCAAATTGAGAAGAACAATACCTGGGAATTAGTTCCTAGACCCTCTAAGAAAAATGTCATTGGCTCAAAATGGGTATTCAAGAATAAAATGAATGAGCAAGGATAGGTAATCAGGAATAAAGCCAGACTTGTTTGCAAAGGATATTCACAAATCGAAGGTCTGGATTATGATGAAACATTTTCCCCTGTAGCCAGAATGGAAGCTATCAGAATGTTTCTGGCCTTTTTATGCTACCATGAATTCAAGGTTTATCAAATGGATGTGAAATCTACCTTTCTGAATGGAGATCTAGAAGAAGAAGTCTACATGGAACAACCAGAAGGATTCTCATTAACAGATAAGGAAGACTATGTGTGCAGACTAAAGAAGGCTCTATATGGACTGAAATAGGCTCCTTGTGCTTGGTACTCAAGGTTGGATAAGTACTTGCAAAAACAAGGCTTTAAGAGATGAGGAGTAGACAACAATCTATACATAAAAACCCATGGAAATGAAATCCTGATTGTTGTAGTATATGTTGATGACATTATGTTTGGAAGCAACAAAGATGAGCTAGCAAAAGGATTTGCTGAAGAGATGAAATTAGAGTTTGAGATGTCTATGATTGGAGAGCTCACCTTCTCCTTAGGACTTCAAATTCAGCAAAAGAACATAGGTACATTCATCTCACAGGAAAAATACTTAAAAGAGATGTTGAAATGGTTCAAAATGGAAGACTGCAAACCTGTGTCAACTCCCATGATCACGAGATGCAAGCTATGTGCTGATGATGGATCTGCTGAAATAGATCAAAGACTCTACAGATCCATGATAGGAAGTCTGTTGTACCTGACAGCATCAAGACCAGACATCATGCTAGCAGTAGGGCTAGATATCAAGCAGCACCAAAGCAAAATCATCTTCTAGTAGTCAAAAGAATATTTAGATATCTACAAGGAATAGTACAGTTTGGGCTATGGTATCCAAAAGGAAAAAGCTTCACTTTGAAAACATACACAGATGCAGATTGGGCTAGCTGCATGGATGACAGGAAAAGCACAAGTGGAGGTGCATTCTATCTAGGATAAAGTCTGGTGGCATGGCTAAGCAAGAAACAAACATCTATTTCTCTATCTACAGCAGAAGCAGAATACATAGCAGCAGCAACATGCTGCACACAGGTCATGTGGATGAAGCAAACCCTCCAAGACATGAAGGTGAGCATTGATGAACCTATCTCTATCAAATGTGATAATACAAGTGCTATAAGCATATCAAAAAATCATGTGCTTCATTCAAAAACTAAACATATCCCAATCAAGTATCATTTTCTCCGAGAACAAGTAGCTCAGAAGGTAGTGAAGCTGGAGTATGTGCCAACAAAAGAACAAACAACAGATATATTTACCAAACCTCTTCCTAGAGAACCATTTGAGTATTTGAGAGATAGACTAGGGGTAGTATCTATAGATGCTACTCTCTGACATGAAAAAAAAAAAAAATCGATTCAGGGGGAGAATAGAAATGAAAATATCATTCCAGGGGGAGATCAATTAGCAAGGAAAGCAAGAAACAGGTCCTCAAGATCAGAGCAACATGGGCGAGATTTAAAAGCAACATGGAAATGAGAAACCCCTTGCCATTGATGTCAAAGGGGGAGGAAGAGCAAGCAACAGAATAAAGAGTCCTAAAAGGAAAGAAGAGGAAGCGTATTGCCATCAATGCCAAAGGGGGAGACTGTTAGAAGTGTTGTCATTGATGGCAAAGGACAGTAGCAGAAACAAAGGAGAAGACAATAGGTTTTTGGTAAATGGTATAGTAACATTTACGGGGAGCATGAGAAGAACAGAGGGAGAGTTTATTTATAGAGACAGGGCAACAAAAAGATAAGCAAAGCAGCGCAAAGGAGACAGCATAGAAATGGTCGAACAGTAGAGGACGTAGAGACAAAGAAAGGAAGCAGAACCAGAGGAGGAAGAGACAGAGAATATAGAGGCAGAGATGAAACGGTCGAGTAGAAGAGGCAGAGATAGAGAATACAGAGGCAAAGCCGTTAACAAATAGTGAAATGATCAAGCAGAGATGGAACCCTGACGGTAATGGAACCAAGCATTTTGCAATAAAAACCTAATGCAGTCGGGTGTTAAACCTTATGGTAGCATTGTATTAACATAACATTGAAACAAGGTTCATATATTAAAGTGCTGGAGAAATAAGAAATGAAACCTTTAAACAGAGATTATATGTATATGTATATAACGAAGGCATGAAGTTTTTGTTGGAGCGGAACCATGACTATAAGCGGAACCACGAACATGAACAGTAAAACTAGAGTTGTTGAAAACCAGTGGGTTCGCGCGTTGGTTGAAGTGGTAAGCACGTGTCCTAAGATGGTTTTCCAAAACCATTTTCATTGTGCGACTTCTGAGAATTAACATCAGTGCATCTAAATTGCGTGAAAATGGGCGATGATCGTTGGATTGTCCAAGACAAAGTGACATATTATCAGCCGTCAGATGTGTGTGGTGTGTTAATTAGTGGGCCCGAATTAACAGTTGTATTGTTAATTGAAACTTAACCCAAATGTTAAGTCGTATGTTGTGGGACGACAGGGAAATGCATGTGTGGACTTTTGTTGGATGCATATTGATACATTTTGAAATGCCTAAGGTTTAATGCCAAAGTTGAGGATTAATTCAAGTATTGATATTTATTTGATAATGAAGTCATGGATATACTTAACTGACAAGGGTGAACAACAAAGCATGGGACCCGTGAACCACCATATGATATATGTGCTGCATTAATATATATAAACCTTAAGTGAATGCTATAAGCATGGGTGTATGTAATTAAAAGAGCCGGAACCCTTTGTAGCATTAAGACTAAGGTTCGAATAAAGAACATGGCTAAGTCTATGTAGGGAGCGGAAACATTAAATGAACTACAGAGCTCGAGAGGTTATATAAATATATATATTAGTGTTGGGTTTAAGTCTGAGCCAAATACTTAATAATATGTTGACTGATAATATTATACATATAGTGTGGGACCCCCTACATAAAATTCCGAGAATCATAACCCAAGCTGGAGGATACATAAAGACTGAAGTGGAAAAGTATACATATATATGCAACGCTTTATATAGGTAGCGCTTTATAAACAAGGAGCCAAAGTATATATATACATATATGTGAAGTGCTCTATTGTTCAGGCCTAATACAAAAAAAGTCTTATAAGGTGGGACCCGAGTCACGAATAGCATCGGAGAAAAGTTTGTAGCGGAACATGTTAAGAAAAGTTGCAATTGCGATTGAGTTCCGGACCCGATATGTTTTAAATGATGATTTTCATATTTTGTTTGAGTTCCGGCATCAAAGTGAACAGTGTTACATCGCATCAGAGTGATTCATCACATCGGCACATCAATGTGAATAGTGTTACATCGCATCAGAGCGATTCATCGCATCAGCACATCAAAGTGAATAGTGTTACATCGCATCAGAGCAATTCATTGCATCGGCACATCAAAATGAACAGTGATTGATCGCATCAGAGAAGGAGCAGAGCATCAGAAAATATATATGGAAGTTGCGATTGCGATTAATCGCAATCGAAAGTATTCGAGAGGTGATACATCGCATCGGAGAATAGAGCAAGTTCGGCGAGTGGGCCCGTAAGGGCATTTTATGTATTAAAATGATCTTTTATCATTATATCGCCGAAAGTTACTTAAGTTATATAACACGGCATTGCATATGTTAAAAACGCCTTATTATTATTATGTCAAGAATTGATTTCCATTATATAAAAAGTGCAGTTACATACATGCAGGAGTTATGCAACAACAATGAACAGAAAGGCATATAGAGAAGAGTAAGACAAACACAGTCACAGAAAAGACAAATACACAGTGATCCAAGAGGCTGAATGAGTTGAGCTAGAGATCTCATTGTAGTTAAATGTAAATGTTTTAATTGGTTTATATTTTTTTTGATGCATTGGCAAGTCTCCGAAAGAGAACAAAAATCCCACTGTAATGTTAAAATTAGTACATATAGTTATATTTTTCTGAGTGAGTTGGAAAAGAAATGAGAAGGGAGAAGGCTAAGAGGTATGGCTATCCATTTCAAATTCCCTGAGGAGTACAAACAATCATAAGGAAATCTCTATAAATAATATCACCTTGATATGCATAGAGAGGTTAGAGAGTGAGGATAGAGAATGCAGAGTATGAAGAATTGAGGCAGAGAAGATAGGAAAAAGAGGAGTAGAAAGAGATGCTACAGAACAGAGCTGATATCTGAGGTAAATCAGCAAATATTTTCTTTTGATTGAAGAGGAAGTTGGAGCTTCCCTATCAAGTTGAAGCTTGATAGATGTCAGTTGTAGTTGACTGAGGTTGGAGCCTCCTGTAGGTTGGTGCCTGCAGAAAAACAGTGGTGAGAGGGAGTTGGAGCTTACCTTTGCATCACAACAATAATAAGATGTGGTTTTCTCCCTTTATGGGTTTCAACTTATATCTGCTATCTCTGTGTGTGTTTCCTCCGTGTTGATATGTTCTATTCAATATTCTTAATGTTTGCTACTCTCGAAATAACCTTGGTGTCACATTAACTTAATACTTGCTACTACATATCAAGATTGTTCACATATTAAAGTTGGTTATAAAATCCAGTTGTAAATAAGCTTGATGAAAAGTTTAAAAAGCTCATGTATGTGTTAAACTGATTCACCCCCCACCCCCCCCCCCCCTCTTCACAGTTTAACTAAGGACTCAAAAATCCGGATGGAAAACATAGTATCACCCTTACCCTAATCAAAAAAATCATAGATCCTAGGTAATAAATATTTTGTTTAGTGCTTTTCTTATATTTTTGTCGATAGTCAATGAAAATCCTTAGAGTTCCATCTTTCTTTTTGGCAAAAGGTACATGATATACTCAAGGCGATATGGGTGGGAAAATGTATCTTTTATGAGGCAACTGTTGAAGTTGTAATTTTAATTCAATTAATTTTGGTATGCTAATGTTGTAGGGTGCATTATATATTGGTGTCGCTCTCTAAATTAACTCAATTATAAAATCAATGTCTCACTTAGGGGGAAATATAGTGATCTCTTCCAAAAATACATGAAATGTTTTTTAGAAAATTGGTAAATTTTCTAAATTTGTTGTCTTTTCCTTATAATTAGTATACCCCACTTAATAAATATAAATATGGCAGAATTTTCTAATGAATTTTCCCTAGATGTGATGTTGTAGCGATTATTGATTTCAAATGTCTAACTATCCCTTGGATTTCCTTTCTAGCTCCCCTTTCATTAATGTAATTGTTTTTTTTTTTTTTTTTATAGTTTACAAGGGACTAGTGTTTTTCTATCGAATCCATTCCAATCAGAATGTTGTAAGAACCTAGGGGGGAAATATTTAAATTCACCTTTATGGGTTTACCTCTCAATTTACCAGAAATTTTTTCCACTTTTGTTGCTACTCTTTTTTTTTTCCAATGGCTAACTATACCATTCATGGCTTTTTAAAACTTATTAGCTTGCAAATCACACGAATCCATTATTTTTGGACTTAAATAACTCAAAATTTCTACAAGATCTATTAAAATAGACACATCATGGTTGTAAATATTACCTTAAAATTAAATTATCATAGGTTGGTACTCAAACTCGTGGTCTTATTGAGAAGCATAAATTTTTGGTAAAGTTTTCACAACCTCCCCTATGGTAGATGCCTCTTGTATATTTTTTCCTGATTTGTTCTTCCATGATAAGGGTAGTCTTTAATTTATTTAGGTTCCTCGCAACCCGAGTAGTATATTGGTAGCTTCTGTGGTTGAATAGGTTCAAGTTTGTTTCACAGCTCTACAAATTTAGTTTCGTTCTTTAGTCGAGGCTTCTACTGATTTTTCCCTAAAGGCTTACCTGGTTGATTTATTTATGACCCCTTAATATTCATAATTTTTGCATGCTTAATGCCTGGAGGATATTTCTTCACTTTATTTCTTAGCGATGCTTTATTATTATTATCTCCCTTTAATTTCATTTGTTGGTGACATATACATTATTTATAAACATTTTCATCCATATTTTAAGGGTTATTGAACATCAATCGTTCCTCCATGGATACATGAAGACTCCTTATAAAGCATTGCACCTTCACCTTTTCTTCTCTTATATAAGGGACATATCTTAATATGGAAGTATATTTCACTACATACTCATCCATGGACAATTGACCCAATCTGATTTCATGAAATTCCTTGGCTTTATCATAAAAAAACCACATAATTAGGTACTTATTCTTAAAATATTGATAGAAGTTCCCCCATAATATACCTTGTCCATCAACTCCTTATACTACCTTAACCTCCTCCCTTAATAGGGTTACATTTCCTTGAAGTTGTATATTTTTAACTAAGCTTTCAAGTTTTGATATATTCATAGATTTGAAAATATTTACTAATATTCACTAGCCATGCTTTTGAAACTTCCACAGATTTTCCGTTAAAGGTTGGATGCTTAATTTTCCTGAATTCTCCTTACAACTCTATTTTCCATCTTTTTTCACCTTACTGCATTCCTTCACAACAAATATTCCAATATTCATATTCATTTTCCCCCTTATCACCCTCCAACTCTTGCACATGAATTTTATATAGTATACTATGCTCTCTCCGTACAAGGAAGGAAATGGTAGCCAACAAAAGGATGTTTTGATTTATTATTTTGATTATGGTCTGTTATGACTTGTTGCTCTCTTCAGCTGTTTAGCGGATACTGCAATGCTATTTAGCACAAGGGTGTTCCCGAGTGGAAATCCCACCTTCATCCTCAGGGGACCTCGAGTTCCCACTCAGGAGAAGTGATTGAGCTAGATTTCCACATTCCGGCATTAGGCCAAGCTATAGCTTTATTCTATGTATTTTCTATTTAGAGTTGTGCTGAGTTGCAGGGTGCAACAGTGGAGGATTTCCTTGGGCCATTTCTAAGGTTTTTTTAGTGGAGGAAGCATTCTCTCCATTGGAAGGCCAGAAAGGAAGGTCTCTAGGCTTCATTTCATATTTTGGCACCAGGCCAAGTCACCACCATCTCCTACAACATAGTTTCACTCTCAAACTACATTATTCTATTGATAAGATTCAAAGGACGGTTCAATGCACCACTTGGGAGGTTAGATCTTCATTGGAGGGATTAGCCCTTCATTGGGAGAGTATATTGGAGGAGAGCCATTCATATTTACATCAGTTTCATCCACCTCATGTATGTGCTTCAGTTGTAGTGATTCTTCAACCCTAGGGCTTTAAACCACCATTTGTATTTTTATGTATTTCTGGTAACCCTTCCTGGTTTATCTTGGGAATGTGTTTGGGGACTTAGATATCCATTCTTAGCATTGTATGAAAATTTTACTATCAGATCCATTCATTTACATTTTCCAATTGCAGTGTTATGCATTAAAGCTACGTTGTATTGGCTTCAGTATTTTGTGTAGTAGTGTATCACAAGTTTTGGTGCTTTTAGGCATTGGCGGCTTCTCTTGCCTAGCTTGAGGGACTTGATCCCAAAGATATTGTACTTATTTGCTGTTGTTATACTTAATACCATGGATCTATATTTGGCTCATGCATGATGTATTGTTATTTACTGATTCTTTCCATTTTTATGTGTTATATTGCTACTTTTCCTATTTTGGAATATTACAGTGGTATCAGAGCATAATCTTGGCTCAGCCTATGAAGAATTACATCTATGTTAGTAGAAGAAGAAGAAGCCTATCACATAAAGGAGAAGGTTTAGAGAAGAGACAAAGGAAAAATTCCAATATCAGGAGAAATGAAGGGAAAGGAGTTTCCAAAACTTCTTCCCCAAACTATGCATAATATTAATAAAGAAATCAAGGAAATGAGGAGGGAAAGACATAAAAATTCCTCTAAAAGGTTTTCACAAGAAGGAAGCTCTAGCTCTTCATATTATGGGTCTGAGAATTCAGCCACAAAATCATATCCAGAACGCTATATCATGCCTACATTTATAGTAAGAGAGATGGAGGAAGGAGATGCACCAAAGGAGGAGACTTTTGGTGACTATCTGCATTAGGGGAATTTTGAGGTCTAAAATGGGCCTCCTAAGAAAAATGTACAAAAAAATTAAACTTTATAACAACCAATAGGATTCAAGATGATGATGTCAACCATGGGGGATGATTTACCATTTTTTAAATAAAAGGGTAAAAATATTAAAAAATAATAAAATAATAAAACTACTTTTTCAACTTGTATTTTCAACTTATCTCCCAAAATTTTTACTCAAATTTCGAGTGGGAGTACTCGTTGGATGCAAAATTTAATTCCTCATCAAAGGAGTACCCATGTTGCATACTTTCGATGAACCCTGCTACATGAAAAATTGGAAATACATAAAAAAACATGATTACAATCACGTTTTTTTTATGTATTTATCATTTTCATTGTATTAAGTTATCAAAAGTATGCAAGGTGGTATCACTGGATGAGGGTGATCATCCTGTCAGGTACCCGCTCGAAATTTGATACGCTGGAGATAAGTTAATGGGTTAATGCGTTTTTTCCTTTCTCCATTTGATGATGTCATCAAATCTTATTTGATTTTTTCCACTATTATTTTATAATTTCCTTAGGAGGCCCATTTTAGACCTCAAAATTCCCCTAATGCAAGGATATGAATCTCAATTTTAGAGGTTCAAGGAGCATCTAAACTTCCAAGGGTTTTTCCAGATCAAGGAGAATAGAAGGCCTAGAAATCACAATAGAAGTAAAAGGTGCAAGCAACATGCTTTGGGTAGATTATTTCTACCTATTTTTGATGGGTCACCTAAGTGCACAAATAAGGCTTGGGTGAAAGAGCTAGACACTTATTTTTAGGAGCACCATGTTTCAGAAGAGGAAGTCGTTAAAGTAGTCGCACTGCATCTTGAAGGTAAGGTTTATGCTTGGTGGTTTTTGAAACTTCTTCATTGAATCATGAAAATGTATCTACTTATGCAAAGTTTAGTAGGAGGTTAGTGAAAATGTTTGATCTAAAACATTCTGAAACATCCTTGGTTGAGCTAGCCAAGCCCAAATAATCAAAGCCTTTGCATGAGTTGGAAGGATCCATAAACCCAACTCCATTCGAGAATTATATTGAGGGGGTTAGAAACTTGCAGAACACCTTTCTAAAGGAAAGATCCCCACTTGAGGAAGAGCTCTCTTCTCAAAAAGAAGACATGGAGATATCTTTTTAGAAGAGGATCAAGACAAAGAGCCTCTTGATGATGGTGATGTAAACTCCAATAATGATGAAGGGGAAGAATAGGCAAGAGGTAACATCGTTTTCACACCAGTAGGAGATCTATTACCACCTGGGGATAGAAATCGAGCAATTTCTACAATTAGAGGAGCCCTTGTGTCTTTACAAGGAGTTCCAAAGGATCCAACATGTGGAGATCATGGCACAACCCAGGAGCAGCATGTGCCAGCATTGATATATTGTGAGACCTTGCAGATGGAAGGAGAAGATAGGAAGAATGGCCAGCATCAGGCGATTAGGAGCACACATCCATATCTATTCCAGGAGGTTGATGCAAAAAAGAGGCAGGATGATTTTCACAGTGAGAGTAGGGAAAAATAATTCCACTCACATATACAGTCTACTCTAGACATTGATGTCTCATTACATGGAGGAATTCCACCAGGGAGGCCACTAGATAAGGATTTTATGAGAGATGTCTCACAACAGGTTTCACCACTCATAGATCCAGGAGGGGTCAGAACCTTGGAAGGACTTGGTACAACGCAGAGAGTCTTGGGTAGGCTAAAGGAGGAGGGAGCTATTTTCCCAATATTAGTATTACCCACTCTCACCAAACATCTTGCACTGAAAGAAGATGTTTCACGGAATTATGGCACCATCATGGTGCAAGAAGATCACTCCATGGATTTGGAGAATCAAAAGATACTTCAACATAGGGAGGGATCTTCCACAAATGGTAGAGGTTGGTGGCCACTCATTCTTACATTGGCCAAACTCAGAAATTTTTTGATAGGTTATAGCTTCCCATGTAAGGCTAGCCTCCAAAAACTTCAACCTTCACTAGAGCATGAGCAGTTGTAGGAGGAGTAGCAGGGGCAAGATAGCAGCATCCCGGTGTATGAATTTGGCATGGGATATGTCAAAGAAGAGGGAAAACACATGATAGGTGCTTTACATGACATATCAACAACACTGTCATTAAAAGAAGAGGGAAACCACATGACAGGTGCTTTACATGACAAATCAACAACACAGTCATTATTGAGTATTGACCCTTATTGGAGATCCCAGCTATTGGTGGAATATTCCAAGGATCTCTTTTCATGCAGAGTACTTGATGGCCAGTTATTAGATGGGAGATATGCAGTGAGAGATGTGGTCATCTATTTTCAAAGTAGGATCTTCTTGAATTGAGCCTCTAAGCTCAAGCGGAAGCTACTACATGCAGCATATGAGGGTTTTCTCACCAGCCCCACTAATTTCATAGGATCATACCATACTATCATGGAGGGATTCATGTGGAAGGGCTTCAAAGAGGAGATGCATGGATTTTTTGGAGGATGAGGAGAGGCATAACTCTTTGGTAGAGTTATCATAACCACTTCCTTTCTCATTGAGAATGAGACGAGGCCCATATATGAGCCACTCCACCAACTTGTTTGAGGTACATGGTAGGGATTGTGTTTATGTGCATCATGATTCACTTATTATATGTTTTTATTTCCTTGCCATCCATGTACAGGTCATTTCCCCAAGAGGGGTAACTCTTTCTTATAGACTTCGTGGTCTACATGGGGCCATAAGAAGTGATGATGATGGCCACTCCCTAGGAGATTTTTGGGAGATGATTTCTTATTTAGAATGTGCTCAATTGGCACCACACATCATACACCTTCTCCAAGCATGTGAGAGGGTTGGGGAAACAAGCAAGTGGTTGGAATACCACTCATCATATCATATTCTGAGGCAGTTAGGAGTAAAATTGTGTTGGTTTCACTTGAGGGACCATTTTCCTTCTTTGGTATTACACATGGCAGGTAACATGACTTTGATTGTGATCCCATATGTTAATTATGTTCTTATCATTGTTGTGGGAATTATTGGAGGGAGGACACATGGATTGGATGTTTCCATTGGGAGTGATATTCTCCACATTTCTTATGCTTTATACTTTAGTGGGAACATTGGGAAACACATTATTTCTACATTAGACCTCTTGTTTCCTTATGGGATGAGCCATTTGGGTAACTTGGGCACTTGGGGTGTGCCTCTCATGAGAATTTGGGAGGATTTTTTCTATGAATTATCATTCTGGAGGGTGATTCAGTGTGGATGATAGCTTGGGGATTCGAGCTTCACATGGGAATGGACGTTCCCAATATTTTCTGATTCCATGCCTCAAGAAGGCCTCTAGACAACATATAGTTTCCTCCATGGATATCCCACTTTTTCAAGATGAGAGCCATTTGGATTTATCACCAAAGGCTTACTTCTACACTTGGGAGGAGAAACTTGGGGACATATTGATGAGAGAGCTTCTTTCCCATTGGAGGAATTGATCAGCCACGGGAGGAGGAGAGGAGGCTCTTCAATTCTATCCTTGTTGTTGCTTGAGGAAAAGAAACATTTGAGAGGGGAACATTGTAATATTCCAAAATTACCATGCAGCTAATTGGAATATTTTTTTTCTTTTTGCTTCTTAGCTAGAAGAATAAGAGGGTAGGGAGACCCATAAATCTCCTTAATAGGAATAAAATCACTCCAAATGTCGATGGAGTTAATCAAAATAGATTAATAAAGCACCCTTATGTGTGAATAGTGGATGAACCATGTGGAATGAGTCAACTTTGACCAAATAAACAGCGCTGGTATGGAGGGAGTGGAAATTGAATGAGGGACAACACAGTTTTGAAGGGAGATTCTTTGCATGGAAGTAATGGCTTCAATGTGTGGGGCCCAAGGTGAGGAAGCTCACCAAGAATATAAGGAAGGGAATAGAAGCCAAGGAAAGGATGTTTTGATTTATTATTTTGATTATGGTCTCTTATGACTTGTTTCTCTCTTCAGTTGTTTAGTAGAGACTGTAGTGATGTTTAGCACAAGGGTGTTCCCAACCGGGAATCCCACCTTCATCCTTAGGGGACTTCGAGTGCCCACTTAGGAGACATGATTGAGCTACATTTACACATTTTAGCATCAAGCCAATATACAACTTTCTTCTACAACACAGTTTCTATTTAGAGTTGTGTTGAGTTGTAGGGTGCAGTAGTGGAGGGTTTCATTGGGCCATATCTTAGCTTGTTTTCAGTGGAGGAAGCATTATTTCCATTTGGAGGCCAGTAAGGAAGGTATCTAGGCTTCATTTCATATTTTGGCACCATGCCAAGTCACCAACATCTCATACAATGCAGTTTCACTCTCAAACTGTGTTAATCTATTGAGCAGATTCAAACGAGGGTTTAGTGCCCCACTTATGAGGTTAGATCTTCATTGAAGGAATCAACCCTTCATTGGGAGAGTCTATTGGAAGAGTCTCATTCAAATTTACATCAGTTTTAGCCACTTCCTCTACGTGCTTTAGTTGCAGTGATTCTTCAGCCCTGGGGCTTTATATCACCATTTGTATTTTTTTGTATTTCTGGAAACCCTTCTTGGGTTACCTTTGAAATGTGTTTGGGAGATTAGATCTCCATTCATAGCATTGTATGATAATTGTGCTATTAGATCCATTGATTTACATTTTCCATTTGCATTTTTATGCACTAAAACTACGCTGTATTGGCTTCAGTATTTTGTGTAGAAGTGTATCACATGTTTTGGTTCTTTTAGGCAGTGGAGGCTTCTCTTGCCCAGCTTGAGGGACTTGCTCCCCAATGTATTGTACTTAGTTGTTGTTATTATACTTAATACCATGGATGTATCTTTGTCTCATGCTTGATGTATTGTTATTTACTGTTGCTTTCCATTTTTATGTGCTATATTGGTGTTTTTCCTATTTTGGAATATTACAATGTAGATATTTCTCCAATGGAAGAACTTGAAGAAGAACCTAAGGCTGAAAAGGCAGTGAAGGAATCTATGAAGGATAAGATAAAAAATAGTAAAGGGAAAGGAAATATAAAAGTGGTACAAGATGAAGCACAATGTCTACATAGGCTGAGGACTATATTGAGGACTTGATTTTCTACAAAGTAGTTGCTTGAGGAGCCAAGTACTCCTCCAAATACCATTGATGTTTCAGAGGATATGCTAGAACATGATATAGCGGATGACCAATATGTCCAAATGGAGGACAAAAATCTTGAACTCACAAAGTTGCATGATAGCCTAGGAAAAGACAATCTTATAATTGCCTATTTTCTGAAAGAAAATCTAGAGATAAGGCACATAACAAGAAAAGAAACCGAGAAAAAGGAAAGTGACTTGTCCAAGAAGCCTCCTAGACCCACAACCTAGGAAGAATTAAAACAAGTAATTTATGTGGAGGAGACAGGAGAGCCTAGGGTGCAACCAATAAATCCCATGGCAAGGTCAATAGCTAAATGGAAAGACCAAATGAAGGAGACCTTTCTATCAAAATAGAAGAAAAATTTTGATTAGTGGAAGGAATATCATAGGTTGTTTGACGAGATTGAATATTACCAACAAAAATTTATTCAAATAATGGAGGATAATGAAAATTTCAAGAGGGATGTGACAGATACCATTGTGGAAGTTGATGTTCAGGATGTAGAAGATACTGATACACTCAAGGGAGATTATGTAGTATTAAAATGGACTCTTCCCTACAGAAATAGGTCAAGAGTTATTATACAATAAAACTGATTTTCAGGAGAAGATTGAGGTTAATGAAACAAAACTTGGAAAGGGCCAGGAGACAACTAAAGGAGGTCATGAAATTACATAGAATTTTTCCCACAATAATACATACAGTTAAATAAATAAAAAAACCCTACAACAAAGAGATCAAACCCTCATCCAACAATAAGAGGATAATTTTACCAAGTATCTTGACCAAGTTTCCCATTTTTTATCATAGACTCCATTCCACTAAATTTGTATAGCTAAGGGATCATCCTGCAGTCAAAAAGGGTCTTTTGTTTTGATGAAACGATGGAGACTTTTGGAGTTTTGATGCTTGCTAAGATTCATAAGGAATATGTGATGAATTTCTAGAAAAAACATTTTTTGGGGGGCGGGAAATGATAAGAAAACCCATAATTTGAAATTTTGATGCGCAAGTGGGACTGGGAATTTTTGAGGTCTGTGTGCATGGAAAAGGAGAATCGAGTGTGTCCTAATCCAACATATCCGAATCGTCATCATACCTATTAGGTCCATATATTACTAGTATAATCCCTTATTGTTGTTAGTGTAACCCCCTTATTGTTATTGTTGTACCCTTGTAACCCCAATATTGTTATTATTGTGCCCTTACATTATTATTGTTAAGTTGGCTAGCATTATATTGTGATCCCATGGACTCCTATTATAGAAGGAGGTTTTTTCATTTGTATCATCCAATAATTGTTCATTTATGTAATGTATTGGAGGTTTATCCCTCAAAGTGGGTGATTTCTAAGGCGTTCATCTCTCTTTTATTCTATTTTTGGAGCTGGTTTCATAACGTTTGGTATCAGAGCTTTGTATTCTAGGGTTTCGCTGCTCCAAACAGGTCATCATGGAAATTTTTCCCTGAATTTTGTTCTATGAAGGTTCAAAATCTAAAATTTGTACAGAGTGAAGCCGAAATCCTAAGGAAATTCATGTAAAAATTTCAGATCTTGGCTCGCAATATTTATAGAGATATGATATGTGGAAGTTAGGGTTTTTTTAGACTCCCGAATTTCACTTAAAACATGTCATTGTGGAATTTTTGCTATAAATTTTTTTCTACGAAGGTTCAGAAGATGAAACTTTTAAAGAGTGAAGACGAAATCCTGAGTAACTTCCTAGAAAATTTTTAGATCCTGGTTCGTAATATTTGCAGAGATATGATCTATGGAAGTTAGGGTTTTTCCAGGCTCCCGAAATTCATCTCAAGGAGGTGACCGTGGGAAAATCATCATAACTCTCTCTATGAGCATCAGATTGGAATTCTATAGAAAGTGCCAAGAATCACACAGACTGTAGTTTCCTTTATATCAATTTCAAAGCTGAAGGAGGAAAGAGTCACATGTGGCATGTTGTACAAGTTCACTCTACTGAACCAGTCCATAATTAGGTCATTGTGGGAGATTGGAAATAACTTTTCCTTGAAGAATCCAAATCAGATCAGACATGTCACATTCGAAATAGATTCAGAGGGCTACTACAGGACCGAATTTCAGATATTGAAGATCAAAAATCACAGAGATAATTCATTTTTAATATGGAGCTCCTCAAAAGCAAGAAAAAAGTGTGTATTTTTTTTCGAATTGCATAAGTATTGCTTGAAGAATCAATTTGAATATATTCAAAGTACATATTGTAGAATAGATATCACTATTGGGTTCTAAAATGTCTGATAAAAATAATTTAACATCCATTAAGCCTTCGAAAGTCTCTACTATGAATCATGAGGATGAAGAAGCGCAACATGACATATCAAAATTACAAGAGAAAGTGCACAAAATTTCGCTCTCGCAAAGAGCAACAAAAAATGAAATGGATGTTTTGAAGAAAGGCGTTGAAGCTAATATGGATGGTTTGACAAAATTCATGGATGGTTTGAAGAATGAAATGGAAGTTAAGATGGATGGCATGGAACCTAGCATGGAATCTAAGATGGATGACATGGAAGAAAAATGGAAAATATGAAGAATGATCTAAAAGCAGACGTGGAAGGTTTGACAAAGTTGATACAAGAAATGTTTCCTAATGGCGAAAATATAGTAGACGAAACTCATGATGAGAAAAAAATAAATGTTCATCAAGATTTCATAAAATCTAATGTTGGATGGAAGACCCACCATATTCTAAAGATGTATATGAGTAATTTTTATGGAAAGGATCCTGTAACATGGATAATACAGATGGAGCAATATTTTGATCTCAATAATGTGCAAAACACACAAAAGGTACACATTGCAACTTTACATTTAGAACAAAATGCATTTGTATGGTATTGATGGCTTTGCTCCCATAAAAAATTGTCAGTTGGTCAATTTTTATGGAGGAAATGATAACACATTATGAGGATACAAAGAGAAACACCTTCTTTAGCCAATTGATAAATCTAAAAAAAAAAGGGTTCAGTGGTGGAACATGTTAAGGACTTCCAAAAATTGAATATAAGGGTAACTGATATTCCAGAGGAACACAGGATTAATGTCTTCATAGGGATTTTAAATGATAACATGCAACATGAAGTTCGCGTTTGGGAACCTGATTCATTGGAGAAGGCATTCAGATTGGCAAGAAAAATTGAATGTAAAATTATGGCGACAAGGAAGCATAACACTCACATCTATTAAGATGGAAGTGTTGCTACTCCTAGACTTCCACAACCTATAAGGTTGACACCACATAATTTGGAAGAAAAAAAAAGAAAAAGGTCTCTGCTACAGTTGTGATATCGAATACACTAAAGGTCATAAGTATGCCGAGAAGAAATTATTTTACACAGATTGTGAAGAGGATGAATAAAATGAACAAGAAACATCAAAAGAAGAGGATATACACCAGGAACCAACCCTAGAAGAAGAAGAAATGAGTCTGACCATATCATGTAATGAATTGGTAGGTATTACCACTCCTCAAACTCTCAAGATAGAAGGACATATCAAGAAGAAAATGGTAATAGTGTTGATTGATTCGGGTAGTACCCATAATTTTATTCATTTTAAGGTAGAAAAGGAATTGAATTGTTTCCTATACCTAGCACGAAAAATTCATGTGATGGTTTCAAATGGAGGAACTATAAATTTCTCTGGAAAATGTCATAATATCAAGCTAACCATGGGGGAATATGTATTGAATAGTCCAATGCTTTCCATTCCAATGGGAGGTTCTGATGTTGTACTAGGAGTAAAATGGTTATAATATTTGGGGAGGGTATCATTTAATTTTCAAGAACGTTTCTTGAATTTTGTTTTTAGAAGGAAAGGAAGTGGAATTACGGGGTATCGCAGGGAAGCCAGGAAATATAATAAGCTCTATTGTCATGACAAATATTCTGAAGAAATAACAATCAGGCGTAATTTCACAATTATGCTCACTAGAAGTTCCAACATCAAAATCATCAATTTCTCCATATTTCCCAAAATTATTCGACAATCATTCCAAGGTGTTTGAAACTCCCAATGGACTCCCACCTATTCGTGATCATGATTATTTGATTCCAAACATGAGGCCTAAAAAATATCCTTATGTAAAAAAGAGCGAAATTGAACGTATGATTTCAGAAATGTTAGAGGTTGGTATAATTCAACCTAGTCAATTTTTTTTCTCTGCTCCAGTAGTATTGGTGCACAAGAAGGATGGATCATGGTGCATGTGTCTAGATTATAGGGAGCTCAATAAGCTCACTATTAAAGATAAATTTCCCATTCATGTGATTGATGAATTATTAGATGAATTACATGGAGCAATTTATTTTACCAAGTTCGATCTTCGTTCAGGATATCATCAAATTATAATTAAGACGAAAGATATTCCAAAAACATCATTTCGAACTCATGAGTGTCACTATTAATTTTTCGTCATGGGTTTTGACCTTACGAATGCACCTTCTATATTTCAAGGGTTGATGAATTCCATTTTCAAACCCTTCCTTAGAAAATTTGTGCTAGTATTTTTTGATGATATACTAATCTCCAGTAGGTCTTGGAAGGATCATGTTCAACATGTTGACATGGTACTAAAACTATTGGAAGAAAAATGATTATATGCAAAAACATCTAAATGTTTCTTTGGAGTACAAGAGGTGGAATATCTGGGTCATATTGTATCTCATGAGGGTGTTAAGGTAGACCCTAACAAAATTAAAGCCATTAAGGAATGGACAGTCACCACAACCATAAAGCAGTTGTGAGGATTTCTCGGGTTAACAAGGTATTATCGCAAGTTTGTTAAGAATTATGGGTGAATAGCAGCACATATAACAACATTATTGAAGAAATATGCATATTCATGGACTACTGAAGTAACTAAGGCCTTTGAACATATTAAAGAGGAAATGTCCCTAACATCGGTCTTAGATACGATAGACTTCACAAAACCTTTATTGTGGAATTTGATATCTCAGGAAATGGAATTGGGGTTGTTTTAATGAAATAAGGAATACCCATTGCTTTTGAAAGTCGTCCAATTAAAGGAAATTATTTACAGAAGGCTATTTATGAGAAGGAAATGTTGGCAATACTACATGCACTAAAGAAATGGAGACCTTACCTAATGGGAAGACACTTCAAGGGAAAAACTGATCATGATAGTCTTAAACGCTTTTTGGAACAAAGACTATCTTCAGAAGAGCAGCAAAAATGGGTCACAAAGATGTTGGGTTATGACTTTGAAATCATCTACAAAAAATGGAAGCTAAATGTTGTCGCAGATGCACTCTCAAGAAAGGATGAAGAGATGGAAGCATTGCTTTGTGCCATTTCTATTATCCAGCCAAATTGGATAATCGAAGCAAGGGATGAATGGAAGGAGGAAAAAGTGTGGACACTCATTCAAAAGATTCACCAAGATCCTAGTACATCTGATACATTTACTTGGAAAAATGATTCTTTATGGTACAAATATTGCTTATATATTTGTAAGAATTCCCAACTAAAACAAAAGATTATTTTGTAATTTCACATTTCTCCTTTAGGAGGAAACTCAGGATTCTTAAAAACTTACCATTGGGTGAAGACATATTTTTTTTGGGATGGCCTTAAATCTAATATTCAAAATTTTTTGGTGGAATGTTTGGTTTTCCAGCAAAATAAATTTGAGAAAATTAAAACCCCGGGTCTTCTACAAACTTTATCCATTCCACGTCAACGTTGGGAGGATATTTCAATGGATTTTATCACAGGTTTACCTAAGTTGAAAGGAAAGAGTGTCATCATGGTGGTAGTTGATAGAATTACCAAGTATGCACACTTTTGGGAATTATCTCATCCATTTAATGCAAGTACAGTTGCTACTGCATTTATGGAAATATTCAAAAGCTACATGGAAACCGAAATATTATTGTAAGTGATAGAGATCCCATTTTTACTGGAAATTTTTGAATGGAATTATTTTCTTATTTGGGTACTCAACTAGCTCATAGCTCATCTTATCATCCTCAATTTGATGGTCAAACTGAGATAGTGAATAACTGTTGGAAGGATATCTTCATTGCTTTGTATCTGATAAGAAAACATAATGGGTCAAATGGTTAACTCTCACTGAATGGTGGTATAACACTCCCTTCCATACTGCAACAAAAATGACCCCATTTATGGCACTTTATGGATATCATACATCGTCCATCACATCATATTTAAGAGAAAATTCTAAGGTTTAAGCACTGGCAGATCACATCAAGAAATAACAAGAAGTTCTCCAGCTCTTAAAGGATAACCTAAATTTGGCACAAAATCGAATGAAACAACAGGAAAATCAACATCGTAGCGAGAGAAGTTTTGATGTAGGAGACTAGGTATTTTTACAGCTACAACTATACAAACAAATGTCCCTCAAGCAAGATAAGAAGGATAATAAATTATCACCAAAGTACTATGGTCCTTACAATGTTTTGATAAATATTGGTACTATGGCATACAAATTGGAGCTTCCTGCTTCTTCGCGAGTGCGTCTAGATTTCCATATGTCATGCTTAAATAAGGTTATAGGTGACAAACTTCCAGTTCAAACAATATTTCCAGAACTTGATGAGGAACGAAAAATCATATTGGAACCTAAAGCAGTCACGGAAACAAGAACTTGATAGCTATGAAATTGATCAATTTCAGAGTATCTCATCAAGTGGAAGAGCTTACCCATTGAAGATTCTACATGGAAGGATGACAATTTTATATAGAACATCCAGAGCTACTCAAACATTTGGGACAATACTTTCTTGAAGGAGAGGGGCATGTTAGTTCCCTATATTACTAGTAGAGTCCCTTATTATTGTTAGTGTAACCCCTTTATTGTTATTGTTGTACCCCTGTAACCCCAATATTGTTATTATTGTGTCCTTACATTATTATTGTTAGGTCGGCTAGGATTATATTGTGATCCCATGGACTCCTATATATAGAAGGAGGTTTTTTCATTTGTATCATCCAAGAATTGTTCATTTATGTAATTTATTGGAGGTTTCCCCCTCAAAGTGGCTGATTTCAAAGGCATTGATCTCTCTTTTCTTCTATTTTCAGAGCTGGTTTCATAACAATACCCATCGAATCAATTTCATCTAGTATGACTCGTAGCTATGCTGATCTAGAAGTCTACTGCAGAGCACATCACTTAGTTGTTTTGTAATTTGTTTATTTTTGGAAGTTCTATAATAATGTCAATGATAAATATAAGATATCAGATCAGGATAGGGATGAATAGATAGATAAGGTTTATTTTGTGAAATCTATGTTGTTGAGTTTTTATCTTAGCTTTAAGACTTGATGTTTCTAATTTGAGTTTGTTTCGATACTCTTAGTGGATAAAACATACATTGTATCTAGTTTTGATTTTCAAATCTGCCTAAATATATTTAAACAAAAAAAAATATGGGAAAATGGTTCGGTTTGGGGAGAAGAAGGCATGTGGATTTATTTTGTTTTCTTGAAATAGAAAATTATTAGTGGAAAGTATTTGGAACTTTATCAGATATTATTGTGGTATTAATTTCAATTTTTGTGTTCCTTCTCATGTGTAATTCATTATCTCAAATGTTAAATCTTCACCTTCTTAATTGTATGTAAACAATTTTCAGAATTAAATTTTTCTAGTGCTCCAAATGATTGTATTTCCTTTGATAAACTATGATGGGATTCACCCTTGGTTAGGTGTTACTTTATGGAACTCTTATCGATATTTGATAAAAGGTATATGTTTCATAATTCATTTCATGTTCTATTTCATGCTATTGGATATCTTTTGTGTATTTCCCAATTCCAATCAGCACTAACTCACTATACTATGACATATGTTATAAATTGATGTAATGCCTTCCTTTCCTTTGTTTTCATGAGTTCCTTATGTAATATTTGAAAATTTTTTATAAAAATTTGAATCATAGATCCATGCACAATGGTCCTTCCCTCTTAAGTATGTAAACCACCCTCATTAAGTCTTGTTTTACCTTTACAAATTTTTCCTTTGTCTTATGTCCTTAAGCCTTATTATTTACACATTTTGACATTATTTTGAGTGAGGGAGCCCCATCTGGTTCGAAAATGTAATTTTCTAGCCAAAAGAGGTTTTTAGCTACACCTTTAAACCTTTTCTTAGCCTAGAGGTTAAATTATATGGTGCTAACATAGTGAGGTCATTTTCAGGGATCAAAAGTTAAATTTTACCTAGGAAGACTTATCATGTTTAGAGCTATATCCTATCCCTGTGAGGTGACTGGTTGTTAGGCATCAATAGGTTGAACAATCATCTTGAACTGTGTTTTGATCAGTTGCATGTGAAGTTGGGTGAGGAAATTTGGCTCTAAAGACACACACTAGGAAAAATCTTGATCCAATCCCTCCTGAAATTTTAAACAATCCTAAAAAGCTACTTAGAAAAAAGAGATATCTGAAGAAAACCTTGGGAGTAATATTCCCCATTGAAGGTATTATTCTCTATGTGAAGGTTTGTTCAGTTGAAGATATCAATTTTGATTTTCCCTTTGAAAACTCTCATTTAAGGACTAAGTCCGAGTCTTTTGTTTTTGAAATTTTCATAGATAAATCGACATTGAGAAAAATACATCACCTCCAAATTATGATACTAGTGAGTTTGGCAAAAGTGTATTAACTCAGTTTCAAAATCTTGAGGTTTTATAAATAAGTTGCACCAAACTGCTGAAAGGAAGTCATTTTACAACATATAGTCCCTCTCTCATCTGCAACCTCTCATTAGAGGAAATTTCAGCATAAAAGTGGCCTCCTAAGGAAAACTAATAAAATAATAGGAAAATAATAAAATAAGAGTTATGAATTTTGGAGGGAAAAAAAGGAAACTGCTATTTTTTATTTTATTTTTGGCTTATATGCTTATATTTTTACTCAAATTTCATGTGTAGACACTTGTTAGATGAAAAATTAAATTTTGCATCCAACGAGTATCCATTATGCATACTTTTGAGAAGACCCACATTGATAAAAATTTACGATACATTAAAAAAACATGTCGAACACTCGTCTTTAATGTATCTTCAATTTTTATCAATGTGGGTCTTCTCTAAAGTACGCATAATGGGTACTCTTTGGATGCATAATTTAATTTGGCATGCAATGAGTGTATACACGTGAAATTTGAGAAAAACTATAAGGAGATAAACCAAAAATACAATTAAAAAAAGTAGTTTTTTTTATTTTCCCTCCAAAATATTTACATGTACCTCTTTTCGAATTTAAAGGATTTTCATTGGTTTACATTTTATCTATATGACAATTTCATGGGCACTTTTAGGCTAAAATTTACTCTAATGGGTGAAAATGTGAAGTTGGGTTACACCTTTTGCCCTTTTTTGAGAAAAAAATTTCATTTTTTTCGGTTCTTCAACTTTCTGCAAACTATAACAATTTTTCTATTTAGAATTTCATTTTACGATAAAAATAAAAGTTCTCAAAAATTTTGTTAGCTTTCTATTACTTATTTTTTGAAATTTTTTTATGCTGATTTGATTCGTCAACTTAGCATTTCTTTGAGTGTGTGTTTCTTAACAATCAAAGGATTCATAAGAAGTCATGTTATCACGCAATGTTGTATTCATTGAAAATTTGTGTTTTTGAGTAAAAAAAATGTGTTACAACAATCTAGACAGAGTCTACTTTGGTTTCATCATATTTACAAAGCCAATGGATGCATATCGTAATTACTAGAATTTTTTGAACTGGTCCAATACGAAAAACTGTATATTTTGGATATGTTTCGTGACGCAAAAAATTTCTTAACATATAAGTTATAAACTAAAAATCTAAAAGCTACCCATTAGAGACAATGGACTAATGTAATGCCCCATATTTTTTTCAATTTTTTTTACAATGTATTTTGGGAGATACAAAATTTTGATTTCACTGAATCACAATGACCCTCAAAAATTGTTTGCACCCATTTTATTAGAAAATTAATTAAAATTAGTAAACGTTTATGAAATTCCATAAAATTTATATTTCCTGAAAGTAGATTCAATTCTGAAAATGCTTGTCTCGGTTCCGACAGTTAATTAAAAACCTTTCATGGAGTTTAATCAGTCCAAAGTTGCATAAACGTATTCAGAGCCTGGTTCTGTGTAACTGGTGACGCGTTAGCTCAGTCAAACTTTGATTAAAAGTTCGGCCGAACTATTTTCTGCGCCGACGGCTTGTTAAGTCTAACAAATTAATAGTTCGGCCGAACTTTTAATCAAATTTTGGCCGAAATTTTGTATAATTTTCCGTCGGCCGGAAAATTTTGCAGAGCCCCTCCTAAAACACATTTCGCGGCAATATAAATTTCTGCGAAATCATTCATAATTTTCGCACATTTCGCATAATGTGTCTTCATTTGTTGTACCTACACCTGTTGCATCTTCTTTTATAGTTCCTTTAAGTCCACCTCTTGGCTCAACTCCTATATCATTTGTTGTTTATGCATCACCTACCATAACCACTACTCAACAAATTGTTTTTCTCTCCCCTCTTCCATATATAAAAACTATCACTGCAAAAAGCTCATCATCCACTCAGACATCGACCATGGAAGTGAGGAATGCCCCTTTTATTTTACGCACTCAGCTACATGACCTGTATCATAATTATGGTTAATGAATCCCTCAATATGATGGCACCGGTGAAACTACCACTAGACAACATGTAGATAAAGTCAATGATTCTTTGGATCTTGAATAGGTAGATTACAAGGATGTGAAGATGAGGTTGTTTGCGCAGAGCTTCTTTGGTGAGGTGAAAAAATGGTTTAGAAGTGTTAAAGCTAGAACTTTTGCTACATACCAAGAACTTGAGGTATTTTTCATTGCAAGATGGGGTGAGAAAAATAAACCATTGCAGATCCTTGTTGAATATGACAATTTAAAAAGGAAATCTGGTTAGAGAGTCCAAGACTTTCCAACAAGGTTCACCAAGGTATATGACTCGATTCGAGTAGATATAAAACCCACTCCTGGATTATCCGTACTCTAAAACCCCGATGGTTTCGATCTAGATATGGCATACCAACTTAGAGAAAGGAAGCCTGCGACACCTAAGGATATCAAGAGTAATGCAGTTAGTGTGGAGGAAAATATTCTGGTGAAGAAGTCTAAAATGAAATCAGAGAGGAAAGTAACCATTAAAGAAGAAAATTCTACCTCATTTGATGCAAAGTTGGATACCTTAGTTAATACTATGGAGAAAATGATTGAAAAGATAAAACTCTATGATAGAGTTGTTGCTAGAGAACCCCAAGGATGTCCACTAATTAGGAATCCAAGCTTTAGGAGGCAGCCATAGATCTAGATTAATAAAAGGGAAAAAATGGGTCGAGAATAACAAAAAAAATAGGTTAGACCCCATTTCCAGCGTAATTATGCACAATATCAAGATGGCGGAGATGAGCAAGCACCTGAAGACCGCATCCATTTTTTTTGGTGATAGGAAACAAAATGTTTATTTGAATTAAAAAGACCAGGATAAATTTGAAAACCTTGTGACATAAGAAGAGGAATTTTTTTTTCTCAGTCTCAAGATGATATCATGATGGATGACTCTGAAGAGTACAAAAAGGGTTACCAAAATTCCATCATTTAGGTTGAAAGGAAATACAATTTAAGGAGAAGAAATGTTGGGAACAATCTTGCAAAGAAGGATGTAGAAATGAGCCATCAAAAGAAGGACGTAGGAACCAACAGTCAAAATAAGGATGTAACAAGTAGAAAAAATTAGAAAACATATGCACCAATAAACATCCTTCAAGGAAAATATTATTCTACTAGGGATAATGCGGACAATAAATATCTAGCTCCTAAGGAGGCAGATAAAATGCATAATCCTTTCAATTTTAAGACTGGACTTGTTAAAATCAAAATTTATGCTCATCTAGGTGAGATGCTAAGGAATGATCAGTATAGAGTTAATATTTTGAAAGCTTTGAAGGTTGAGAAAACTTCTAATATTTAAAATATAACTGATGATCGTCCCACCATCATATTTGGACGAAAGATTGATGACAGGGGTCAGGATGGTGAAGTACCTCCTTTATATGTGAGCCTAAATTACATGATCAGATTATTCACGATGCTATGTTGGACTCAGGTGCTTCCCATAACTTGATTCCGAAGGTAATAATAGAAAGGCTTGGGCTTGATGTGACTAGACCATACAAAGATTTGTATTCTTTTGATTCTAGCAAAGTGAAGTGTTTTGGATTGATAAAGTATTTATAAGTTTCCCTAACTCAAATTCATTCAAATATAATGGTGATGTGTATTGTAGTGAAAGACATACCCCCTAAGCTTTGAATTCTCTAATCAAGGTCATGGATATAAAAATGGAAAGGGGCAATGCAAATCGACATGTCATATATCATTGTTTCAGTTTTTGGTGGCCAGAATAGGAGAGCTTACTGGGAACCATTGATGCAATACATGATCAGCAACAAGGAGAATACTACCAATCACCTTGTTTATGCAGTAGACTCTAATTTATATTCTTTTATTTTATTCAACGCTATTTGTCACAAAGATGAGATGATAGGTTCTGTTGTTATCTCATAACTGAAGGAAGGGGAAGACAAGAAACACAACAACAAGATAGGCGATAAGAAGGTTGAAGATTTAAAGTCAAAGGTGGGTGAAGAAGAACTGTAAAAACACCTTTGGAGTATGCATTTGTATGGTGCCACAAGAAACGAAGATGTTGGTGTAGGTGTGTTGATAATTATCCCTGTAATCAAAGAGACCAAGTTGTTTTCCTACAAGTTTCCTTCTGATTTCACAAAAAATGTAGCTGAGAATGAGGCACTTCTCTTGGGTTTATAGGCTATAAAAAAGTCAAGGGCTAAAAGGATAATAGTATTTGAATATTTAGAATTAATTAGCAAGCATATCAAAGGTGAGTACCTCACAAAACACCCTCGAATGTAGGCTTACCGTAATGTTGTCCTAGATTATCTGCAAAAATTTAATGAGCAATTTTTTTCTAAAAGGATAGTAGTATTTGAATATTTAGAAATAATTATCAAGCATATCGAAGGTGAGTACCTCACAAAACACCCTCGAATGCAGGATTACCATAATTTTGTCCTAGATTATCTGCAAAACTCTTATGAGTACAATTTTTCTATCACTCCTAGGAGATAAAATGTTGTTGAAGATTCCTTAGCTACACATTCTTGTGATTTTGAAATGACAATTAGCACTAAATAAAATCATAAAATTGAAGTTAAGAATAGGCACGTTGTCCCAGATAATATGAAGTATTGGTAGATTTTTGAGAATGATAAGTAGCTAGAAAAAAATTTTGTTGATGAAGGAAGAATTTGAAAAGATGCAATTTGAAAATGACTACAAGTGGGAATAAGATGATAAGAATTTTTTTATATATAAGATTAAAGAAGACTTAGAAAAACATGGGGCGGATTTGAAGGTGTTGCAGTTGAAGGATAATGTCATTCCGAAAGGGGTAGTACCACTTGAAGAAATTTTTGGCTAAAATGATGTAGCTAAAAGGCCATAGTTGATACCTAATGAGGCAAGAGTAGAGGAGCATAACATAGGCACAGAAGAAAATCCCAAAACGGTAAAGCTATCCACAACTTTAATCCCATAAACGAGGAAGAAATATTTTCATCTTCTGAAATAATTCTCTGATGTATTTGTGTGGGGGTACGAATATTTGAACATATATGATAATATTATCATCCAACTTACTATCCCAATCAAAGAGGACCATAATCCATTCAAGCAGAAGTTGCGGAGGGCGAATCCTATTTTGCTGCCTTTGATTGAAAAAGAGGTAAGAAATTTATTTGATGTTGGAATTATAGTGCCTCTGGTATTTTCTAAGTGGTTTCCTAACTTAGTACCAGTTAGAAAGAAGATGGGAGAAATCAGGTTCTGTGTAGATTTTAGAAATTTGAACAATGTATATATCAAGGAAAATTAACCCTTGCCCAAAATGGATCATATTATTCAAAAGGTGGTTGTTTCAAGGAGGATGTCGATGTTCGATGGATTTTCTGGATACAACCAGATTATTTTTCATCCGAAATACTAGGACAAGACTGCATTCACCACACCATGGGGTACCTTCAAGTACGCCAAAATTATTTTTGGTTTAATGAATGCACGAGCTAAATTGTAGTGAGATATGGATGTATCTTTTGTAGAAGACATGCACAAATTTTTGATAATATATCTTGATGACATCACTTTCTATTCACTGTCTGAAGAGGATCTTTTACAACACCTAAGGGTTGTGTTTGAAAAATGCCAAAAATATGGCATCTCTATGAATCCTAAGAAGTCTTTGTTTAGGTTGGAAGAAGGAAAACTGTTAGGACATGTAATTTCTAAATATGGCATTAGAATAGACCCTAGAAGAATAGAGGAAATTCAGAAGATGGAAATTCCGAGAAACAAGAACGACATTAAGTCTTTTATTGGGAGAATAAATTTATTAAGGAGGTTCATTCCAAACTTAGCATAGATTTTAAGGGAAATTACAGACATGTTGAAAAGGGACAGCGAGGTTAAATCAACTCAAGAAACCAAAAAATATTTTAATGAGGTACAATCTACCTTGTCTCGTGCTCTTGTTCTTATTAGTTTAGATTACACTCAAGATATCATTATTTTTTTATTTTCTTCAAAGCATAGTATAGCATCCATCCTTATGCAAAAGAACTAGCAAGGTATAGAGAAACCGATAGTATTCTTGAGGAAGACTCTCAGAGATGTTATCCTCAAATCCAACATTATGGAAAAGTAGGCATTTTCCTTGGTGAAAACCTTAAAGGATTTCCATATGTAAATTTTGCATTCACACATCATTGCCTATGTAACAAGCATTCTGTTGTGAAATATTTACTCACTCAAAATTTTCCATAAGGTATGAGAGGAAGGTGGATTTATTTGATACTGGAATATGATGTGTAAATTAAACCCACGAAGTTAATTAAAGGGAAAATACTAGAGTAGATGATGACATAATCAAATCCGCATTCACTTGAGATTAATTTCTTGGCTACTCTATCGGAAGAGGATGATTCAAGATTAGTTCAACAAGTATTGGAAAATTTTGTTGTTTCTCCATGGTATGAAAACACTTTTTATGTTTTACAACATTTGCAAGCCCCTCCGGGTTTGACTAAGACTAAATATTGATTCCTTAAATTGATAGTTGTCAATGTTTTTATCATAAATCAGTTCTTATGGTGCAATGATCCTAGTGGTATGTTGTTGAAATATTTTCTTGATGATGAAGCACAAAAAACCATAGAGGAGTTTCATAAAGGTGATTGTGGCAGACACATGTTTTGGAAGAACATTGCTAACAATATCTTAAGGGTTGGTTTCTAATAGCCAACGTTTTTCACTTATGTATGTTAAAGGGTTTCCACTTGTTATGATTGTCATATTTTTAAAGGAAGAAAGAAACTTCTCCCATTTCCCTTGAAACCTATTGTGGTTGAGTAACCCTTTTAGTAGTGGGGACTTTATTTCATAGGTGAAATCCACTAGGCCTCACTTGGACAACATAAGTGGATATTAATAGCAACCGATTATTTCACAAAGTGGACTGTAGAAGTCCCAACTAGGCAGGCTACAAATGTAGTTATCCTTAATGTTTTGGAAAGAAATATCTTATCTAGATTTGGTTTCCCTAAAAAATCCATTACAGAAAACATTGTTGCTTTTAAATCAAGGAAGATGGTGGATTTTTGTCACAAGTATAACACTACACTTGGATACTCAACAACCTGTCAACCGTAGGGTAATGGTTTGCTTGATTCTTCCAACAAAAGTTTGGTCAACATAATAAAAAATATTATGCAAGAAAACAAAAGAAATTGGCATAAGAAGTTAGTGAACGCCTTGTGGGTTGACCAAGTAAGCACTAAGAAATCAATAGGTATGTATCCTTTTCAGTTATTTTATGAAACATATGTTGTATTTCATTATTCATTGGGAGTTTCGGTGATGAAATTTCTACAATAAGCTAAAGTATAACCCAATGATGTACAAAGAAGAATCAATCAAATGACCTAATTGCAACAAACTAGGGAAAAAAATTTCATAAATACTCAGGTGATATAAGACTATATAAGAAGATTTATGCGAGAAGAACTAAGGAAGATGATTTTCATATTAGAGACTTGGTGTTAAAATGAGATGCAAGGAATGAGGAGAAAGGAAAGCACGAGAATTTTTAGAATTTTTTTAAGGGGCCCTTCAAAATTACTGCTTTTTGTGGAAAAATTGCCTGGTTGATCGGAGATATGAAAAATGAATTACTTGGATGAGGGCTTGTTAATGGTAGGTTGTTGAAACATTTTCTCACTTTAATTTCAGTCAATCCAACACTCCATTGTACTTACCATTTTACTTTTATTATTGTAAGTGTGGGTAGTTATAATTGGAACAGGAAGCCCGAGGAGAAGGAACTAAGGTTCCGATGATCTCCTACCATATCTAAGTCATTCAATTAATTTTCAGTCCTTAGTGTTTGACTCCATTACCCAATGGTTAGGCCACTAGTCTGTCGTTTTCTTGAAACAGCACTAGGAGGTTTCCATCCCCATTGGAGCCAATGTTAGGGTCCTAGGGTCTAGGGATAAAATTTATTTGCCTCTTTTACTCATTTTGGGATTTTTTGTAGTTGTTTAGACTATGAACTACTACTTTCATAGTCCAAAGGTTCATTTTCTAAGGTCCCTATCAGTTTTTCATAGAGGGTCCTTAAAGTCAAGATTAAATATGAGAGATTTTGAGTCTATGAGAAGGTCATGAGGCCATTTGTTCATGTAGAGTCATTTAAGTTTCAAGGGGTATGTATCACTAGTTAGAAAAATGAATAAAACAATTTAGGTTTCATTTATTAAGGTTTTGTGGGTATGATGTTAATGGTGTCCATCATGCCTCATTCCACCATGCAAAAAACATCATTCATTTTTCATCATTTAATAGTCATCATTATTTTTTGTATACTTCCATCCATACACCCCATTCATTTATATTTAACACCATATGAACATACCCCCCGCATGCCTCCTTAACTCACATCTCATCATCATTGCTTCTACACCCCTCCACAACTCATTAGCATCATTCATATCCCATGATCATAATATCCCTTTACCTAAATTTTATACCCATGACCAAACGGAATATATGAGGCACATATTTTCAAGTATTTGAGTAATATTGCGCTCATTCTCTCTACAATCTACAGTTCGTGCTCTTCTTTGATAAAATTTGATGGTTTGTACAACAGAAGGCCTAAAGCAGTATGGCAGGGGTTTCAAAGACAGGTTCTTTCAAATGTGGGAAAGTTTTTGTGCAACAACAACACAAATTTGAGTTATACAGTCACGGCATTATTGTTTTTCAATTGCCTCAAACTCTTTACATATTTTTCAAACAGCTTATAATCATTTTTTCTTGTTGTATGATGTAGGGAACACACATTTCCAACCAAATTTTTCCATTAAAAATCAATTACACATTGATTGGTAGAGTCTTCATGTATTTATTGCATAATTGTTGGGCAGAGCCTACGTGTTGATTAATTTGTGGTTGAGACATTTTTAATCTCACGGGTTATGGGTCAGTTTATAAGAGTTGAATTTGTTTCTATATATAAGAATTTCAATCAAATTTCATGATAATTGGCACAAATTCCTCTGCATACATCACATACAGAGCATGCATTTCATTGTAACATGATTTATAGGGCATTAAAACCCAAAGTCATTTGACTCTTGTGAAAACCTATCATACATTTGTTTATATCACATTGGCATCCTTTCCATTGTCCATTGCACTATCACTTGACCCTTCCTCCATAGACTTTGTATATGCCACAAAAAATTAGATGAAATGTGTGTTGTAGTTTTTAAAAACCAGATGGAAAGTCTAGGGAGAAAAGGCAAGGAAAAGGGAGGAGA
>JAXQQM020059249.1:0-40799 GCA_034641835.2 Pinus albicaulis | reverse complement strand
ACATAAAGGATATCATTTTGTATCAGTTCAAAAAAGCTAAGAAAAATGTAACCTTTCTAAAAATGCCTATGTTATCCATTAGACCAAGTGGAAAATATGTAATTATTATACACGATTAACTTTTTTATTCCGTTGAGCAAAGTGGGAAGCCCACCGTACAGAGCATCTATCCTGGTTGAACGAAGTGGCTATGCTATCCGTTGAAAGTAGTGGGAACATGAGAGCATCTATCAGTTAGAAACGTGGGAAAGACGCATTTCATTTCTGAAGCGCCCTTGTCGGTAGAAGTGGCAGTGGGTTGGTTGTTAGAGAAGGAACGTGGAGGAAGTGGGAGCGGGGGAGCATCTATTCTACCGGTTGAATAGATTGTAATATATATATATATATATATATATATATATATATATATTTTGGGAAGTGCTCCATGTCAGAAAGAGCATGGGAATCTTACTATGGTTCCTGAGTCTGTGTGGGATATAATGTATCCAGCAGATTGTACGTGTGAAGAATGTGTGTAGAGAAAGAACCTGGATTCGAGTGCACCGGAGGAATGGCCCTGTTTGATTTGTTGGAACCCTTCACAATAGACATCCGTGCGCTATGTGAATAATGGTATGCATATATCTCTAGTTTTTAATTCATAGAATTCGGTCTCTGTAATCGTATGCCCCTAATAAATTTTTATTTTCTGATATTAAATGTATTTTCTATTGCATTTGCTCCTCATTTGTTCCACCTTTATTGCAAACCTATTGGGTTTTCTTTTGAACACATCAAATCGACAATCCCCATTGCCTGTGCACATTGTATCTACCTCTGCACTACTTCTTGAATTTAATTCTAACCTTACTGGGTTGTTTACCTAATTTTAACCTGCGTATTGTTAGGTTAGTTTTTCCTTGCCTCGCCTTCGTTACTGGTTGATCTCGCCAGTTTTAGGCTTTCAATTCCTGTATTCTTTATTTTTTAGAGTCAGTTCATCAAGATTATTTAAGGCAGTCTCTATAAACTTATTGCGATAGAGTTTCCACGGATTGAAGCTGGATGGATAATAATATTTCTTGATTCACCACTAATCTTTAACGTTGTAGCTTAGACCTATTATTTTTAACATGGAGTGAGGATGAAGAATTTTTTCAAGGAATATCCGTAATGTTAGAATAGAATTTCCACGAGAATGGCAAGATCGAATCGTCGGCCGATGAGCCCAACGTGAAGATTAATATCGCACCTGCGATACAATTAATAAGTGTATGCATATTGATGTGAAACTATAACTTTAGGACTCTGGCCTATGCATGTGCACCCTCAAATAATGGCTGGTTTATGTTTTATTATGGTTATATGCAAACACACGTTTGATTGCTCAAAAGCACTATAAATTTTACTGCCAGACTATCAATTGTAAAAAATCCATTGGGATTCATACCTCTATTTTCATATTTAATAGATTTATAAATATGAAAAGTATTAGAAGTTCAGGCGACATATTTGGAAAGTGAGAGAGCATTTCACCTCTAAGAACAAAGAAATTTGGGAGAATGATGTTAACTACAAACAAAAAAACACAAATACATGTCAACATTTCCTTTACCGAATAAGAACACTTCCTGTCAATCTATCTTACTGTAACATTTCCTTTACCAAATACTTCCTCTCAAGCTACGTTAATTACAGTAACAGTAAGCATTTCACCATTTTCATTGATTGTGACTTCGTTTTCATAAGTTGAGCATCGAGTCCTCTCACTTCTTGTTTATTAGTTTGCTGTTAGTCTTCACAAGTTATTCACGAAACTTTTTTTAGCCGCGAATGTAAATCGAATTTATGTTCACATGGCTCTTTTCTAGTGAAAATGATGAATGTGATTGCCATTAACGAAATAACAATGATTAAAGTAGCTATCAGTTATAGTTATGATTCGTAATATTTATGTTTATGGGTAGTTTTTATATTCAATGTAGATTTCTAAAATATTTAGCAGATTTTAATTAGTATTTTATTTTTATTTTTATTTTTTATATCAATTTTAAAATCAGAAATGGTATAATTTAACTTATTATATATATAGTTAGCTAGATAATTATAAAATAAATAAATAATAATAAATTTATAAATATAAAAAATAATGTTTATCTTCAAATATCAAACACATTTGTGTGTGACATAGAGAGGGGGAGAGTCAGTGGAGAGAGGGAGAGGGAGAGGGGGAGAGTAAGGAGGAGAGAGAGATAGAGAGAGAGAGAGAGAGAGTGGCGGCGAGAGTGAGGAGGAGAGGGAGGGGGAGAGAGAGATAGAGAGAGAGAGAATGGAAGCGAGAGAGAGAGAGAGAGAGAAAGAGAGGGAGAGAGACAGAGAGAGAGAGTGAGAGATGGATAGGGAGAGAAAGAGAGACAAAGATAGAGAGTGGGAGAGGAAGAGACAAAGACAGAGAAGGGGGAGAAGGAGAGGGAGAGGGGGGAGAAGGAGGGGGAGAGAGAGAGAGAGAGGGAGAGTGGGAGGAAGTGAAAGAGAGAGAGAGAGGGAGAGATAGAAGGATAGGTAGAGTGGGAGAGAGGGATAAAAGGAGAGTAGGAGGGAGATAAACATAGAGAGAGAATGAGAGAGGGAGAGTGAGAGAGACAGAGAAGGAGCAGGAGCGGGAGAGAGAGAGGGAGAGGGAGACAGATATAGAGAGGGGGGAGAGGGACGACAGGGAAATAGACACACAGAGAGAGAGAGAGAGAGAGAGAGAGAGAGACAGAGAGATATGGAGAGGGCAGAATAGGGAGCAAGATAGGAGAGGTAGAGAGGTAGAGGGAGAGAGAGAGAGAGAGAGAGGGAGAGAGAGAGAAAGAGAGAGAGGGTGAGGGAGAGGGGGAAGGAGAGGTAGAGGTAGACAAGGAGAGAGACAAACAAAGAGAGAGACAAAGACAAAGAGGGAGATAGAGAGAGAGAGAGGAGGGAGGGCGGAGGGAGAGAGGGGAGAAGGAGAGGGAGAGAGAGCAAGAGAGAGAGAGAGAGAGAGAGAGAGAGAGAGCAAGGGAGAGAGGGAGAGGGAGAGAGGGAGAGGGAGAGAGAGAGAGAGAGGGAGGGAGAGGGAGAGAGGGGGGAGAGAGAGAGGGGGAGAGGGAGGGAGAGGGAGAGGGAGGGGGAGAGGGAGAGGGAGAGAGAGAGATAAAGAGAGTGAGGGAGAGAGTGAAGCATTAGAGAGAGAGAGAGGGAGGGATCAAGAGAGGGACAGGGAGATGGAGGCGGGGAAGAAGAGAGAGAGAGAGGCAGGTGGGGCATAGGTTGAGAGGGAGAGCGGGAGAGTGAGAGGGAGAGGGAGGGAGAGAGAGAGAGAGAGAGAGGGAGAGGTAGAAGGAGATAGGGAGAGAGAGAGAGAGGGAGTGAGAGAGAGAGGGAGAGTGAGAAAGAGAGAGAGGAGAGGGAGAGGGATGGGGGGAGTGAGGGGGGGAGAGAGAGAGAGAGGCAGCGAGAGTGGGAGAGAGAGGGAGGGGGAGAGAGAGAGAGAGAGAGAGAGAGAGAGAGAGAGAGAGGCAGAGACAAAGAGAGATAAAAAGAGAGAGTGGGAGATGAAGAGAGATAAAAAGAGAGAGTGGGAGATGAAGAGACAAAGAGAGAGAGAGGGGAGAAGGAGAGGGAGAGGGAGGGGAGGCAGGGGGACAAAGAGAGAGAGGGGGAGAGTGTGAGGGAGTGAAAGAGAGAGAGAGGGAGAGATAGAAGGATAGGTAGAGTGGGGGAGAGGGTAAAAGGAGAGTAGGAGGGAGATAAAGTGAGAGAGAGAGAGAGAATGAGAGAGGTAGAGCGAGAGAGATAGAGTGGGAGCAGGAGAGGGAGACATATAGAGAGAGGGGGGGAGGAAGGAGAGGAAAATAGAGAGAGTGAGAGACATAGCAAGAAAGATATGGAGAGGGTGGAATAGGGAGTGGGATAGGAGAGGTAGAGAGGTAGAAAGGGAGATGGAGAGGGAGAGAGGGAGAAAAAGAGAGAGGGGGAGGGGGAGGCAGAGAGAGAGAGAGAGAGAGAGAGAGAGAAAGTGTGTGTGTGTGTAAGAGAGAGAGAGAGAGAGAGAGGGGGGGGAAGAGTGAGGGAGGGGAGAGAGAGAGAGGGATAGCGAGAGAGAGAGAGAGAGAGAGAGAGAGAGAGAGAGGGATAGAGGGAGAGAGAGGGAGAGGTATATATATATATATATATATATATATATATATATATATATATATATATATATATATAGAGAGAGAGAGAGAGAGAGAGGGCAGAGGTTGAGAGGGAGAGCAGGAGAGTGAGAGGGAGGGAGGCAGAGAAAGGGATAGATAAAGAGATAGAGGGAGTGGGAGAGGGAGAGGGAAATAGGGAGAGAGACAAAGAGGGTGAGAGAGAGAGAGAGAGATAGGGAGAGAGATAGAGAGAGAGAGAGAGAGAGAGGGAGGGAGAGAGGGAGAGAGAAAGAGAGTTAGAGCGAGAGATCGAGAGAGAGGGAGAGGGAGAGGGATATGGGGAGAGTGAGGGGGAGAGAGAGATACTGAGAGAGAGAGAGTGGTAGTGAGAGTGAGGGGGAGAGGGAGGGGAGAGAGAGATAGAGAGAGAGAGTGGTAGTGAGAGAGAGAGAGAGAGAGAAAGAGAGAGAGAGAAGGGGGAGGGATGGGGAGGAGAGAGAATGAGAGAGGGAGAGGGATACAAAGAGAGACAAAGAGAGAGAATGGGAGAGGAAGAGACAAAGAGAAAAAGGGGGGGAGAAGGAGAGGGAGAGGGGGGAGAGGGAAGGAGAGGGAGAGGGGGGAGAGGGAAGGGGAGAGAGAGAGAGGGAGAGTGGTAGGGAGTGAAAGAGAAAGAGGGGAAGAGATAGAAGGATAGGTAGAGTGGGAGAGAGGGATAAAAGGAGAGTAGGAGGGAGAAAAATATAGAGAGAGAATGAGAGAGGGAGAGCGAGAGAGAGAGAGCGGGAGTCGGAGAGGGAGACAGATAGAGAGAACGGAGAGAGGGAGGAGAGGGAAATAGAGAGAGTGAGAGAGAGATATAGATGGTGAGGGGGGAAGACGGAGCGAGATAGGAGAGGTAGATAGGTGTAGAGGGAGAGGGAGAGAGAGAGAAAGAGAGAGGGGGAGAGGGAGGGGGAGATAGAGAGAGAGAGAGACGGAGAGAGAGAGAGAGAGAGAGAAGCAGAGGGGGACAGAGAGGGAGAGAGCGAGAGATGGAGAGGGAGAGGGAGAGGGAGAGGGAGAGGGAGAGGGAGAGAGAGAGGGGCAGGGGGAGGGATATAGGGAGATAGAGGGAGAGGGAGGGAGAGAGAGAGAATAAGCGAGAGGCGGAGGGGGAGGGGGAGGCGGAGGGGGAGGGAGAGGGAGAGGGAGAGGGAGATAGAGAGAGAGAGAGAGATAGAGAGGGAGAGAGACCAATATAAAGAGGGAGAGAGACAGAGACAGATAGGGAGAGAGAGGATAGGGAGAGAGAGAGAGATAGGGAGAGAGAGGAAGAGGGAGAGGGAGAGGGAGATAGCGAGAGAGAGAGAGATAGAGAGGGAGAGAGACCGAGATGGAGAGGGAGAGAGAGAGAGAGATAGGGGGAGATATAGGGAGAGAGAGAGAGGGAGTGGGGGGGGAGGAGGGAGAGAGAGAGAGGGGGATAGGGGAGAGGTGGAGAGGGAGGGGGAGAGAGAGAGTGGAAACTAGAGGGAGGGAGGGAGCAAGAGAGGGAGAGAGAGGGAGATAGACAAAGAGAGTGCAAGAGAGAGAGAGAGAAAGAGATAGTGATAGGGAGAGGGGAACTGGGGGGATGGGGAGAGAGAGAGAGAGAGAGAGAGAGAGAGAGATATGGGAAGAGAGAGAGAGAGGCAAATAGAGAGAGTGCTAGAGGGAGAGGGAGAGAAAGAGATATATAGAGAGAGATAATTCAAGAGGAAGATAAAAACAAAGAAAAATAGAGAGAGGGGGCAGAAGGAGAGGGAGAGTGGGGGGAGGGAGTGGGAGAGAGACAGAGAGGGAGAGTGGGAGGGAGTCAAAGAGAGAGAGAGGGAGATATATAAGGATAGGTAGTGTGGGAGAGAGGGATAAAAGGAGAGTAGGAGGGAGATAAAGATAGAGAGAGAAGGAGAGAGGGACAGTGAGAGAGAGAGAGCAGGAGCAGGAGAGGGAGAGGGAAAGATAAAGAGAGAGGGAGAGAGAGTGAGAGAGATGGAGAGGGAGTGGGAGAGAGAGAGAGGGAGACAAATAGAGAGGGGGGGAGAGGGAGGAGAGGGAAATAAGGACGGGGAGAGGGTGGAGGAGGGAGTGGGATAAGAGAGGTAGAGAGGTAGGGAGGGAGAGGGGGAGAGAGAGAGGGAGAGAGAGAGAAGGAGAGAGAGGAGGACGGGGAGGGGAAGTGAGTGGGGGATAGGGGGGGAGAGAGAGAGAGAGAGAGAGGGGGGGGGGCAGGGGGTTGGGAGAGAGAGAGAGAGGGGGGGGCGGGGGTTGGAGGGAGAGAGGGAGAAATTGAGAGTGAGCGACAGAGGGAGTCAAAGGGAGAGAGAGATGGAGAGAAAGGCGAAGAGGGGTGGGGGGAGAGAGAGAGAGACTGACAGAGAGAGTGAGAGTCGAAGAGGGAGAGAAATAGAGATAAAGAGATAAAATGGGAGAGCAAGAGAGAGACAGAGACAGAGACAAAGGAAGGGGCAAGAAGGAGAGGGAGAGGGGTGAGAGGAAGGGGGGAGAGACAGAGAGAGAGGGAGAATCATAGAGATTTAAAGAGAGAGATAGGGAGAGATAGAAGGATAGGTAGAGTGGAAGAGAGGGATAAAACGATAGCAGGAGGGAGATAAGGATAGAGATAGAATGAGAGAGGGAGAGCGGGAGAAACAAATTGGGATCAGGAGAGGGAGAGGGAGAGAAAGAGATATGGAGAGTGGGAGGGAGTGAAAGAGAGAGAGAGGGGGAGATAGAAGGATAGGTAAAGTGGGAGAGAGGGATAAAATTTGAGTAGGAGGGAGATAAAAATAGAGAGAGAATGAGAGAGGGAGAGAGGGAGAGATAGAGGGAAAGAGAGAGGGATTGGGAAAGAGAGAGGGAGAGGGAAATAGAGCGAGAGAGAGAGAGAGAGAGAGAGAGAAAGAGAGAGAGCGGCAGGGGGAGAGGGAGTGAGACAAATATATATATATATATATATATAGAGAGAGAGAGAGAGAGGTGGGGGAGAGGTAGAGCGAGAAAGGTAGAGTGAGAGAGGGAGAGAGAGAGGGAGGGGGAGACGAAGAGGACAAGGGAGAGGGGGATAGGGGGAGAGAGGAAGAGGGAGATGGAGAGGGAGAGATAGAGAGAGAGAGGGAGAGGGGGGGGAGCGAGGAGGAGAGAGAGTGTGAGAGAGATAGATAGAGAGAGGGGGGAGAGAGAGAGAGGGAGAGGGAGATATAGGGAGAGAGAGAGAACGCGAGAGAGAGAGAGAGAGAGAGAGTGATAAAGAGAGAGACAGGGATAAAGAGGGAGATATAGAGAGGGGGATGGAGAGGGGGAGAGTGAGGACGAGAGAGAGATAGAGAGAGAGAGAGATCGGTAGCGAAAAATAGGGAGGGAGCGAGAGATATTAGGGGAGAGAGAGAGAGAGAGAGGGAGAGAGAGAGGGGGGAGAGAGAGAGAGAGGGAGAGTGGAAGAGGGAGACAAAGAGAGATAGATAGAGAGAGAGTGGGAGAACGAGAGAGAGAGAGAGGGGTGGGGGAGAATGAGAGGGAGAGAAAGAGAGGGGGGATGGGGAGACAAAAGGGGGAGAGAGATATAGAGGGAGAATGGGAGGGATTGAAAGAGAAAGAGGGGGAGATATAAGGATAGGTAGAGTGGGAGAGAAGGATAAAAGGAGAGTAGGAGGGAGATAAAGATAGAGAAAGAATGAGAGAGGGAGAGTAGGAGAAAGGTGTAGATGGAAGGGAGTCTGTGGGAAAGAGTAAGACATGTGTATAGAGAGAGAGAGATAAAAGGAGAGATATATATATATATATATATATGGGGGTTTTAGCGAGAGAGAGGGAGAGAGGGAGTCAGAGAGAAATGTTAGGAAATAGAGAGGGAAAGGGATATGGGGGAAGTTATGGGGAGAAAAAGGGAGGGACTGAGGTAGGGATGCCTCTTTCTCTCTCTCTTTTTATCTATCTCTATCTCTCTCTCACTCAATATCTCTCTTACTCACTCGTTATCTCTTGCTATCGTGCTCTCTCCCTCTCTCACCCCCCTCTATCTCTCTCTCTCTCTCTATCAACCCACTTTTCTCTCTCCCCCTCTCACCATCTCTCCCACTATTTCTCCCCATCCTACTCCCTCTATCCCCCTTTGTCTCCCTACCCACCTCACCTGCTCATTCCCAATTCCTCCCTCCCTTTCTCTCATTTTCTCTTCCCTATCTTATTTCCCATGTCCCACACACTCTCCATTGTTCCTCCTACTTTCTCTTCCCACTCTTTATCCCATTAACTCTACCACTCCCTCTTCTCCCTTTCTTTCTCCCACCCACTCTCCCTCCCTGTCTCCCTTGTTTTTCCTCCACCATCATCCTCCCACACTCTCCCTCTCTCACTCCATCTCTATTTCCCTCCCTCCATCCCCATTTCCTACAACCCTTTTCCAAAATATTATATCCCTCTCCCTCTCCCTACCTTTTTCCCTCTATTTCAATGAAATATTTCAACATTCCCTCACTCCATCCCTCATTTATACCTCCCCCCTCTGCCATTTCCTGCACCTCTCATTATATTCCTCCACTTCCCCCTTTTTGAAATTCCAACAATAAATTGTAGCACACACACTAGTGTGGGACCACAGGTCCTAGCGATACATTAGTGTGAAAGCCAATTTAGTTAATTAAATTGGTGCAATGTCTAATTTAATTTTCCCTTAATTAAATTGGACAATAAAATGTAATCTTATCTCATAATCACTTCTAATAGTTAACTAAGTGTGATAAGCTCAGTTATCTCATGAATTTCAAGTTGAGGGTAGTTGGTGAGGCATGCAGAGCAATTATATTAGTTATGGAGTTCGAATTACAGTTGGTGCATTAGTTTAATGCATGAGTAATCAGTGAACTCAGTTAGGTGAGTTAAACTCAGTTGAACTAGTTGTAACTATTTGTTGCACTAGTGAGAGATCAAGTGAATTAAATCATATTTAATTCACAATCTGTGATCTTCCATGAAACTGATGATTTATTGTTAATAGCTTCATGCATGTTAATTCCAGTGGAGACCCAATTGAAACAAATGCTAAAGGCATGTTAAATATCAGTTGTATCATTGGTAGGTTTCCCGCATGCAGCCACACATCCATTGGATTTCCCATGATCCTTGCACAGTTTTGGAAGGTTGAAATTCCTAAAGAATAGGGATTGCATTCCACATGAATTGCACAAGTAAGGTAGGCTGATTAGAGGTTGAGAATTGGCTAGTTGTTGGTCGATTTTGTCTGGGTCAGTGTGAGACAGTTGTGAGAGTGCAGGAGACCCTTGTGAGAAGAGTTCATTGTAATTGTTTCATGATTCCATGGTAAATATACAATAGAAGATAAAGGGGTTTTGAGCAGCAATCTTTCCCCAGGAAATTATCTCTGTTGTGGTTTGATTTTTTTCTTTCTCTACTTGTTGTGATTGGCGATCGTGTTTATTTTCCGAAGTTGATTTTTGGAAAGATGCAATATCTAGCTTTAGTACATTGCTTGATCAAATTTAATCCATTAATATACATATGTTTGTATAATTTCCACATGGTATCAGATCACACGAAATCACTATAGTGAAGAATAAGCTGAGTTTGTGACTGAATAGAATTCGAATTTGCAAAAGTATTCTTAGTGTGACCGGGAGATCAGTATCGAAATGGCTTTCAATGGCTGGAGATTGGTGTATGAACTCGAGAGCAGTTCCAATTATATTGTGTCGAAATATAGGATGGAAGTAGTACTGGAGGACAATGGGTTGAAAGAATTCATTGATAATGAGATTCCCAAACCCACTGTAGAAGATGCCACAAATCTTGATGCTTGGAAAAATAAGGTTGCAAAGGTGAAGAGGATCTTACTGGAGGTAGTACAAGACAACATTGTCTCAAGTATCCATGGAAAAGTGACACCATGTGCAATGTGGAAAGCTTTGACATATCTGTTTCAGAGCAGTGGTGATCATAGAAAATTGGCACTAAAGGACAAGCTCAGGAAAATAAAAATGGAGAAAGGCGACACCATTCCGTAATATTTAACAAAGTTTGTCCAATGTCGGGATGAGCTTGGGAGCATTGGAATTACTATCGTGGATGATGACTTGGTGAGCCTATCTCTTCTAGGACTTCCCAAGGGTTGGCATAGTTATCAAGACTCTGTCAATGGGAGGGAAACATTGCCACATTGGGAACGACTTTCGTCAGATTTGGTGTAAGAAGAATTGAGACAGAATACCAAGGATGGATCTTCATCCAAGACATATGATGAATAAAATTGTACTTTGGTTGCCAAGGTGAATAAGGGGAAAAGCAAAGAAATTCCATTCCGAATCTGACTCCGACAAATATGGTAATATGCGCGACATATCCGGAGTGAAGTGTTTTCACTATCACGAGCATGGACATTATGGCACTAATTCTCCACAAAAGAAGAAGAATAAGAATGCTTCAGGATCTGCAGTTGGTGAGGCTTTGGTCTTGTAATTTAAGCTTGACTTCTTGCTCATTGCATGCATGGTGTCAAGTGAAATGGGATTGGTGTGGTACTTGGATAGTGGTGCATCTTTCCACATGATGGGAGACAAATAACTTTTCAGTAGCTTAGAGGAGAAGGACCTCCAGATGCATATCTAAATGGGTGATGATGGGTGATACAATGTTGCTGGGATTGGTACAAGTACCTTGCAGAGACAGTCAGGTAAACCCTTCTTATTAAAATATGTAATGCATGTACCAGGCTTGAAGAAAAATTTAGTTTTAGTCGCAATATTGGAGGATAGAGGCTATGATGTGGTTTTTGGTGAAGGGAAATATTTCCTTTGACACAAAACCATATGACAAGCCAAGAATATTGGGATTCATGTGAAGAATCTCTATAAACTTGATGTAGATGACTGAGCAGCATTGATGGCTAAGGCAGACAAAGTGGTGAGTTGGGATGAGGTGAATTATGGCACATGAGATTGGGACATCTACACCACGGAGCCTTCAAGGTCATGCAACAAATTTCTACAGGTCTTCCCAAGGGTACACTTGCATAGTTAGACACATACAAGGGATGTACTATGGGGAAGTATGCACAGGCCACTTTTCATAAGAAGGAGAACCGAGCTTCAAAAATCATTGAGAGAGTTCACTCAGATGTTTGTGGACCATTCTATAATGCTTCGACATCAAAGCATAAGTACTATGTGATATTTGTTAATTATTTTTCTAGAAAGTGTTGAATTTACTTCATGCAGAATAAATATTAGACATTCTCAAAATTTCTTGAGTTTAAAGAATTGGTGGAGAAAGATACGGGGAATCATGTGAAGGCTCTTAGGAGTGACAATGGTGGTGAGAACATCTCCAATGAATTCAATAAATTTTGTAGCAAAGAAGGAATTCAGAGAGAGTTGATTGCACCTCATAACCCACAATAGAATGGGGTCACAGAAAGAAATAATAGAACAATTATGGGTGCAGCATGAGCGATTTTGCATGATCAGGGTCTACTGTTGCATCTGTGGGTGGAGGCATGCAACACGACAGTATTTGTGCAAAACTGTAGTCCTCATCAAATACTTGGCATGAGTACACTAGAGGAGGATTTTTCTGGTAAGAAACTTGATGTTTCATATTTTAAATTTTTTGGCTCATCTGTTTATGTGCATGTGACCAAAGATGCAAGGAAGTAGCTCGGACCAATAGCTGATATTGGGATATTTTTGGGATACATTGATACTCCCCACAACTATCGGGTGTATTTTCCAAACAATGGGATGATTGTTCTGAGACGACATATAAAATTTCATGAGGATAAAGCCATGTGATTGTCCCTTGAGAGGGAGCTAGATTTGCATGTAGATGAGGATCTCTTCGCTCCAAAGAATGAACCTCAAGAGGATCATGGAGTGGCAGAAAGCACTCATTCAGAGCCGTCCACCAGGCTTGGTAGAAGGCACACCATGGAAGCTGATAGATTGAGACTTGATCCGTCAGAGCATGTAGGATCACCTACTTCACTGCACAAATAGAGAGAGTCTTCATATAGGTTTATTAGATACATAGCTCTTATGAGAAAGTGTATTGTGACGTGAAACAACCAATTTGGGTTGACGCTATGGTTGAGAAGTATGACTCTATCATCAAGAAAATGCATGGGAAGTTGTCCCAATACTGCTAGAAAATCAGTTGTTGGATCTAGATGGATATATAAGGTGAAGCAGGCAGTAGATGGGAGTGTGGAGGAGTACAAGGCTAGATTTTTGGACCGGGGATTCTCACAAGTTGAGGCAATCGACTACGAGGAGACTTTCACACCAGTTGCAAGGTACTCTTCCATTAGATCTATATTTGCAATATCAGTGCAAATGGGGTGGCACATTCATCAGATGAATGTGAAACCCACATTTATGAATGGAGCTATTGAGGAAGAAGTGTAGATAGATAAGCCAGAAAGTTTCGAGATCTTTAACAGTGAGTCGCATGTGTGCCAACTGAAGAGAGAATTGTATGGGTTGAAGCAAGCACCTTGTGGTTGGTACACTCGGATTAACAACTATTTCACTGGGTTGGGCTTCACCAAAAGTGAAGTAGATGAAAACTTGTACCAGATTGTGGTTGATGGTAAGCTCTTGATTATCGCACTTTATGTTGATTATCTAATTTTTATAGGTGATGAGCAGCTGGCAACTTCTTGCAAGGAGGATCTTGAAAGGGATTTGGAAATGAAGCACATGGGACTCCTTCACTATTTCCTTGGTTTGGAAATATGGCAGTGGGATGGTGAGCTATGTGTTTCTCAAGGCATGTATGCCAAAGAGATTTTGGGTAAGTGTCACATGGAGAGTTGTAAACCCATGGAGACTCTTCCAGGAAATTGGAGGAAAGAGGATTCTACTTGAGGAGTAGTGGTGGACGCTACTGGCTACAGGCGGCTAGAGGGTTCACTGATGTACTTGGTGAACACTAGACTAGACATTTGCTACCCATTTAAGCAGCTTGTACAAGCTATGGTTAAGCCAACAAAGCTCTTTTGGAATGTAGGGAAGCATGTCTTGAGATATCTCACAAGCCGTATGAGTATGGATTATGATATAGATGAAAAGGGAGTGAAGCTTCAAGGATTCATAGATGCAGAATGGGTAGGTAATCCATCAGACATAAAGACCACATCAGGAGGGATATTCAACATAGGATTGACAACAGTTTCTTGGTACAACAAGAAGCAGCGATATGTGGCACTCACTTCAGCCGAGGCAGAGTGCATGGCCTCAAGTCAGGCTGCATGTGAGGCCATCTAGATGAGAAAGATCCTAGTTTATTTTTTTAGTTCTCAGATGGATCTGACAGTGATACATTGTGATAACCAGAGTTGCATTAAAATCTTGGTTTATCCAGTATTCCATGATAGGTCCAAGCACATAGACATTCGGTACCACCGTCTTAGATATTTTCTTCATAGGTGCATTATGTTACTTTAGTACATTCCCACAGAATATTAGGATGCAGATATTCTGATGAAGGTGCTCGCTAGGAGCAAATTCGAATACCATAGAGGCAGGATCAAGGTGGTAGATAATCCCTTTCTTGTTGAGAGGGAGAGTTGAAAGTCCAACAAGAAATTACAGCACACACACTAGTGTGGGACCACAGGTCCTAGCGATACATTAGTGTTAAAGCTAATTTAATTAAATAAATTGGTGCAGTGTCTAATTTAATTTTCCTTAATTAATTTGGACAATAAAATGTAATATTATCTCATAATCACTTGTAATATTTAACTGAGTGTGAAAAACTCAGTTAGCTCATGAATTTTGAGTTGAGGGTAGTTGGTGAGGCATGCAGAGTGATTCTATTAGTTATGGAGTTTGAGTTGCAGTTGGTGCATTAGTTTAATGCATGAGTAATTAGTTAACTCAGTTAGGTGAGTTAACGTTAGTTGAACTATTTGTAACTGTTTGTTTCACTAGCTAGATATCAAGTGAATTAAGTCATATTTAATTCAAAATCAATAATCTTCCATGCAACTAATGATTTACTACCAATAGTTGCATGCATGTCAGTTCCCACGGAGAACCAATTGAGAAAAATGTTAAAGGGATGTTAAATATCAATTGTATCATTAGTAGGTTGCCCGCATGCAACCACACATCCATTGGATTGCCCATGATCCTTGCGCAGTTTTGGAAGGATGAAATTCTTAAAGAATGGGGATTGAATTCCACATGAATTGCGCAAGTAAGGTAGACTGATTAGAGGCTAAGAATTGGCTAAGTGCTGGTCTATTTTGTGTAGGTCGATGTGAGACAATTATGAGAGTGTAGGAGACACTTGTGAGAAGAGTGCATTTTAATTGTTTCATGATTCCATGGTGAATATAAAATAGAATATAGAGAGGTTTTGAGCAGGAAGTTTTCCCCGAGAAATTATCTATGTTTTGGTTTTGTTTGTTTCTTTCTATACTTGTTTTGATTGGCAATCACGTTTATTTTCCAAAATTCATTTGTAGAAGGATTCAGCATCTAGCTTTAGTACATTGCTTCATCGGATTGAATCCATTAACATACATATGTTTGTATAATTTCTAAACCCCTTTCCTCTTATACCTCTCCCTTCTTCTGCCTCTATCACTTCTCTATTTCCTGTTCTCTCTCTCTCTCTCTCTCTCGATGTCTTTATTTTTCTTTCTCTCTCTATACCTATCTCCCTCTCTCCTACTAACTCAATCTCCCTCTCCCTTTCTCTCCATTATTTCGGTCAACCTTTCTCTCTCTTTTGCTCTCTCTTCACTCTCCTTCGATCCCTATTTCTATTTCCCTCTATATATCCCTCACAGTTTATCCCTCCCTCTCCTTTTTCCTCTCCCCCTCCTCTCTCTCACCCTATGTCCCTTGTCCCTCCTCTTTCTCGAAATCTCTCTCCCCCTCCATCTATCTCCATCATAATTTATCATCCCCTCCCTCCCAATTCCTCTCTCCCCTTTTTTCTCTCTCCCTCACTTCTTCTCTCGCTCCATCCATTTCTCCCTCAACCCCCCTCTCTCTCACCCCCTCCTTATTTCTCTATATCTAATTCACCATATTTCAATTTTTTATCTCTCTCTATCTCTTGCCCCTTTGACTTCGACACTATCACTTTGTATTTCCCACATACTTTTCCTCATTTAGATTTTGTCTCTATATCCCTCTATACCTCTATCACACTCACTGTCTCTCAATTATTCGCTCTTTTTTTCCATATTTGTCTCTCTTTCTCTCTATATATATCCCTATATCCCTCCATCTATTTATAATGCCATTCCATCTCTCTCTCTCTCTCTCTCTCTCTCTCTCTCTCTCTCTCTATATATATATATATATATATATATAACTCCCTTTCTCTCTTCTTGTGTTTCCCCATCTCTCTTTCTCTCTCTCCACACACACACACACGTGTGTGTGTGTGTGCACATGTGTGTGTAATGCCCCTATTGCACCTTACTGCGCACCGGCCCGTCCCACCCCAGCCCACCTTATATGTGTGTGTGTGTGTGTGTGTGTGCATGTGTGTGTAATGCGCCTCCTGCACCCCTCGCCCCCCGGCGTTACCCCCCTCACTGCCACCCCCACCCCCATATAATTCCCCATTTATCTCTCCATCCCTCTCCCTTTAGTGGTTTTCGCCTTCTCACACACCTCTGCTTTGTCACTACCTATAGAACTCCCTCTCCATCTATCCCATCTTCCTTCCTACCAATTTCTCTCCCATGCTAACCTCTCTTTCTCTCTCTCTCGACCTCCTTCACTTGCTCTACCTCCCACTCACATGTGCTCTCCTCCCTGTTTCTCTTCCTCTAACCATAAATAATAATTATAAGATATGACATACCAAATTTAAATATTAATATAAGATGAAATAATCACAAAAATTTATATTACAAAAATGTTCATCTTTCTTATAACTTAATATCTATAATTCTCATAATATAAATAATTGCTAAATTTTAATGAAAATATAACCAGTAATATAAAATCCTTTATACTATCAATTTTATTAATCCTAAATACAATATCTTTCATACTATCAATTTTATTAATCCTAAATATAATAGAATTATACAAAACAAATTGAAAATGATGTACTACTATTTAGTAACCCTTAAAAATTATTATTTTAAAGACTTGTATAGAAAATATTAAGAAATACAAATTTTCAAAAAACAATGGGTTTTTTTTTTTTTTTTCTAGTTTTTATAAAAATACAATTACATTAAAAAAATTTAAACATTTGACCCATTTGAAAAGATAAACTATATAATTTAATTTAATATCTAATAATTTTTGAAATTTGCAAGAAATTTTAATAGGACCAAAAAAAAATCTTTTAAATAAAAATAGATATTAGAATATAATAATAATAATGTCGTAAAGTTGTAGTTGTTATGTCATAATTTTAATTTAAAATTTATGAAAAACCTCATGAGATTTTTCATTCGTTTCAAATATTAAAGTGATAGAGGTAATTTTCATTTCTCAAATACACTGACTAGAATGATATTAATGGTCAATTTTTATTTGAAAATAAAGGCGAAAAGATATCATGAACAGTTACGTATGCACAGATTTTAAGAAACAATGTTCCAATAAATAAAAGTATCGGCATACGTGTGTTTGATGTGATAACGGGAACTTTTGTACGAATCTAGTCACTATCGGCATGAAAATCCTGACAATAAAATATAGCATCGTCTACCATCTCCATGTACCGTTTTGGTATGTTGGCATCAAAGAGATCATCATCGTGGCTATGACACAGAGGGAGAGGTGGTAACACAAAAAAAGTCAGAGAGAAACAAACTTCTAGAGGATGCAACAAGCCTACTTCAGGGTGGCCTTTTGAGAGAGGCCGGCGGATATGCAATGCTTCCATCTGAACGAATGTGTGTTGCTCAACGCCGCTGAAAATGTGGTGTGTTGTCATTATTCCACCATAACTCTTTTCTCGATAGGCTTGCGAGGGAGGTCTATCATGGGGATTGTTGATACCTCGAAATCAATGGCCAATCTGGCCTATTCATGGGAGATTGATTGCTTCCATTGAGCACTATGTCACTCGGATCCATGGAATTCAATATAACTCTTTTCTAGATAGGTGTGTGATAGAGGTATATCGTGGAGAATTGCTGATACCTCGAAATAAATGTCCAATATGGCCTATTCATGGGACCTTGATTGCTTTCGTTGAGCACTACTTCACTTGGATCCAATTCAATAATTTGTTTAACAAAAAAAAAATATATATTTCTTTAATAATATAATATTTAAAAATAGAAATGATATATAAGATTAGCTTAAAATGGTATAAATAAGTTTTGAATTAAAAATCATTTCATATTGATTTTTTAGTTAAATATATTTTTTTCCAATCTATCTGCCTCAGTTTCTCTGTTGTTTTCATTCTTTTCTTTATGTTATTTAGCTAGTTTTATTTATGATATTTTCATTGTTGTTATACTTTGTTGTTGTAGATTTAATCGGCTTATCTGCACTATAGAATAGTTCATGAAATCCATAAAATTGTAAGGCAACCTTCTCCTCTCATCTATGTCAATAAAGTTAGAGGAGGGTAGACCTTTTCGCAGACCAAAAATGTTTTATGTTTATGATTCACTGCTTCTCACATTATAGTAGAGTGCAATAACAATTTCAGTCTTTCTTCCACTATGTTATCACGCATTTTGTCTATTTTTCTGTGCATGAATCTGCAGGTTTGTTTGCAGGAATCAATATTAAAGTTGTGGAGAAGTTCACCCTTACGTTCCCGCTTCATTTTCCATCTCTGTTTTCATGCTTCCAAACACCTCTGTTACGCTCTATTCCCTCTTTGTTCTTTTATTGCAGCTCTTGCCCTTTTTTATTCACAAAATTCTTGAAAAAACATTAAAAGCTTGACCTCCGCCATTTATCTTCAAAACTTTAGCTCACCGGACTTCGCTCTATCGCAAATTGCATTTTCTATTAGATTCTGTTAATATTTTTTCCTCCGAACCCCAATTGCGATATTACCGTACTCCGCTGCGATGTCACCCATCGCTTTTTGCAACCTTTTCCCTTTTTCCTTTAAAGACTTGCCGAAAATCACAAATCGCATTTTCTATTGGTTTCTGTTAATACTTTCCGCCTCCAAACCCTAATTGCGAAATTATCGTACTCTGCTACCACGTTACCCATCGCATTTCGCATTTTACAATTTCGGTCCTATCGCATTTTGCACTTCCCACTTTCCTCCTAACTGCACGGTTGCTTCTCCTCCATCTTTGCGATATTGCGAATTGCGATATCACATAACATATTTTGCACTTCCATCCTCCCATTGCAATTCCGCCATTTCATTTTTCAAAGCCTCCCTCTCCAAAGAATTGTTGCGATATCATAAGGTTTAATGAAGTCCAAACCCATCTTTCCACCTCTAAGCCTTGTCACATGTGTTAAGCCTTCCATTAGCTTCTTTAACCATTTTTCCTCCAAACTACAAGTAACACTTTTTCAAGTTTAGTTAAATCATAAATAGTTGCATGGTTAGAAGCATGGTAGCATGGTATATAGATCATAGGATAAGTAGAGTGCATTTCGCCCTTTGGCCCATTAAGTGTGGTTAGAATTAGTTTCATTTCCTGTCATTACTTTTCAGAAATTTAATTTAGTTTCATTTCTATCATTTCTTTTCTGCAATTTAGTTTAGTTTCATTGAAGTGTGATAGACTTCACTAAGAAACCCTAAAAGTAGCACCCTTTCCTAGAACGAAAGATGATGACATGAGTAGAATGGATCTGTTGTGTTTATAGCACTGTCACCTGCAAGTTTGTACGAACCCTAGGTTGATAAAGTAAAGTAGGGTTGCAGCCCTTGGGAGTTGCAGCACACTTGGTGCAATACTAGGGCTCACCACCTATAATTGTCCCAAGCATTCATCTACACAAGTATATCAATTTGAAGCTTGTTTGGGTAATTTTCCAAAATATCCTATGGATTTCATCTTTTGTAAAGATATTTTAGTAGATGGACATAGTGATGTGGACAAAGACAAGCATTTCATTGAAAAAATTCACCAAGTGCATCAAAGCGTACACAAACAATTGGAGAAAAGCAAAGCCAGGTACAAAGAAATCTATAATAAGAATTAGGTTTATCATGATTTCTACATGGACAATCAACCTTAGTTATACATCAATAAGGAAATATTACAAGGTGAAGGTAAAAAACTCAAGCCAATTAAATATGGTCCTTTCAAAATGTTGGATAACATTGGTAACAAAGCTTTTCGATTAGATTTTCCACCATACATCCAAATTTATTTTGTTGTGAATCTTGAAAACATAATATTGTATGAGCCTCCAATGAAGGATGATTAAGAATAACTTTTTCATATTTCATCTATAAAATATTTTTCTCCTGAATATTTAAATCTGATGTAGGAAGAGTCAATTATTGGTAGGAGGATAAGGAATTCACGTCGAGGCTAGGTGGAGTATCTATGAGTTGGGCTCAAATTTCTCGATCCTAGTAGATAAATGTGGATAAAGGTCAGGAAAGTGAGGGATTTTTAAACTCACTTAATTGTTCAGTAAAAATAGACTTTTGGTTGTCCAAAATCTTCTAGTGGGGATGAATGATCTAGAGGATAAAAAATATGCTAACAAATGAAAGTGCTCAAACTATCCTAAAAGTGGCACAAAATAATAGATCCCATCATTCTAATTCCAATGACACTTGAATTTCCACAATCTAGCATTTTATGAGGAATTTATCTCGTTCTAAAGATTTTGGAAAATAATAAATAAGTCAATTTCCAAGGTTGACTAGGTAGTGTATGGATTCCATGTGACAATCCATATGCTGATGTGTTATTTATATAAATAAGATGACCAAGTAGTATGGATCCAGTCGTACAGGGTGAAAATGGTGTGCTCTTATTGGCCAAAGGTGGTTTGGTATATTCTAATCACGGAGTGACACATGGCCCAATCATAGGACACAATGTCGCAATCCGTATGAGGGAAAATTTGGTTAGGTGGACTGACCAACACTTTGTCTGATTCGACTGATAGACCTTCAGATCGTAACTCCACCATGTTACCACTACAACACTTGTGTTTCTTGTTAAGAGGGGTGGCAACAATTAATGTTAAAGTAATAGGGTTTGGTGGTTGCGGGTAAGATCGGGCCAGCGGGTAACAAATCTTTTTGATTAGATTTTCCACCTTACATCCAAATTTATTTTGTTGTGAATTTTGAAAACATGAGATTGTATGAGCCTCCAATGAAAGATGATTAAGAAGAGAATGTTCATAATTCATCTATAAAATATTTTTCTCCTGAATATTTAAATGTATTGTAGGAAGACCCAATTATTTATAGGAGGATAAGTACCTCACGTCAAGGAAATGTGGATGATCTACGAGTGGGACTCAAAGGTATTGATCCAAGTAGAGAAAGGTGGATAAATATCGGGAAAGTGAGGGAGTTGTAACCTCACTTACTTGTTGAGTAAAAAAAGACTTTTCGTGGTCTAAAATCTTCCAATGGGGATGAATGATCTAAAGGATCAAAAATATGCTAACAAATGAAAGTGCTCAAATTATCCTAAAACTGGCACAAAATCATAGGTCTCATCATTCTAATTCTAATGATGCTTGAATTTCCTCAATCTAACATTTTATGAGGAATTTATCTCATTTTGAATTTTTTGGAAAACAATAAAAAAGTCAATTTCCAAGGTTGACTGCGTAGTGTATGGATTCCATGTGGAAGTCCATACGCTGACGTGTTATTGATGTAGAGAAGATGACCGAGTAGTATGGAGCCATTCATACAGGGTGAAAATGGTGTTCTCTTATTGGCCAAAGGTGATTTGGTATAGTCCAATCATAGAGTGACACGTGGCCCAATCATAGGACACCATGTCGCACTCCCTATGAGGGAAAATTTGGTTAGGTTGATTGACCAACACTATGTATGACTATACTAGTAAACCTTCAGATCATAACTCCACCATGTTACCATTACAACACTTATGTTTATTGTTAAGAGTGGTGGAAAAAATTAATGTTGAAGTAACTTGTTTTTGTGGTTGGGGGTAAGATCGGGCCAACGGGCACACCCCACTAGCCTAGCCACAGACTTTATTACAGTTCAGTAATCGCGGCATAGTGTTGGAAAGGGGAGGCAACATGGGACCCTTCCCACCCCCATCCCGTAGTTATATTAAATCTTGGGTGACTGGGAGAGGGGATGGGAGGCACATGGCCTATGGCTCGCACCCAAAGGTCATTATATTCCATATGAATAATAGGAGGGTAGAGACAATGGTTGAGGGGGATCGAACTATTTTAAACATTTCAATTAATGTTTGGAAAAAATTCTCCAAACTCGACAGAACTCATGGGTCGAAACCTAGTCCTTTTGGTAGATAGTTCTATGCCTTACCATTTTGCAAATGGGTCAGTTGTTCCCAATTTCTGTAGAGGGGAAAATTTGTAGAGTGTTTTACCAACAATTAGGAGAAGAAGGCCTATCTTGGATATTTTCAGCCATGCTGAGCCCAAGAAGAGCCTACAAAGGGGTTTTTGGGTATTGTGGACGCAACGGAAATGTTATTTTTGTAATTTGAGCATTGTATTTTGATGAAATTTAACACTTGAGTATATAATATAAATGGAACCATTGTAAGTTGGACACGAAGACGTAGTCTAAGAGGGGTGAACTATGTCATCAATTTCTTGTGTTGCATCGTGGTTATTGTCCACTTTTAACTATTAAAATCTGCAAAATTTAACTTAGTTTGTGTGCTTTCACAATCACAATATATTTCCCAAAAGACATAAACTATCTTGCAAAAATTTATATGACACATTCAATTTTAATTTCAAATCATATTTAGTAAATAATATGTTAAGTGAAAATCCTCTCTGCGTATAGTGACTCTTTTATGAATATTTTTTTTACTTGAATTTCTAGTCATATGTGAATGTCAAATCATGAGATTGATAGGATTTAAAGAAACAATGCCCATAATCTCAAGCATATTTGTGTCGCTTAATTGAAAGGTATACATCATTATGCTTATTTTTTTGGCATATGTAATGCTATAAGATTGGGTCTAAATCTCAATTTAATGGTGTTTTCTTTATTCTCTATCCAATCTATTTCATGCTTCCCTATTTTTATCCACCGCATGTGGGTACTTTATATTAATTTTTTGTTTCTCTTCCCTTCTCTATGTTTATTTGTGGTTCTTGGACTATTTTTCTTAGCTTCCCACTAATCTAGTTTCTCGAGCTTGTTCAGATGTTTCGATATCTCCCTTCCCTATCTTTAGGTGACTATTCAAGGTTTACACTATGATTTTGAATATTCCTCCATGTCTCATTTTCTCATGCTAGGTTAGCATATTTGGAAGTTTCTCCCTATTCCTAATGTTGTTCTATTCCTTGGGTGATAGTTTCTATCTCACTTGATTTGTCTCTATTTATTTTTTCCTCCACCTCTTCTCTCCTCTTATTATGGACTAATGATTTTTTTTCCTTTCCTATCTTTAGGTGACTATTCTAGTTCCACACTATGATTTTGACTATTCCCCTCTTGTTTATCCTAGTTTTGAAATACTATCAGCTTCTCAACCACAAGCATAAGATGCAAAATGACATTCCATGATTATATTTATGGAGGTTGTACCTAAATACATTTAGGGAACTATATCTAAGTTCAAGAGGAAGGAAGTTCATCAAACTCACACATTTATCCCAAAACATCAAGGTTGTCATGGACACTCGGAGTTAGATCCTTGAGGTTATAAACACTACTCAATCTTATCAAGGTTATTACATGAAAATAATTAGTCTATACTAGTGCATTAAAAATATCATGGGAAGAGCCCTCAAAGAACATTCAAACACAAAAAAACATCTTGTGTTAATTACTGAGATAATGAACAAAATGAAAAGGTTTAACAAAAGGATATTTACGCTAGCAAAGAAATTAGCAACATGACCTTCTCCTCCTTTAGTGATGATAGTGATCCTTCTCTAGCAATATACGTTTACTCTACTTTAGGGTAGCCTGATTACAAAAGCCATGTTTTCTATTATGATCATTTATTATCGCATTGTTATAACTATGGTTGTAAAAATTTGGCATAATATTTCATTTAGATTTCTTTACAACTGGATTTACAAAGTTATATACTATGCAATATGAAATGTTAATATTTTGAAATTATGTTATTGATATGATTCCCAAGTGGTATAATAATAGATGATGAGAAACATCTAAATATTTCCTTTTGAATATAATACAAAGTGCCTAAACATAGAAGAAAAAAATTAATAATTTTAATGTTAGTAACATTATCAATCTTAGTATCTACTATTCCTACTAATATTAATGTATTCATACCATAAGAAAATATTAACACAAGTTCAATAAATTAATATTAACATTGAAACTAATTTAATTTTAATGCTAATACTAATGAAAATATTAGCAAAACAGAAGAATGAAATCAATAAGCAAGAAATAATTATTCATTATATAACTTCATTGTTTGATCCCACATGCTCATGAAATGCTTCAACCATAAATTTCATTATGAAGCATGTATGGGAGGCAAACGAAAAATTAGTTACAATAATGTAGAAGAACTAAAATCAAGGGTAAAATTATGAAAATGTGTACACACGAAAAATATGTCTACATGTTGTAAATTGAAATGTTGTATAACTATGGATTGATTGTATTTCTCAATTACCTTTTAAGTATATGTGAAAAAATTTATAGTTAATTTCTAATTCCATTTACCCATCTATGCATCCCCCTCTATTTCACCTACTATCCCCATATCTCCATCATTATATATGTCTTTTGTTGTTTCTATCTCTCCCTCCCCCCCTTACTCACCCATAATCCCTCCCTCTCTTCCCCTATGTTACCCTTCCCTCACTCCCTTTCTCTCTCCCCCCCCTATGCTTCCTTCCTTACTTCCCCATCCCTCTTTCAACATTCCTCACTAGCTCTACCCATTCCCATCATCGTTCACCTCTCCCTCTCTCTCTCCCACTCCCTCACTTCCTCATGCCAACCCCATATATCTTTGTCTCTTTCCTAATTCCCCTCCTTCCTCATTCTCATTCTCTTTATAATGGTCCCTCCCTCCCCATACCCTTTCCTCTCCCCCTCCCTCCTACCTATCCCTCCCTTTATTATTCTTCCTCTCTACCCTTTTGTTTATCTCTCTTTATATCTTTCTCCCCCGCATTTCCCATCATCTCTCCTTCTTTCTTCTCCCTATGCTTGTCCCTCCGCCTCCTGTTATACTCTCGTTATGAATAACTCTCCCATTCCACATCTATATATCCTTATCTTATGTCCCTACCTTTGGTCACTCTATTCATGTGTATCCCATCCTCTACCTTCTCTCCCTCTCTACATTCTCTTCTCATATTTTGTTATCTCCCTCCCCCTCTCTACATTCTCTTCTCATATTTTGTTATCTCCCTCCCCCTCTCTTTGCCCCTCTTCCCCTCACCCTCTTTTACTCCCCCTTCTCATCTCTCTCCCACTATCAGTTCCACTCCATATCTCTCCCCCTTTCTCTTTCTCCCCACCCCTTCCCCCCTCTAACTTGACATGTCTCTCCACCCACATATTTCTTCTCTTTCCTCCCTCTATCCCTCTCTCTATCTCTACCTATTGTATGTCTCTTCTTTATTACATCTCTATATACCTCCCTAAATCTTTCCTACACATTTCCTCTCTCTCTCCATCTATCTCTAGCCTCACTCTCTGTATTTTCCTTTTTTCATCTTGCATACTCTTCCTTCTCCTATCTTTCTATATCAACCCCCATTTCTCTATCTCCCTCTCACCCTCCCTCCCACTCTCTCTTCCACTCCTGCTCTCTATCCCTCTCTCTCTCACTCCCTACCTACTTGTCATACTCCCTCTCAATACATTTCTCCCTAGCTCTCCTTATCTCTCATGTCATCCTACTCCACATCTTCAACTACCTCTATGTTTCTCCTCCCACTGCCTCTCCCCACTTTCTGTGCCACACATTATCCAACTTTATCTACCTCATTCTTCCTCCTCCTTCATATATTTATATCTCTGGAATCACCTTTCTTTCCCTTGTTATATTGACATATCCCATAGCATTTTATTCATGTTTTACCTCCCTCTTTCTTTTTTCCTCTACAACTCTTTGTAAATTATTGTTTTTCCCTCTTCGTTTAGTGTCACCACTCTTTATCTCCCTATCTCACTACCTTTACATCCCGACCTCCCAATCCCTATCCATCCCCATCTCCTACTCAGACTCCCATTATTTCTCCCTCTCTCACTCCCTTTCCCTCCCCCCTCTCCTCCCTCACTTTCTCTATCCCCCTCCCTCCATTCCCTCCATCTACCTATACCATCCATCTTCCCTCACAACCTCTCCCTCGCTCTCTCTATATCTAGTCTCTCTACTCATATTTCTATATATACCCATCTTTGTCTCCCTCACTCCATCCCTCCCTAAATATATCTATCTCTCTATTTATATATATACCCATCTCCATCTCCCTCACTCCATCCCTCCCTACCTATCCCTCACCCTCTCTCACTACCCATCCATGACTTCCTCCCTCTATCACTTCCACTCTATATCTCCCTCGGTATCTCTTTCTTTTCACTGCGTCCCCCCTCTCCCATTCCTTATCTCTCTCCCCCAATATGCCTTGCCCCGCATCTCCTCATATTTCCTCAACCCTATTACCTACCTCATTTTATCCCTATCTCTATACCTCTACTAGTCTATCTTACACATATTGTCTCCCTCTCCATATCCTTATGGTCCGACACTATTTCTTTAGCTATTTATCTCTCTCTCTCTCTCTCTCTCTCTCTCTCTCTCTCTCTCTTCATCAACCCAACTATCTGTCTCTCCCCCTCATCCTATCTTCCTCCCTCCATCTCCCTACCAACCTATTATACTCCATATTTTACCTCCACCCCTATATCTCCTCTATCTCACCATTCTAATCCCCATATCCCACTACCTCTCCATTCCCCCTCCCACTCCCTCTCCCAACTCTTTCTAATGACCACTCTCCCACTCCCTCTCATCCATCTCTTTCTCCTAACCACTCTTCCATTCTCTCTCCCTGATTTTTATTCCTCTCTCCCTATTCCACTCTATATCGTTCTCCATCTATCTCACCCTCTCTCTTTCCATCCTTCTCTTTCTCCTTTTCAGTTTCCCTTTGTATATCCCAATCCGAAATAATAATTTCCCCTCATATTATCTCCCTCTCTCGCTCTCACTTTGTATAAATTCCTCTCTTTCGCTACCCCTCTATCCCATCAGCACACACACTCTCTCTCCCTTTCTTAATAATCCTCTTCCACTCCCTCTCCATCCCCACCATCCACTCACTCTCATACTCTTTATCCCCTTCACTACCTCTCCCTCCCTCTCTCTCCTCCCTCAATCCCTCTATCCATCTCCTTCCCGTTCTAACGAAATACCTCTACCTGCTATATTATTTAGCTACCTAACCCTCCCACTCCCACAATCCTCTCTCCCTCCCACCTCCCTCCCTCACACCCCCTCTCTCTATCCAACCCCCTTATAGCTTTGAAGGAAAATTTTAACGATGAAAAATTACTTTAAAGTGGGGAAACCTTAGTGAATCTTACTCGTACTTAATCCATGAATTATGAAATGTTGTACAATATTTTTATAAAAATTTTCAGAGTTATAATGAAATTATATCATTTCTATAAATTTCTACTAAATTTTTAGTTAAAATAATTTTATCCTATAAAAGTTTGGTTAATCATATTTAGAAGATATCAAAATCGGTGAATCATTTTTGCGGAGAGAGCCAGGAAAATTAGACCATGGGAAAAAAATAACCCCACAATTTTTCCCCGCCACCTTTTCTTATACCACTCCCTCTCCCCCTAATATCCCCCCTTTCCCATATCTCTCATTCCATCCACTCCCTCCCTCCCCCTCTCTTGCTTTTAATTTTTCCTTATCATATTACCATTCCTTCTCTCGCTCTCCCTCAACCTCTCTTTTTCCCCCTCCTTGCCTCACTCCCTCTATCACTTCTGCTTCCTCCCTCACACCCTCCCTCCCTCCCTTTTTCTCTCCACAAATTATCCCCTATCCTTTTCTCTTATCTCCTAACATTTCTCTCCCATTCCCTATCTCTCGCTAAAACCCCAATATATCTCTCTCCTTTTATGTCTATCTCTGTACACTTCTCTTACTATCTCCCACAGACTCCCTCTCCCCCTATCTCTCTCTCTCTAAATGTGCTATCTTTCTCCCCACCTCTCTCTTTTACTCTCTCTGTCTCTATCAAACCTCTTTTCAACTCCCTCTCTCCCCCTCCCTCTCCCTTCCCACCTCACACACTCATTCCCAATGCCTTCCTCCCTAACTCTAATTCTCTCTCTCCCCATATTACTCCCCATGTCCCACACATTCTCTATTCCTCTTCCTACTTTCTCTCCCATCTCTTTCTCCCACTAACTCTACCACTCTCTCTTCTCTCTCCCTTTCTCCCACCCACTCTTCCTCTCCCTCTCCCTCTTTTTTCCTCCAACATCCCTTCCCCACAATCTCCCTCTCTTGCTCCATCTCTATTTCCTTCCCTCCCTCCCTATATCCTACAACACTTTTCCCACATATTATATCCCTCTCCATCTCCCTTCCTCTATCACTCTATTTCAATGAATTGTTTCTAAATTCCCTTTCTCCATCCCTCTTTTCCCCCTCCACCATTTCCTGCACCTTTCATTATGTTCCTCCACTTACCCCTTTCCACTTACTCCTCTCCCTCCCTTCCCCTCTTTCGCTTCTCCATTTCCCATTCTCTCTCTATATATCTCTCCCCCTCTCTCTCTCTCTGTCTTGCAATGTATTTCCTTTTCTTTCTCTCTCTATACCTCTCTCCCTCTCTCATCCTAAATCAATTTCCCTCTCCCACTCTCTACCTAATTTCTCTCACCCATTCTCTCTATTTTTCTCTCTCTCCACTCTCCCTCAATCCCTCTTACCCTTTCCCTATCTACATCCCTCACACTTTATTTTTCCCTCTCCTTTTTCCTCTCCCCCTCCTCTCTCTCACCCTGGTTCCCTTCCCCCTCCTCTCTCTATCCTTCTCTCTCCCCCTCCATCTATCTCCCTCATACTTTATCCTCCCCTCCCTTCCCACTCCATCGCTCACCTTTTCTCTCACTCCATCTCTCACTCCATCCATTACTCCCTCAACCCCCCTCTCTCTCACCCCCTGCTTATTTCTCTATGTCTAATTCACCCGAATTAATTTTTTTATCTATGTTGGGCCTCAAAATAGTCCCTATTTTCACTCCATTATTCATCAATATCTTCACATTTTACCTTCATGTCACCTCCATTCCACCTCCATATCATTACATTCACCTCATTATTGGGTCATAACTATGTTTTTCCAAAAGTTTATTAATTCTTAACATTTTAAAAAAATAGTCCCTATTTTCACTCCATTATTCATCAATATCTTCACATTTTACCTTTATGTCACCTCCATTCCACCTCCATATCATTACACTCACTTCATTATTGGGTCATAACTATGTTTTTCCAAAGTTTATTAATTCTTAACATTTTAAAGTGAATTTATGGCTAAAACTTAGAAAATAATATGCTTATACTTATGCCTAACAATTAGCATGAGTGTGTTGACATGTGTAGGCTCAAAGGAAGCTTCCAAGACACCTTTATGTGGCCTTGGATGATCAAATTCGAAGTTAAGAAGATAAACCTCATGGAAAAGATCATGGAGGAAATCATGGAGGATACGGTTATGTGTCTAGATGGTTAGAGATATTAGTGGATGATCATTATGAGTTTGTTACTCCTCTCATTGTATAAATAGGAGTACCTCCTCCATTCCAAGGGGAGGACTCTTAGAGCATTGTATCCAATTGATAATGGAATAGAATAAAGCTTCATTTTTCATATATTTCCATTATGTAGTTTTAGATGTAAATTGTGTTAATGTAGAATATGAATTTATGGAATTTATGTAGTTTTAGATATAAGTTTCCTTAATGTAGTATATGGAATAATTTGTCTTGTTCCTAAGAGAATTGAGCTCACTCTAAAAGGATGAGAGAAACATTTTATTTCATATTAGATTTTGTTTCATTTCATTGCTTAGATGTTTAAGGATTTGTGTGTGATTGATGAATGAGTTTTAAATTAGAATCTTATGAACATGTGAGATGATATCCAAGGGTCTAAGTTAGGCTCTCTCTCTATTTGATTTGCATGATAATTGAAATTCATTCTTTTGCTTTTATGTTTCAAGTCATTTCATTTCTTATGCTTATGAATGAATCTTAGTTTAGTTTGGATTAGTACAAGAGAGGACAATCAAAAGACTAAGTTAGTCTTTCTCTCTCTTTGAATCTGAACAACAATTAAAGTTCATTCTCTTGTCTTTATTTCAAGTTTCTGGTTTTATGAATGATCTCTCTATGATACTGTAGGGAAGGACAACCAGGACCTCCTTAGTTAGGAGCCTCTTCCCTTGCATATTATATTGAATCATAAATAATTTAGTTAGACATAGAGTTAGTTGCCTACTCTTGCATATATATTGCTGGTACCATCACAAGCTCACGAGTTTCCCTGGTCGATAATTTAATGCAGCAATTTGTTCAAATAAATTGCCCAACATTTTGGCGCCGTTGCCGGGGATGGTGCTAAGGGATTAGGCATTAGAAATTTAATTGAGTACTAGCATTTTTCTTTAGACAAAATAATTTGTGAACCCTGGTGACAGCAGGATCTTCACAAAGGAGTTTAAGTTTGAATTTTCTGATGTTTTAATGTTTAGCTAGTTTTAAATTTTGTCATTTCAAAAACACCCCCCTGCATAAATAAAAACAAATCAAGCGATGAGTATGCTCTCTTCCTGCGCTTCGTGCGATCAGGAAGATCAGAAAATCTATTGATTTTGTTCAAATAAAAAAACTCTTGCTAGAAAATTTATCTGCGATAGGACAATAAAGAATTTTGTGATAAAAAATTTTCTTTTAATTTTAGTTTAAAAAATAAAAATTAAAAAAAAAATTCCCACAAAATAATAATAATATGTATATCATATATATATTATTATTATAAAAAAAATAAAAAAAATAAAATAAAAAAAAATATAATAAAAAAATTCCACATAATAATAGTATATATTATATATATTATTATTATTAAAATTTAAAATAAAAAATAAAAAAATAGCCATTTTTTTTAGATGAGTTAGATTTCATTTTTAAAACAAAGTTGAATAAAAAAATCCAACCAACAAAAACAAATGCACCAAATGCATATTAAATAAGAAACCATGTCATATATAACAAAAACGATGGGAGCATGATTAAAAAGAAAAAGAAAATTTTTTTTTTTCACATACAGCACGAGCGATTTCAAGTTGGAGAGCTTAATTTACATGTTGCAGAGATTGGATCAAGTCCGGCTATGTTGTTATTGCATGGATTTCCAGAGATATGGTATTCATGGCGTCATCAGATGATAGCATTGGCAGAAGCAGGGTTTCATGCAATTGCTCCCGACTTTCGAGGCTATGGACTCTCAGATCAGCCCTCTGAACCAGAGAAAGCTGCATATTATGACCTTGTTGAAGACACCGTTGGCCTGCTTGATGCCTTGGGTATTGATAAAGCGTTTATTGTGGCGAAGGATTTTGGAGCATTTATTGCATATTATATTGGTCTCTGTCATCCAGATCGAGTGAAAGGAATTGTAACGTTGGGTATCCCTTACAAGAAACCAGGTGCATTTCCTAATAGGGACTCGGTGCCTAAAGGCCTCTATGTTAGACATTGGCAGGAGCCCGGAAGAGGCTTAGCAGATCTAGGGCGCTTCGATGTAAAAACAGTGATAAGGAATATATATACCCTTTTCTCTAGCAGTGAACTGCCCGTGGCAGAAGATGGTAAGGAGGTAATGGATCTCTATGATCCTTCCATACCATTGCCACCTTGGTTCACTGAGGATGACCTTCAGACTTACTCAAGCTTGTATGAAAAAAATCTGGGTTTGTTTACCCTATGCAAGTCCCATACCTTTGCAGCAGAAGGGATCCAGGGAGATTAGCTCATTTTGCCGACCGGACTATTCAAGCTCCTTCCCTTCTGATCATGGGTACCAAGGATTATTATCTGTAATTTCCTGGCCATTCGCAGCTGTATGCAGGGGATCCGCTGCCATTAAAAGCACCGAGACCACCAGGAGCAACATGCTTCCCAATCGATCCATTGCGAAATCAAGAACTCAAATTCCCGGTTTTCTCCACAAGATGATGCCGGTTTTCTCCACCACCAGCGTTGCTGTTCCTACGTTGCCTCTTTTAAAAAAATAAAAAAATCCTCATCTGCCTTCAATTCGGTCAGATCACAAGTTTTGCCTTTATCTTTTCCTTTTTGTTTTCCATTTCTTTTGGTTTGTTTGAATTTTTCGTTTTAATTTGTTTTGTATTTAATGTTATATATTATGTATTTTTATTTGTTTTGATTTGTATATTTTTAGTTAATGTTGATTTGTTTTGATTTGTATTTGTTATAATTTATTTTTATAGTTAATATTTGATTTGTATTAATATATGTTATGATTGTATTAATATATTAATATATTAATTATATTAATATATTAATATGTTGTCATAATTATATTAATATAGTTGTAAATTTTTATTTTTATTTTTATTTTTCTTTTGTAATTATAATTTGTTATATTATAAGTTGATGTCTATGTTTGTTATTTAATGTTTGTTATATTTGTATTAATATATTAATGTATTAATATATTAATTATATTAATATATTATATATTGATATAATTGTATTAATTGTTATAGTTGTAGTTTGTTATTATTTTTTATATTTAATTTGTTGTATATAATTGTTGTTATGTTTGTTGTTATGTTAAATGATTGAATTAATATATTGTTAGGTTATGATTTTTATTAAAAAAATAAAAAAAAAATAAAAAAAAATAAAAAAAAATTGTGTTTTGTGACAGTGGTTGTTTTGAAGGATTTGAGGGGCGAATATTGGCATTTTATAAAGTGAAGAACATTGGCATAAAAAACTTTGGTAATATGCATATTGATAGAATAATGGAATTGGATGAAACCGCAACAGTTGGTACAAGGGAAAAATAAAAAAATAAAAAAAATAATAAACACACTTTTCACAAAATTTACGCAGATTTGAAAATAAATAATGGAACACTTGGAAACAAATTTTAAAAATCAATTGGAGGATTCAATTCTATTTTGATAGCATCAAGATGGTATAAACTCATCACATGGTTCTTGTATGCTTTACAGAACAGAATTGCGAAGCACATTTCATGAGTTATCTGACAGGGAGTATTATTTTTCATGGTTATTTTTAAGAATGGATTGATTTTAATGTCATGATTAAGTCAATTTCAACACCTTTGATTGTCCTTAACTTGTTTTATTTGTTATAAAAATTCTGCGCAAGAATCATGAAGGAACTGGCCATTCCTTCTTGAACACACTTATGTTTCTTTCTGCCAAGTTTTTTTTTTACAGGTTACAGGACGACAAAGCGATCATTACGGAGACTACATTGTGACGACAATTAGTCTTCCAAAGACTAAATTCATGAAAAATTCTCAAGACAAATCCATCTCCACAACCATTATCTTCCACCTCCCTTTCTGAAAAGATTTTGAATCCCATCAATTGTACATCTATAAAGCATACCATTTCCATGTCCATTTTTTTAGCAAGAGTTCTTCTTCATTCACCATGCTTCCTAACTCATCAATAAAAACCATTTTCCATTTCCATTTCCCTTTTCATACCATTTTTCATTTCCGCCAATAAAACCCTGCTTGAGTCAAAGTTCTAGAGTCTAAGTATCATTGAAAAACACCTAGAGGCTTGCATGCCTTAATGGCAAGTACTCTTGCCAATGAACAATGGGAGTACATTAATATCCCTTGTTCGTTGGATCTTGTAGGTGACTTGACCACGACAAATTTATTCGTACCTACAAAGATGTGTTAGGCATCCTGACTCCCATTGGAATCAATGGTGGGAGCTCTTGTGTTGGCTAGGGGCATTCATTAACGGCCACTAAGTCAACAACTTCTTGCTATGTTCGACATCAACACATTTAATCACATAGCAAGATTTGTGCCATCGAGCGTTGAAGACTTGAAGACCCATATTTTGCAGCAGATGAAGCCAATTTCCATTCATTGTATTTCCATTCATGGTATTCATTGTATTTCACTTGAGGACAAGTCAATAAATAAGGCTGGGAGGAAAATGTAACTTCTATATTTTGTATACCTTCCAAGCCTTATAGATTTTCAGCCATAGTCAGCAAACTCATCGGATTCATCATCCAGCAGCAGATACAACTTTCAGCCATGTTCAGCAGACTCCTCAGATTTTTCATCTAGTAGCAGCGGATCCAGCAGCTAATACGACAATATAGATCCATCTTTCATCCACCATTTTCACAACAGTTTGCAGTCACACATGCACGACTCTCACCTATTTTTGGAAGGGTAAGTTAAGGTATGCTATTTTCTAATTTTTAACCATTAAATTCCTTGAAATGTTAGAATAATAATTTTTGGAAAAAAACTTCACTTCCTTTCCTTTCATTCCCAAAGCCATCTGTTTAATGGGAAGGATACATTTACATACATGCTTTGTCACATTCATATCCACAGTTATATATCACATTCTAAACCCACTTACCTTCAAAATATATTTACTATTACATGAGCATACAAATGGCTTTGTCTAAAGTATTTAAAAGTTAATTGAATGCCAATAGAATCATGGTTGTTACACAAGAACCAACCATGATGCATTCCAACAAAAATACTCTGCCATAAAAAGCACATTATCATTATGCAAAGATCATACAATGAACGCAACAAACAAAATATGGTTGAAACACAAGAACCAACCAAGTTGTAGTTCATCAAAATAACGCTTTGCAAAAGTTAAGTAAATGATCTCATGCAGAGTTTAAGCCAAAGCTCAAGTACCAAAAAATAATGTAATAGATTGCATGAGGACATGCAATACCTTCAATTTGGGGGTATGTTGGGCCTCAAAATAGTCCCTATTTTCACTCCATTATTCATCAATATCTTCACATTTTACCTTCATGTCACCTCCATTCCACCTCCATATCATTACATTCACTTCATTATTGGGTCATAACTATGTTTTTCCAAAGTTTATTAATTCTTAACATTTTAAAGTGAATTTATGGCTAAAACTTAGAAAATAATATGCTTATACTTATACCTAACAATTAGCATGAGTTTGTTGACATGTGTAGGCTCAAAGGAAGCTTCCAGGACACCTTTATGTGGCCTTGGATGATCAAATTCGAAGTTAAGAAGATAAACCTCATGGAAAAGATCATGGAGGAAATCATGGAGGATAGGGTTATGTGTCTAGATGGTTAGAGATATTAGTGGATGATCATTATGAGTTTGTTACTCCTCTCATTGTATAAATAGGAGTACCTCCTCCATTCCAAAGGGGAGGACTCTTAGAGCATTGTATCCAATTGATAATGGAATAGAATAAAGCTTCATTTTTCATATATTTCCATTATGTAGTTTTAGATGTAAATTGTGTTTATGGAATTTCTGTAGTTTTAGATATAGGTTTCCTTAATGTAGTATATGGAATAAATTGTCTTGTTCTTAAGAGAATTGAGCTCACTCTAAAAGGATGAGAGAAACATTTTATTTCATATTAGATTTTGTTTCATTTCATTTCTTAGATGTTTAAGGAGTTGTGTGTGATTGATGAATGAATTATAATGGAATACTTTACATGTCTCTTAAGTTAAGAGCTTCTTTCATTAATAATTTATCCATCTTAAGTTCTTGGTTTTAATCTCTGATTCATTAAGTGGTAATTGAGGTGAAAGTGGATTTCTTGAGTCAAGAACCATTTCAATATTATTCCTCTTTTTAAAACTAATTGAGTTAGAGTTATAGAATATATTACTTTCAGCTTTTGAATAGCCTTGTCTTTATTTCAAGTTTCTGGTTTTATGAATGATTTCTCTATGATACTGTAGGGAAGGACAACCAGGACCTCCTAAGTTAGGAGCCTGCTTATCTGAGAACTTCCCTTGCATATTATATTGAATCATAAACAATTTAGTTAGACATAGAGTTAGTTGCCTACTCCTGCATATATATTGCTGGCATCATCACAAGCTCACGAGTTTCCCTGGTTGATAATTTAATGCAGCAACATGCACGAAAAGTATAATTATGTAGAAAATAGAGAACAATGAATTAAAAACTTACAAACCACAATTGATACAAGATATGTTATGGGAAACCCTTTTGGATAAAAACCCAGCTAGAAGGTGAGGTTTCTCTACTCTCTTTCTCTGAATTGAAAAATTGATGCAAGTACAACAAAGTGAGGCTTGTAGCTCATGCGTTGATACAATGCACAAATCCTCTCTATTTTATCTCTCTTTATCCCTCTCGACTACTTTTCTCATATATGGAAAAAAACACTTAATAGAAATAAACCCCTTTCCCTCTTAGTGGGCCATTTATAACACAACCTGAAATCATACTAGCGGATAAGTATGACTCCTTCAACTCTTACTTAGTGTTACAATATGGACTCTTCTATATTCTTCTTCATCGTGATCACATGGCTAGCCCCTTTTCCATCAAAAATGGAGGCTAATGTGGCATATTATTTAATTATGGTGGCAAAAACAAGAATACAAACTTCTGAGTGGCATAAATTTTGCATATGGACTTTGATTGTGATGATCCTTGCATCGTTGGAAATCTCTTTGTGTGTAGAATAAAAAAAAAAGGTATTACACGTAAGTGACAATTTTTTACCCCCAAAAATGTGGTGTTCAAATAATATTAATATGTAATTAAAACTAAGCATAAGTAAATATATGGCTTATATGGCAATATATCACATTATTCCTTCAAACCCTAGGCTAGGGATTCACAAATCCTTGTAGAAGATGGATACAATTCTATCTAAATTTCAGAAGACCTTGTAAAATCCTCAAAATAAGATGTTAGATCAAAAAAATCCACAAAAGAGGGTCAATTTTATCTTGGGTTGTTAGATGTTGCTAGAGAGGCACAAAACCAAAGATGTCCACCTTGAAAAGAGACTATTTTTGTTATTTTTATCTTTCAAATTTTTTGTATTTTATATTTTTGTATTTTAATGGATTTTTCAATATAATATTAATAAATAAAAATATAAGAACTTGAATTTTGTAAAAGGTGGTTGGTTGTTGGATTTAGGGCTAATTCCTTATCTCCAGTAGTGTTTAATGGGGTCAATATGAATTTCCCTCTTAAGTTGGTCATGGATTAGGGAAATAAGGTAGAACCCTAGAAGTTAAATTACCTTATTTTCTAATCAATACAAGTTACAAAACCAATCCATACTATAAGGGATCCCTCCAAGAGGGAATCCCTCAACCATAAGAAAAATTATGGGATGAAATAAAATCACAACCCTTGTTGAGGAACCTCTAGGTTATGGCCCAAGAAGGAGATTTAATGCTTACCTCGCACCAATAAGAGGGAAGTGAGAATTTCCTTGAGCTCTATCTTAGTGAGATAATATTCTTGTGGAAGGCTCATCCAAATAGTCCACATGTTCTCCAATGATAAAAATAATATGATCAAGGAAGTTTCAGTTGACCCTTCCTCTAGCTCCCCATATTTGTGAATGTTATGCTTCAAAAAGTTTTGATTAATCATTCCCTAAGATTCTTCATGACATAAATACAATTCTCAAGGAATGGATAGTTAGAACTTTCGCTAGATATCCTTATACAAGACATATTATGCTCAAGGAAGATTCAATTGACCATTCCCTATGCTCCCCTATAAAAATATATTATTCTCAAGGAAAGGACATCTAACTCTTTCCTTAAGCTCTGCTTTAACATGAATAATTAATTTAGAAATAATTGACTAACACTTCCATGGGATCACCCCTAATGTTAATAATATGCACAAGGAAGAGCCAATTGACCCTTCCCTAGGATATCTGTAAACAAGATTATTGTTCTAGGGGAAGGGTTGGTCAACCCTTTCTCATGCTCCATCATGATGAAAATACTATGATCAAGAAATAATAATTTTAAACTTCCCTAAGCCTGCAATAATATTAATACCCTGAATTTAGAAGGGTTAGCTAACCCTTCTCTATGCTGTCATTTATCATGAATACTACACTTTATAAAGGATCAATAAATGCTTCCTCAAAATCATCTATAATGATAATGTTATGGTTAAGAATGGATTGATTGACCCTTCCATATGATCCCCGTCAATGAGAATATTATGCTTGATAAATTGTTATTAAACCCTTACACATAGTCTCTGTAACTAAAATATGATTCTCAAGGGATTTTTGATTGGCCCTTGCCTAGGTTATACCTTGACATGAATACTATTCTTGAGATAGGATCAATGAAACCTTCCTTGGGATATCCCTTGATGAGAATAGTATGGTTTAGGAAGGGTTAACCCCATCCCCCCAATAATTAAAATATTATGCTCGAGGACTACTTTATTGACCCTTCCCGAGGATAACCCTTAACATCAATACAATGGTCAATGAAGGGTCAGTTGAAACTTTCCTAGGATATCTCTCAATTAGAATACTATGTTTGAGGAAGGGTTGGATAACTCTTACCCATGCTTCCCCACAAGGACAGTAGTATTCTTATGGAAGGGTCAATTTACCTTATCCTAGGATCCCCCTTGACATGAAAATCATGCTTCAAAAAGGTTCAATTATGTCTCTCCAGGCCTTTTGGAAAATGAATTTACTTAGGGATATCATTCCATCTCTGATGACGTAGTTAAAGTAGAAACATAGATTACATTACCTATGATAGTACGAGTAAATCCATTGTCAAGAGGACATAAAATAAATATAAAATTAGTGAATTCAATGATATAATATGCACCTTTAAGGATATCTTGTTTAATGCAAAAGGACAAGGATAACTGACCAGTTATTTGTTGGAGTGTGAATATTGCACACTTCTCTTGAAAAGGTTGCAACATAAGAGAAATAATTAGAATACGTGTAAACATAATTGGTATCCCTTAGGCATCAAGTGTAATATCACAAAGAATATACAGGTGTTGTATCTAGTTGTATAGGTGTTATGTTGGAAGAACATGCCAAGCATGAGTAAGTAAGAGAAACTTTTTAATAGAGAGTATCACAATTTGAAGAATAAATGTAACAAATTTATATAACACATAAATAAGTAATTAAATGGACTGATAAAGGATTCAAGGCCCTATATCAAAGTGAATTCATCAAATATATTAAGAAAGCTTGAGGAAAGGAAGATCATGGTATTTAGATCTTGGTTGTTGACAACATAGTAAGGATGCAATCTGGAACTCAATCTTGGATGTATCTAGCCAAATAAAAGGGAATTTAGATGGAATATGAGTGATCCGCATGCTACAAATCATGGGAAAAAACAAATAATTCAATGACCAACCATCTCCAACTGCCAATGTTTGAGTCATCAAAGGGTTTTCAATGTTCGAGTAAAATGGGAATTCCATACAAGATGAACACCTTCAGTAATCACTCACACAACTAGATCAGTGACCACAATGCCAATATTTTTATGTGGTTAAAAAAATATAAGAGGGAAATAGTCCATAACCTCATCCAATGAAACCACTTAAGGAAATTTTATTAATGCAAAAGAAAATATTTTACATAAGATAATTCTTACAGTTGATCATCATCCATGACCCTTCGTGCTCTTTAAATAGAGATCACATACTAATTGAGGTCTAATCCATGAGTTAATAATCGTTATTATTGAGGATAATATGAGTTTTTGGTTCACTCTATGTCTAGAACATATCATGACCATCGAATTACAATTAAATTAATGCATACTAAACAAACACAAAACACACTATTACTTAATAGACACATTAAATCAAGTTGATCTAAACCAATTCCTAAGTGTCTAAATATCCTAACATCTTTCCTTTAAGAAAAACTTTGGATAGGATTGGAAGATTTAGAAATATGACACAATAGAAGAAGGAAGAAGGCATTAGAGTCTACCACCACTTAATTACAACTTCATGAACTCCTAACATAGATCAAAGTTTAGAAACTTCGCTGCTATAAGAAACTTTGTGAAAATGGATATAGTCTAATCATTTGTAGGGAAATAGAGAACTTCAATAATTTGATCATGAATGAGATTTATTATGAGGTGCACTTGTATCTCAATGTGTTTTTTGTGCTAATGTTAGATTACAATACATGACTTCTAGAAAATATTGTGACTGTCAGATTACAATATAACTAACGCATACTAAAGAAACATAATTTTACCTAATAGTCACATTATACCAATTTTATATTAATAGCTAACTCCTAAGTTTCTAAATATCCTAACCTTCAATAGATTAAAAAGGTGACAAGAGATTTCCAACAAGTCAATAAAACAAATCAAGATGATGTCAAAGGGGTAGGTGTAGTTGAACATGGCCATTTGTAGGATTTTTTGGACTTTGAAGTCAAGAGAATCAATATACTTGAGCAACTAGTGAAAAAAATCAAAAGATACACATATTAATTCAAAGAAAAAAAGGAAATCATTAATATCTCAATGGATCAACACAACTTTTTATAGTAGTATGTGACGATTTTGTTCAAACAATGGGCTACCTATGATGGTGATAATTCAAATTGGGTCTTCGGATGATAGAATAAATTTTGGACTATTGTAGCTAAGAATTATCTTTGAAGCATATTTTAGAACCTCTTCGAGAGCCAAGGCAATTTAATGACTTCCTGTGCACTTTTCTTGTGTTGTGGGATACTTTTCAAGAAACTTATATGTTGATTGATTCTATTAAGGATTTCAAATTTAATTAAAATCACTCTTTATGACCAAATGAATTATGGAGTTTTCAGTAAATAAATTTTGGTATTAGTTGACATATCATAGGATTATCTCTGTGTATGTCATGTTTAAATTTCCTTCTTTCTGTTATTCATAAGTATTTTCCTTAATTTGTCTAACTTGTAAACTCCAAGGTAAAATTATTTCTTTTCGGGGGACCCATAATCTCAGATAATGTCATTCATTATAGCTGCATGTTACCTTAAACATGTATTTATTTTAATATCATTACATCATTTCCCTTTTGAACACAATTAAACCTAGAAAACATAAAACCACAAAAAACAGAATGAATAAATTCACAAACTACATTATCCCATTGAAATTTTGACATGATATAACATATAGGATTTTTCCACACTAAACAAAGAAGATCCTAATTATACCTCGTCCTTGGGTTTAGTCCCTATTTTCAAGCATTAGGAATTTAACCCCCTCAATAAAAACCAAAAATCCTTGCTTGGAACCCATGACCTTGATTGGTAGATATAAACCCTAACATGATATTAAAATCAATTTTAAGAAATAGAAATCAAGACACATGAACATGGTGATATTTTAATTAATTCTCAT
>JAXQQM020076024.1:0-131691 GCA_034641835.2 Pinus albicaulis | reverse complement strand
TACCGACTCGTTATGAAGCTGGGATGCATCTCCTAATATCCTTGAAATAGGATCAGGCTACCCATATCTCAGACCATATTCATGAATGGAGACGTCGTCGTCGTCTGATCAAATTCAAAATTACTGATTAGCTTCTTACCCATTGGTTCACCACTTCTTTTGTCAATCAAATTGCAAAAGATATAGCCATGGGGGCATGTGTTACTGAGGAACAGGCCATTGCTCGTGCCCAGTACCTTGATTTAGTGTACTTTCAATTGGGCATTTTGTATGATATCTTGACTGATGCCCCACGACTTGGGACTTCTGAAGTGCCAACGACCCCATCTGTTGATGGTGTTATTGCTTCCGTGTCTCATACTTCATGCAACTCTTCCAACACTGGGAAGAAAAAATCCAATTCTTCCAATGGTTCTGCTTCTCAGCCCACCCCAGATTCTGGCAAAACCTCGGAGGTCAATGCGGTTCAGGCCAATCCTACAGATAAGACATCTAAAGGGAAAAATAAGGGCAAAGGCAAGGCCAAAGCCGATGCCCCAAAACCAGAGTTGTCAAAACCCCGTGCTGATGATTGTTCATAGCGTAAGCCAAAGTATCCCTGTCTAATTTGTGATGAGGAACATTACACTAAGGATTGTCCTAGACATGCCGAAGTTAGTAAATTTCTCAAAGGCACTAAGGGAACTCCAGCTGTCCTCAAAGAACCTTTTCCCTCTCAGCAAACAAAAATGGTCGATCAACCCGCGCCATCTGCACTGTTTGGCTCTCAAGTGTTTATGGTGAATGGTTCTGCACCTGTTTCCATTGCTACTCGGTCGAAATATTATGTTGGATCACATCAGGTAGCTGGGAAAGAGATCACTGATGGTCCTCCTCCCCCACCTACCTCTAGTCCTCTTGAGATTGAAAGGCCTATTGCTGAACTCGTTGTATGGCCACCTTCTAAAGGTGTTCTCTGAAAATATTCTTATAATCCTAATGCCCGTGCTGCTCATCATTATAGTATTGTTGAGGATTTGGCAGAGGCGCCATCCGCTATGTCCGCATTGGAAGTGCTTTAGAGTTGTCCGTCTCAAAGGAAAGTGTTATTATCTGCAATCGGCGGAATTGATCCTGTTGATTCTAGCCTTCTCTCTTTCGATTTAGAGAATTTTGTCCCTCGAATTCCGCACCAGATTGCGCTTGTCATACAAGTCGGCATTAACGATCTCAAAATCCATAGAGCCGTTGTGGAAGAAGGTGCATCCACTTGTGTCATGTCATCTGCTTGCTGGAAGGTTATTGGCTCTCTAACCCTCACTTCATCACCCAATGCCCTTGAGGCATTTGATGGAAGGGAATCAAAACCCTTGGGTCAGCTTGCTGATCACGTTACAAGGAAAGAAGGTTAATGTCGAAGTAGAAGTAGTTGACACTAAACTCAATTACAATCTTCTACTAGGTCACTTTTGGACTCACGCTATGTTGTGCGTTCCGTCCACTCTCTTTCATCTTATAAAGTTTCCACATGAGGGAAAAATCATTACTCTCTATCAGTTGTCATTCTTTACCTCATCTTCTGAGAACAATGTTCCATACATGGATCAGATTCCTTCTCCCTTCGATAGCATAGGGCCAGGTCTTTTCAAAGACCCCAACCTCATGGGTATCTTTCCCCTTCCACCACCAAATACCATTCAAGTTAATATGATCTCTCAGTCGGATGACATGTGCATCGTCCCTTTACCTGAACATGTTGATTCATTTGGGGATTCGATGCCTCTTACTCCTATTGAAATCAATTATTGTGAGCTTCCAGCTGCATCAGATTCTCCCCCTTCTGAAGATGCTCCTTCAAGCATGTCTCTCGACATTTATTCTCAATCCCCCTGGCTCGGTGATTCAGATTTTCTTGATCCTTTAAAAGATGTATTTCCATCCGATGAATCCATTGTGGAAACCATGTCTCTCAAGGACTTACCATGGAGCGATGGGCATCATCATTCCTCATTTATGCCTAGCCTCGTGGCAATGTCCAGCTGTCTTGAGTGTTTTGCATCTCAAGTTCCTTCTCTGCCACTTCAAACACCTATCTTGACTCACAAAGTCTTCACTGAAGGTAACTGGAGTAACATCACCTAGATGATGCCTATCGACAATTCCTATATCGACATTTCCATGAAAATAGGAATTGTCGAGAACATCCATGTCAGAGTCACTTGTTCTTCCAATGAAGTCCAAGTGTACACTAGCCTCTTTCGTGATTCCGTGATTTTTTCGCCTGGTCTTACGAAGAGATGCCAGGAATGGATCCCAGTATTGTGGTGCATGATATTCCCACCTACCCCGGTGCGAAGCCTGTTTGCCAGCGTCTTCATCTAGTGCATCCTCCGAAAGCTGCTGCCATAAAAGCTGAAGTTGAAAAACTTCTTAATTCAGGTTTCATTTATCTGATCCCTCTGACAGAGTGGGTTTCTAACATTGTTCCTGTGGATAAGAAGCAGGGAACAATTTGCGTCTGTGTTGACTATCGCGATATTAAACTAGCCTGCCCTAAGGATAACTATCCCACCCCTTTCATCGATCAGATCATTGACAATTGTGTGGGGAGTGAGATTTTTTCCCTTATGGATATATTTTCTGGCTATAATCATATCAATATTCTCTCATTCGATCAACACAAGACTGCTTTTCTCTATCCCTGGGGAACGTTTGCGTATAAGAAAATCCCTTTCATCTTAAAGAATGCTGGAGCTACTTTACAACGCATGATGTCTTACGCCTTTCACGATATTCGACATATTGTTCAACCATACTTGGATGACCTTCCGGCTCATTCAGTTGTGCGAAAAGACCATCTGGACCATCTCTGCTAGATCTTTCTTTGCTGTAGACACTACAACATTCGGCTAAATCTGCATAAATTTGTTTCTGCGTCGATTCCGATAGAATTTTAGGGTTTATCGTATCCAAAGACGAAATTCGACTCGATCTGTTTAAGGTTGAGGCTATTGTTAGTCTCCCCTCTCCATTCTCGTTACACTAGCTCCAAAGTCTCTAAGGGAAAGCAAATTTCTTATGACGTTTTATCTTGAACTATGCTGAAGTAGCCAAGGGGTTCACACGACTTTTAAAATAGGACGTCCATTTTTGTTGGGATGAGATTTCTCAGCAATATTTTGATATGCTTAAGACGTTGCTTGTCAATGCTCCTCTATTACATCCTCTGGATTATCATTGTGATTTCACCCTGTATCTAGCTGCCACCTTCAGTATGATCGCCATGGTTTTAGTTCAAGATGATGATGATGGTAACAATCATTTTATTTACTACTGGTCTCGAAACCTTCTCAACCCTGAAACGCGTTACACACATGTTGAGAATTTAGCGCTGGCTACGGTCCAGGCCGTCCAACATTTTTGTCATTATATCCTTTTACGGACAGTAACCATGATTTCTGATTATAACCCCATGACCTATATTCTGTCTTGATAGTTGCTGGGGGGAAAGTACTCGAAGTGGATCGTTATCCTCCAAGAGTTTGATTTGGAATTCACTACCACCAAATCAAAGAAATCACTCGTTTTCGTTGATCTAATTTTTTCTCTCCCCACCGACTCTGCCCCTTCTTATTCCGAGGATCATATTCCGGACAAAACTCTTTTCTTGACTAGCACCCTTGATCCATGGTATGGTGATATCATCGTGTATCTCCAAACCTCTACTTTTAGGTCCGATTTGACGAAAGATGCTTGACGCCACATTCGACATTAGTCACAACCCTATCGTATTGTCGGAGATACCCTTTATCGTGTTGGAGTAAATTCCGTGCTCCACCGATGTCTGACTCTTGAGGAAGCTGAGAAAGTTTTAAATGACTGCCACATTGGCGACTATGGTGGTCACATGTTTGGCTATGCCACCGCACAAAATATCCTTCGTGTTGGCTGTTTCTGGCCATCTATTTTTAAAGACAGCATTGTTGCAGTATGCAAATACCATGTGTTCCAGATATATCAATGCAAGATGCGTGCGTCACCTATTCCTTTACACCCTGTCATTACCGTTGGTCCTTCTTCCAAATGGGGCATCAATTTTATGACTTTTAACCCTTTCTCAACCTGGGGCATGCCTATATCATCGTCACCGTTGATTATTTTACAAAATGGGCCAAAGAAATGCATACACTGGCTGCAGACGGTAATACAACAGCGCAATTCATATTCAATCATGTTATTGCTCGGTTTGGTGTCCCTTAAGCCATCATTACTGATCATGGTTCACATTTTCAGGACTATATGATGGTGGAGCTGACGTCTAAGTTGGGTCTGCGCCACGACAGCTCAACACCGTATTACCCTCAAGCTAATGGCCAGGTTGAAGCCATAAACAAAGTTCTTGTTACGATGCTTCAATGAAAAATTGGTATCCATAAATAAAATTTGCATCTCATGTTGTTTTCAGCTCTATGGGCTTACCGAACATTGATTAAGAGTGCAACTAGATTCACCCTGTTTTAGTTGGTGTACGGTCTAGAAGCTACTCTTCCGATTGAGTGTGAAATTCCTATACTCAAATTAGTTGTGGAATTACTACCTAATAATTCACCTGAGGAAGAGCGTCTCCTCTATCGAGAGAGATTGGATGAAACTCGTCGCTTAGCTGATTTGGTCATCAAAGCACAAAAGAAGCGAGTCAAAGCTCACTTTGACCAAACAGTTTCCCCTCGTTATTTTATCGAAGGAGACCTCGTTCTCCTGTACAAACAAGCTCATGATAAGCTGGGGGCAGGTAAATTCCAACCCATGTGGCATGGGCCATACATTTTCAAACGTGTGTTACAGAATGGGGCCTATGAGCTTATTGATTACGAAGGTTGTCCCTTAGCACAACCTAAAAATGGGTTGTATCTGAAAAAATATTATGCTTGAGTCATTCATACATGACATGTGTACATAGGTGATTTCTTTTCATTTTTGTGCATATTTAGGTTTGATGTGCTTTGTGAGCCTTTTTCTACTTTTTGGGTCTTGTTGGTTCTGCAGATGTCTATTACCCCTTATGTTGGTTTCACAGATGGTGCTTCCCGCAGTACCAGGAGTTTGTCTTTGGCAGCCTTGGTAATTTGTAATCCTGATGGTGAGTTGATTAACCTACAAGGTATTTGTCTAGGTCAAACAACAAACAATGTCGCTGAATATAGTGTTGTTGTGGAACTATTAACTGAGGCAGTTAACCTCGGCATACGCGCATTGCTTGTAAATCTAGATTCGCAGCTTGTTGTTCTTCAACTTAATGGTCATTATTCAGTTCGAAACCCATGCATTTTGAGACTGTATTTACGTATTCGTTTACTTGAAAGGAATTTTGATTTCATCACATATCAACATATACCAAGACGAATGAATACATTAACTGATGCAGTGGCAAACATTGTATTAGATAGACATTTGCACAATTTATAAAACACCATCATGTGTAAATAGACCCATGTAGAAAATAGATGTATATATATATATATATATATATATATCTCAACTGTTTGCAACGTGTGCATCATAAAAACCAAAAAATATATATGCATGTTTCAGTAACATCCCGAGATGACATGTCTCTCAAAAATATGCGGAAATAAAAAGCCTAGGTGACTAATTAGCATGGTGCTCATGATAGCACGTCACCGCCCGTACCAACCACCTCAGCAAGCGGTGGATATGAATTGGCACCCCTACAGTATGCCTCTGATAGGCCTGAGGCACATCATCCAAGCAAGCATAGTCTGGGATCCCACGGGTGATCCCCTCCATCTTTTGTACTATCTCCTCCTCGCTACCCTCACCATGAGGATCGAAATCACGAGGAATTCACCTCGTTATCGGCGACATATCTGAAGGCCTATCTGGGCCAACATCTGCATACATATAATATTAACTATCAGAACATGCATGTATACCAAAAAATAATAAACTCATGAAAATAAAAAATGAGTCTCACCTAGCTTTTCGTCCAAATCCTCTCCCTTCGAGAGCGGGAGGTCTGGATCATCGGTGAAGTCTGTGCCAGAGTAAGGCCAATCCTCCACAACAATCAGTTGTCATCAGAGCCAATCGAAAAAATCTAGCTTCCAGGATATCTGTTAGCCACCCCCTGCTCTAGGCATCAGCTTAGCCCATCGGGCCATCTGTGGTTCTCTCGGTGGTGGCATTGGGACAATGACCTCCTGATGCTCGAATATTGGCATTCATTCCAAGAAGAATGATACCAAAATGGATCCATACCAAAACTGCTTCAGTTTGGTCTTCTTGCACTTGGTGAGCTGCTGCTTGATGTTAATGGTAACGACCTCTACCCAGTAGTAGAGAGTCGGGGTCAGACAGTCTACGACGAGAAGCAGTTGTGTCTTTGTGGTCTCATGCGGTGCTTGCGATTCTGCAACCTGCGTGATAATGTGCAACACTACTTTTAGTGCCAGATCTGGGATGGTTTGAATGTCAACCTTCTCGCTCCCTATTCCTTTGCGTGCCTCTCGACACACTCTGTCAATCACCATCACCATACTCTCTCTAGAGGGATGGGTATCAGTCAGCATAGGGACTACACCTCTTCGTGACAATTCGGTGATAAAATAGACATCGAAAACTTCAAGTTCAAGTTCCTAATCTCAGAGAACAAACTTTTCTTGATCCTCGTCCCAAATGCTTATCAAATATTGAATCAATTCCAGCTGAGCCTAGAGGAACGGTGTGAGGAAGAATTTCTTGAGCCCACAGTCTCTGAGGGCATTCATGCATCGCTCATTCTCCATGGCGAGATCATCTTCCTCACTACGTTCTCTCTCTTTCCACTCAATCACCATTTTTTCTACTTGGTACTTTCACATTGGTCATATGAGCATTGTTAGTCTACTTAGGCATCAAAATTTGCAAGAAATTGACTTCATTTTTCTCAAATTCATGCGGATTTTTGGGTTGTGCAGTTGGCGCGCCCTCTGTGTACAAAAGGGGCGATTGGCGTGGGTCCGTGCCCGAAACCCATGCCAACCGCGATGCCCTAGTTTTGACAAATCCTGCCATAAAGGACTCAAAATGACAAATTCAGGTAATGAAATATATCTTAAAAGATGGAAAATGGTGTCGGCTCTTACTTGAGATTGACATAATCAAGATTGGTTCACTGGATCGCTCGCAATCGTCACCACAAGATTGCAAGGTAAATGGGTCACTGTTGCTCCACAAAGAGGTAAAAGTGAAAAGTAAATAATTTTTTATCACTTATGGCATTTTATAACTTTTCAAAATCTTAAATTAGGTTTTAAAACATATTTGGCGATTATTTCATCATATTATTATCGAGAAATACGTTTTACACTCGTCTTTTTGTGTAGCGACAGGTTTTCACATGGTTATGACGAAGAAACGAATTGTATTTTATACTTTTTTGGACTCGATAAAAACACGAAAAAGTCACTACTGGAGTCACCTTTCAGCTCTTTTCTAACTCTCTAAAAGTTCTCAAAATATTGCCGAGACGCTTGTCATTTTGAACTCGTTAAATGGCTGCGAAACGATATCTACCCAGTATAATTTTACCCCTTTTTCGGGCTGGGATAGATTATTTATGAAAAAGGAATACCTTAGCCTATCGCAACTAAGAGGTTCTCTCGGATATTGTTTTCTACCTTTTCGGATCTAAGAGACTATTTATGAAAAGGGCCTTGCTGGAGTTTTCTTTTTCCCTTTCTTTTCAAACTCTCTAAATATGAAAAGATGTTGAGTTCTCATTTTGTCAGACTCGTTAAAAACTGATGACATCAGAATCTATCGTTATGACGTTATTCAAGTTCCTCCTTCCTAGGGATCGTAAAATGTACTAGGTTGGATTTTTCCGAAGGACAAACTTACATCACAAGAATATGCTATTCCCTTCAAGCTTGTTTTAAAAAATAATTGGGGTACTCACCAGAAATGGTGGGGGAAAATGGAACCAGATTATAGTCGTGTTGGCAGTATGTCACTCTTGAATATGGCACTTGTCTGCATTCGTGTCGGGTTGGGGACATCCCACTTTGTCATTTGTTTGCCTCCATGGGTTTGGGTAATCTCTTTTGACTGCTCATCTTCTCTTTGCCTCGTCATCATGACCTCAGATCCCTTGATGTCAAATACTGCCAAATCCAGTGTCATGCCACCGATGTGTTCAAGAGAAGTTTTTCCTCTGCAATATTCAACCTCCCTCTGATTCTATGTTGGTATTGATTTGAAAATCTTCATATTCCTCTGTCTCGTGTCGATGATGTGGGAAAAATCATGGCCCTCCTTCAACCAGATCACTTCCTGTCGACTTCAGCTTATTTTCCAGGAAGCTGATCTAGAGACTCCCTTTAGGTACCCTAGAGCCTACATGCCTTAATGGTAGGTTCTTTGAATCCGTCACAAGGTTTACATCATTGGCCTTCGATCGGATGATTCTACAAGTGTTTGACACCAAATCACTGTTCACATTCCTTGGATTGTACCTCTAGTACCTTAAGAACCATTGTCATTATTGGTGGTTTCTCTTGCGTCTGTTAACAGATCTCATTATTGGATGGTAATCAGACGATGTTCCTACATGTTCGACTTCAACTCATCTATTCACATGCTCGAACTTGTACTTTGTTCGGGTTGGGATGGAGCATAAGACCCTGGGTTTTTTCTGATAAAATCTAGGCTGCAAGTTCTTTGTGGATTCCTAGGAATTATTACATGACTCTTTGGATTGGATGGCTGCAACCATACCTGAGTCTATTTGTTGATCCTTATCACTAGATGGTTGTGTCCATACCTCGGATCTCACTTTCATGTACTCTCTTATGGATGGTTGTGCCCACACCACGTATCATGTATCAGAGATATCAGTTGTATTTGTACTTGCAGGTCTTCCGACTGTAGTGTTTGGGTCAAATGCGTTCTCATAAATCATTTCACCCCTCCCTCTCTCTCAGACCTCATGCTTTAGGGGGCATATGTTACACAAAAAATTTTCACCGTCCCTGCAATCCCTCGTCCCGCATATTGGAGGATCATTCCCGTGACCTGTGAACAATGTCATACTCTGCATAAGGACATCATTTCTCATGTTGAACATTTCCTCAAAAAACACACAAAAACCTATGTTTTGGCTTTGGCACGATTAGCCAATTCATCCCTCGCACCGATGTGGAATATTTGCACTAGAGCCCGCGCCACTTGGTGCTTTGTCTCAGTGTATTGCCTGCGCCAGCTATTTTAGCAATTTTTTTTAACAAATAGAGGCGGAAGTTTCCTTCTAACTACCTCAAGGATGACTCATTAGAAATTTTTAAGTTGATGAGCCACAGATCTCTCTCTTTAGGTAGTGGTTTTTTACCTCCCATGGAACACTCCTTGAAGATAGGAATCCCTTCCATGATTATAGGGATCCTAACCTCTCCCTCTCCCTCTATATAAATAGACCTTCTCCCTTTATGAAAGCTAGCTGAACATATAGCCAAGGAGCTGAACTTGGAGAAGAATACTATATCTGAGTAATTGCCATTGAGAAGGTATAACCAAGGAGAATTCCGTAGAGAGAGTCCCGCCCGAATTCCCGACGAGCCTTTGTGAGACGTGCTCCGCTTGAACTCTGATAGAGGAGATCGCAACGTCAAAGCTTGGTTGTACTCTTCCTTCCATTTATTAATATACTCGACTATGGTGTTAGTTCCATCGTTGTGTTATGTTGTTTATGTAATACAATTGATTTAGTCCTCTTCGACTGACTGATAGTTACGAATGTGAATTAGTATGTTGTATATTGTCATTGTTTTCTTGTGTGCAGGTGTACGAGCGTGAAATCGAGCGGATCGTGATCTGTCAAATCAAGAGCGAGAAGCGAGCCACTCTTTTTGATGACAACAATAGCGTAGGATTTCTGGTAAGTCATCTATCGAATCTCTGGCCATTCGTTAACTAGGAATCAACATTATAGCGTGTCTTGCTTGTGGCTAGACCCACTCTAGGGCTAGTGGGATCGCCTCTATCCGTAAAGGGGATTTACCTCACCATCAGTTGTGGAGAATTTCTTCTTCTGGACTCTCAAATATGGGTGCCCCCTTACCAAAACATTATGTGTCAATGTAATGGCCACAAGGTGTATGTGGTTCGAATGTATGGTTTTGATGTAAGGGGGAATAGATAAAGTCAGGGGTGGTAAATGCTTCCATAATATCATCATAATAATAGAATATGGGGTGTGTTGTGGTGGATTTGGTGCACCAGTGTACAAAATTGCACCAGTTTAAAGGGTGTGGTTCGACCCTTTAAACTCTAGGTAATAGGTAGAAAGTGGTGGAGCTCAAAAGCATATAATCTAGAGGAAAAAGTATCCAAATGTATGCTCAAATTAAACTAAAACTAAAACAAAAATATACAGAAGCTATTGAAGAGATTCAAAATGATAATAATGCAAATGATGGCTCTAAGACTCTTCTTATTAAACATTTGATACGAAGAAGAAATTTTACCCACTTGCCAAAGGGCCCCTAGACAATGGTTCTAGGTCCCAATGCAAGGATGTTGTTTTCCAAGCTTGCCTTGGTGGAAGCTCCCTCTCTCTCTGCTATGATGGAATAATATTTTTGGATGGCCAACAATCGAGTCCCCTCCATCTCCAGCTCTGGGTCACACACTGCTGGTATTTCTTGGGAAATTCTGGCCAACATAACAATGTGATCACCCATTATTCATCTCATGGTGGATTTATATAGGGAATTTCAAATCCTTCTTCCCTCCCTTGGTACATGGTGGATGGTGACCCAAGGGAGAGCTATGATTCCATTGTGTGCTCCAAATATTCCTTTATGTGCTCACATAATATCTAAGGCGCTAATGGCTATCCTTAGATGGCTTCATGCAAGGAGTAACTGTCCTTTGCTTTGTGTGGTCCCGGAAAGAGACATTTTTCCACTTTCAGGAGCACACACTTATCAGGAAAAAAGGTGCGGAGAAGGCGCTCTTAACGAAGGATAATGCGCACAATCAAAATTTTAGACTAGTTCAAATTTGATTTTCTCAAAACCTTAGAGATTCTAAATACTTTCTTGATTCCATAATGTCTTCCTGCCCTGTAAATCCTTTGGCCTGAAATTAATTAATGTCATATTTTTCTATATGATTTTCCAGTGTTAACAGTTGCCCCCTAATGTGTGAGGTCTAGGAAGGATTGTATAGCCGAAATACATTATAGTTTCTTTTCTGTATCATGCGTAGAGAGAGAGGGAGACCTATGTGGAGCTTTTGGAGTTGAAAACACCTTGCACCGGTTCCAAGAATGACAACATCTAAGGGATCCCTACAAGAAAATACAATTTACAACATATATACAAAATTTCAATGAAGCAGGCATGTCCCATGTTCGTGATGCTATGGCTAGTTAAAAAAAATTGACATGTACATGTGTTGTCTGTGTCACTACTATGGTAGTGATGTTGGCGGTTGTTAACGACGACTGTTGACGCCCTCAGGGGCATTTTTTTTCTTTGATGATAGGTGGAATGTGGTACCCATATGTATAAACTTGGTATGGCATGTAACTGCGCAATGTACGCATATGATTTGCTGGGACCTTCCCGTGTAAGCATTGTTTGAGAGAAATGCTTGTGGAGGCACGGGTCTTCGACAAATCTGATCAAAGTGCAATGGTTGTAAGGTACGATACCATATTGACATGAAAGCTTTTGTCATAGTCGAATTTCAGGAGGATCGATGACATCTATGGACAATGATGTCTCCCACAGTGCCACCCGAGGATACCCCTTTGCATGGGGAGGGGTGATCCAAGGTACCGCATGAGGGTGAGCTATGGCACAGGAGATTGGGCCATCTTCACCATGGTGCTTTGAAAATTTTGCAGCAGATTTCTACCAGGCTTCCCAAAGGTACACTCGCGCAATCAGATCAGTGCAAGGGATGTACTTTGGGAAAATTTGTGAAAGCCACCTTTCATGAGAAGAATAGTCGCACCACGACGATCCTTGAGAGAAATCACACAGACGTGTGTGGACCTTTCTCAGCAGCTTCGACAGAAAAGCACAGGTATTATGTGATATTTGTTGATGATTTTTCTCGTAAGTGTTGGATCTTCTTCATGCAGAAGAAGAGCGAGACATACTCTAAGTTCTGTGAGTTTAATGCACTGGTGGAGAAAGAATCAGGGAAGCAGGTGAAGGCTCTTAGGAGCGATAATGGTGGTCAATTCATCTCTGGCGAATTCAAATACTTTTGTAGCATAGAAGGAATTTGAAGAGAGCTCATAGCGCCTCATAACCCACAGCAGAATGGGGTCACAAAGAGAAAGAACATAACGATCGTGGGTGCTGCATGGGAGATGTTGCATGATCAGGGCCTTCCCATACACTTGTGGGCCGAAGCTTGCAATACTGCGGTTTATGTGCAAAACCGTTGTCCTCAGAGAGTACTTGGCATGAGTACACCCGAGGAAGCGTTTCCTGATAAGAAGCCTCATATTTCTCATTTGAAGATTTTTGGCTCATATGTTTACATTCATGTGATGAAGGATGCTAGGAAGAAGCTAGAGCCGACCGCAGAGGTTGGGATATTTTTGGGGTACACAGAAACACCCCACAACTATCGTGTGTATTTTCTAGACAGTTGGAAGACTGTTGTGCGACGGGATATCAAATTTCATGAGGAGAAAGCCATGAAGTGTTCGCTTGAGAGGGAGCCACACTTGCATGCAGATGAGGAGCTATTAGTTCTTAAGGATGAGCCTCAAGATGTGGATCAGCAACAAGAGGAGGTTCATGCAGTGGAAGAAACCACTCATGCAGCGCCAACTATCAAAGGGTGGAAGCACACTACAGAAGTTGAGCAACTGAATCTTGATGCAGAGAAGATTGTAGGAGCACCTACATCATAGCGTAGATAGAGATAGTCACCTGACCGATATACTAGATACACGGCTCTCATGAGCAAGTGTATCGTGACAGAACCATCCTCTTTCGAGAAAGTTGTGGAGGACCCTGCATGGGTAGATGCCATGGTGGAAGAGTATGATTCGATTGTTAGAAACAGTGCATGGGAGATTGTCCCAAGGCCAGAAATGAAATTAGTGGTAGGTTCAAGATGGATCTACAAAGTGAAGCAAGCAGCTGACAGGAGTGTCGAGAAGTACAAGGCAAGATTTGTTGCCCGGGGCTTCTCACAGAGTGAAGGGATCGACTATGAGGAAACCTTTGCACTTGTCGCAAGGTATTCTTCCATACAGAGCATCCTAGCTCTCTCAGCGCAGATGGGATGGAACATTCATCAGATGGATGTGAAGACTGCGTTCCTCAAAGGAGTCATTGAGGAGGAGGTGTACATAGAGCAGCTCGAAGGTTTTGATATCTTCAGCAGCGAGTCGCATGTCTGCATGCTCAAAAGAGCGTTATATGGGTTGAAACAAGCACCTCGTGCTTGGTACACACATATAGACAGTTATCTCACTGGTCTTGGATTCACCAAGAGTGAGGTGGATCCAAACCTATACCAGATTATGGTGGAGGGTAAGTTGCTGATCATTGTACTTTATGTAGATGATTTGATTTTGATGGGCGATGAACAGTTGATACTCTCATGCAAGGCTGATATTGCAAAAGAGTTTGAGATGAAGGAATTGGGCCTCCTTCATTATTTCCTAGGATTGGAAATTTGGTAGCGCAGTGATGGATTGTTTGTGTCTCAAGGAAAGTATGCTGGGGAGATACTGGAGAAGTTCAACATGCAAGGTTGCAAGCCTATCAACACTCCTCTTCTTGGTGGTTGGAGGAAAGCGGATGCTGCATCGACAGAGGTAGTGGATGCCATTGTTTACTGACAGTTGGTTGTTTCGCTCATGTATCTAGTCAATACATGACCTGACATATGCTACATTGTTAACCAGCTTTCACAAGCTATGGTTAAGCCTACCAAGCTCTTTTGGAAGGCGGGGAAGCATGTATTGAGATATCTCAGAGGCACATCGGGATATGGATTGTGGTACAGACAGTCAGATGAGGTGAAGCTGCATGACTTCACGGATGCCGATTGGGCAGGGAGCCCAATGTATAGAAAGAGCACATCTGGAGGGATATTCAGTATCGGGTCTACAACAGTTTCTTGGTACAACAAGAAACAGAGATCCGTGGCACTCAGTTCAGCGGAGGCCGAGTACATGGCAACAAGTTTGGCTGCATGCGAGGCTATATGGATGAGGAAGATCCTGGTTGGGTTGTTCGGTTCACACTTAGATCCTACTATGATATATTGTGATAATCAGAGTTGCATCAAACTCTCGGTTAATCCAGTATTTCATGATAGATCTAAACACATTGACATCCGGTATCATCATATCAAATATTGTGTGCAGCGGAGAATCATGTTACTTTCATACATTCCTACGGAGGATCAGGATGCTGATATCTTGACGAAGGCGCTCACCAGGAGCAAATTCGAATACCACAGGGGCAGGATAGGGGTTGCAGATAATCCTTATCTTGTTGAGAGGGAGTGTTGAGATTGCAACAAGATGATAAGCTTAGTGGAAAGAAGTCGCCTTCACTAAGTGGGCCCGCAGGTTATTTTTGGCGCAAAGTCTATTTTTAGACTATGTCTATTTTTAGACATATGGATCATGTTCTATGAGTTGCAGGATGCTATTTGTGGATGGTTGGTCAAGTCGGAAAAAATAGATGGAATTCTATTTTTAGACATATTGGGAGGAATCTATTTTTAGATTTCCAGTCTAAAAATAGATATGTCGAATATTATTAGCTCTTAATAATATTTGGACTCTAAACATTATCTTATTCTCTTGGAGCACTTCAGTTAAGTGCACAGATGTGGCACAGGAGCTGACAGAAGGAATTACGATATTCCTAAGGGTTTACTGGAGCTATTGCATGGAGGACTTCAGTTAGAACTCATGTGACAGAGTTTGGTGGAGTTGTAGAAGTAGTTGGTGGAGTTGTGTTCAATTTAACTCAGTTAGACACAGTTGAGCTAGTTGTATCTAGTCTAACTGATTGATACACTAGTGAGAGTGGTGTGAATTAATTATTAATTAATTTACTAAATATTAACTCATTAATCAACTGAAGAATACATCAGTTAACTACAGTGCATGGACAGTTTCAGTGGAGACCAATGGAGAGGTAGGTGAAAGAGCAGGTTGACTATCAGTTGTGACTATGGTGTTGCATGATTTGAAACACACAGTGATTGGAGATGCCAATGACGATTGCGTGAACAAGGCTGGACCAATTCGAGTTCATTCAGAGCCATTCTTCAGCAGGGACTGTGCAGTAGAGGCAGGCTAGTAGGTGGCAAAGATTGGTGCATGGATTTGCTAGATCGGGCTTGATTAGTGTGTAGCAATTTGATTGTTCTGAGAGCTTGTGATAAGCTTTGTATGAGGATTTTTACATGATCTCTATGACATATATTATATATAGATAGTTGGGGTTTTTAGCTTCAGTCTTTCCTGTTAAAACACTGTGTTCATATGTGTGAATTTTTATGGTTTCAATGTGTGCATGCAATTGATTTAATTTCTGCAAGTAATGATCAATAGTAGAAGAGATTTTGTATTGTGCATGAAGTCAAATAGTGTGTGATCATGAGAATCTTGGATTTATAACGCATTAGTTATATAATTTCTACATAGAAAACAACTTGCCACTGCTTAGAATAGTTCTATCGATAAAACCATTGCCAACATCTGGAAGTTTCTTGCTAGGGGAATTGTGAAAGGTTTCAAGTTGCCCCTTATTAGCCTCATATTGAATGGAAATCACCAAAACATAATCATGAGATCCCATTTAAACTTGGGAATCCCTTGATTTCTGATAGCAAACAAAATATTCATATATTTTTCTTCTCATTGAATCCATATATTGTAGCATCTGTAACACTATTCTCCACACCTCTTGTTAGACAAGTGACACTGGAGACAAAATATAAAATAAAATAAATTAAATTAAAATATTAATAAGTATAATTAATAATTAAAATTGGATATAATTACATAAGAATATATATAAAAGAAATACCAAGTTCTCTGCGACATACTCAACTGATGAATTCCGCTCCCCTTATAGGTGCATTATATCACTCTAGAGTAGTCTTAGTTATTCGTCTCAGAACTTACTTTTAAGGGTTCAATGACATTCTTTTTCTTCTAGCCTATGAACTGTTTAGTTTTTGTATCCACCCCTATTAAAATCAAAATAAAATATTATTAATATTATTATTTACTAATAATTAAATTGATCACATCTATTTTCACTCTAAAAGTGGTTTGCACCTTAAGGGATTTGATCCCTCTCAAAGTTAAGATGAATATAAGCTAGTTAAACTACCCAAATATGCATATTTATTTGTGTTTGCACTAATTAAACTACCCAAATATTTATATATATTTTTGTATTTTATTATAACTAACATTTGTTTAATTTTGAAAGTTTTTTAATAAGAGAGTATAGATTTTCTTAGTTGTTTAAGAATTTTTTTTAATAAAATTGTGTAGAGGATTTTTAATCCATATGAAATTTTGGGTGAGCACTACACCCATATTCATAACTAATAAAGAAAGTGATAACAAACAAATACACAAATCTTTAACAGAGAAAAATACTAATTAGAAATAATAACCTTGTTGTTGGAGGAAATGGGACGGAAAAATATGGAGGGCCAGAATGGAGATGTGGTGTCTGTACAAGGATGGTCCCAGAACATAAACAAAATAAACTCTCGAGGGGGAGATCTAAATCTAGAGGGAGATATAAATATCTAGGAAAGCCTGTAATGGTGTGTTGGAAATGCAGAAAGGAAGGGCACTTCAAAAAGGACTGTAGGTCTATAGCTCCCAAGAAAGGAAAGGGATCTGATGATGTTCCATCTGCATGGGCGAAAACCACCTCAGATGAAGGTGGGGATGTGTATTTAATTGACTTGGGTGCATCATTTCACTTCACTCCCCATAGAGAGTGGTTCTCCAAGTATGAGAAGTATGATGGTGGTGATGTATTCTTAGGGGATGATAGGAAGGTCGGAATCGTAGGACGTGAAAAACTCAAGTTGAAATTACAAGTTGGAAGGATTAGAACACATCCTAGTGTTATTCATATTCCTACTTTGGCTAGAAATCTGATTTATGTAAGAAAGATGGATGATCCAGGTGTAAAAATAGTGTTCGAGAAAGATACCTGCAATATGGTTCGGGGAGCACTGGTATTGATGCGGGGAGTTCAGATTGGAACTCTGTACAACATTATGGGTAGCACTATTATTGATGGGTACAACAATTATGTGGTTCCTGAAAGTGGAGCAGAAAGCCTAGTGGTCTCTGGAGAAAAGACCATGCCATGGCATCAAAAACTTGGACATATTGGAGAGAAGGGCCTTCGAATACTGCACAGTAATTGTATGATAGAATTTATGTCTAATTTCTCTCTGTATTTCGATTTCGGTGAACATTGCATATATGGGAAGCAGAAACGGGCGAGTTTCCCTTCTGGTGCTAAGAGGGCGAACAAGATATTAGATCTTGTGCATAATGATGTCTTTGGACATCTGTTGGTTCCATATCTAGGTAATTATGTGTACTACTTGTCAATTATAGATGAATTCTCAAGGAATACATGGATATATTTTCTGACGAAGAAATTCGAATTCTTTGTCAAATTTAACAAATTTAAGGCTCTGGTAGAAAAACAGACAAAGAAGAAGATAAAGGTGTTGAGGATAGATAATGGAGGAGAATTATGCAAGAAGGAATATGAAGACTTCTGTCAGAAGTGTGGTATAGCACGATAGAAGAATACTCCATAGACACCACAAAAAAATGGAGTTGAATAAATAGTGAACAACACGTTGATAGAAAAGGCAAGAAGCATGCTTAGGGGTACTGGGTTAGGCCAAGAATTCTGGGCAAAGGCAGTGGAGACTGCATGCTACCTAGTTAATAAATCACATTCATCGATGTTGGAGGATAAGACTCCACATGACGTATGGACTAGTAAGAAACCCTCTCTTTCACATATGAGGGTATTTGGATGTGATGCATATGTACATGTTCCAAAGGAGAAAAGAACCTAGTCAACGTTTGGAAGAGATTTCAATGGATTTTATCACAAGTTTACCTAAGTCCGAAGGAAAGAGTGTCATCATGGTGGTAGTTGATAGACTTACCAAGTATGCACACTTTTGTGCATTATCTCATCCATTTAAAGAAATTACAGTTGCTACTACATTTATGTAAACAATTCAAAAGCTACATGGAAACCCAAAGATTATTGTAAGTGACAGAGATCCAATTTTTACTGGAAAATTTTGGACGAAATTATTTTCTTTCTTGGGCACTCAACTAGCTCATAGCTCATCTTATCATCCTCAATCTGATGGTCAAACTTAGATAGTGAATAAATGTTTCGAAGGATATCTTCGTTGTTTTATATTTGATAAGAAAAAACAATGGGTCAAGTGGTTACTTCTCGCTGAATGGTGGTATAACACTTCCTTCCATACTATAGCAAAAATGACCCCATTTATGGCACGTTATTGATATCATCCACCATCCATCACATCTTATTTAAGAGAAAATTCTAAGGTTTCAAGCAGTGGAAGATCACATCAAGCATCAATAGAAGTTCTCCAACTCTTAAAGGATAACCTAAATTTGGCACAAAATCGAATGAAACAAGAGGCATATCAACATCGCAACGAGAGAAGTTTTGATGTAGGAGACTGGGTATTTTTACGGCTAGAAAAATACAAACAAATGTCCCTCAAGCAAGATAAGAAGAATAATAAATTATCGCCAAAGTACAATGGTCCTTACAAGGTGTTGCAAAATATTGGTACTATGGCATACAAATTGGAGCTTCCTACTTCTTCGCGAGTGCATCCAGTTTTACATGTTTCATGCTTAAAGAAGGTTATAGGGGACAAAATTCTAGTTCAAACAATATTGCTAGAAATTTATGAGGAAGGAAAAATCATATTGGAACCTAAAGCAGTCACGGAAACAAGAACTAGACGACTACGAAATAGATCAATTTTAGAGTATCTCATCAAATGGAAGAACTTACCCAATGAAGATTCTACATGGGAGGATGAGAATTTGATACAGAAGCATCCGGAGCTACTCAAGAGTTGAGGACAACACTTTTTTGAATGATAGGGGCATGTTAGGTCCCTATATTACTAGTATAGTCCCTTATTGTTGTTAGTGTAACCCCCTTATTGTTTTTGTTGTACCCCTGTAACCCCAATATTGTTATTATGTGCCCTTACATTATTATTTTTAGATTGGCTAGGATTATATTGTGACACCATGGACTCTTATATATAGAAGGAGGTTTGGTCATTTGTATCATCCAAGAATTGTTCATTTATGTAATGTATTGGAGGTTTCCCCCTCGAAATGGCTATTTCTAAGGCATTTATCTCTCTTTTCTTCTATTTTCGGAGTTGGTTTCATAGCATGTTCATTATTGATGGTATAGTTTGATTGTTTTCCTTGATCTTATGTATCTTGTGTTTTCTACCATAGAAACTGGTATTCAGGATATTTTGCTGCAGCCTCCTTCACTTGTTCCTAAAATTTGAATTCCACGTGATTGAAGTATAATTCATACACATAATGCAGTTTTCTACTTAACGCATTGGCAACCCGGTTTTCTTTTCCTTTAATGTGTTGCATTTCAAAGTCAAATTCTCTTAAGAACGCATTCCACTTAGCCTGGCGAGCATTTAAGTCAGCTTGTTTAAAATAGCTGGTCAAGCTTCTTTGGTTAGTTTTCAGCACAAACCTTTTTCCCAATAAGTAGTGCCTCTATATTTTGAGTACATACACCATTGCGGTCAACTCCAAATCATATACGGAGTATCGTTGTGCATGATCTTTTAACTTTCTAGATTCATATGCCATAACCTTCCCATCTTGTGACAACATCGCTCCTAATCCTTATTTGCTAGCGTAGGTGAAAACTTCAAACTCTAAATTTGGATCTGCCACATTTAAAATAGGATTTGTGGTCAGCAATTGTTTTAACTTTTCAAACAATGTTTATTTTCAGATTCACAGTGTTTACTTTCAGATGAACAACTCTATGTTCTTCCTATGTATTATGATTAATTGTATTCTGCATTTTGTATTTCTTTAAGATTAGAAATAATTCTCATTTTTAAGAATAAAATAGAACTCATATTTGCAAATAAATTAGTTCTAATTTTTACTGTTATTTACAATATTGATATTTGGATTCTCAGCACTATCTTTTCTTGGCAATTATTTTCTTGGAAACATTGTTTTTGTTCCCTGGAATAACATACTATGCACAGGTGATCGGACCACCTCAAGAGGGTTCATCCTCTGTCCATGTATTTGATGATACCCAGATCTTAGATCTATCTTTGAAAGGACAGTTGCCCCTTTTACTTGGTAAAAAATATCATCGATTCAAGGAAGCGGGTATTTGTTCTTAACAGTTAATTTGTTAAGCTGTTTGTAGTCCATACACATTCGCATTGTACCATCTTTCTTATTTACAAACAACACGGGTGCCCCCATGGCGACACAGTAGGACGAATATGTCCCTTGTCCAGTAATTCTTCAAGGAATATAGTATTTCAAGGAAAAATTCATGAGGAAATCCACAGGATGCTTCTCAACACTTATGGATGCAATCCATAGTAAACCTGTTGACAGACTAGTGCATCTTAACCAGGGGGAGTTGAATTAGCGACTTGCTTGCATAGCCAAATACCCAATAACTTTGGAAGCAATTGGTTGAGCTAACCCCTCGTGTGTGGGTGTTTAATACAAAAAACAGTGCACCACAAATGAAGTGGCCTAGGAATAAACACACGGTGGGAAACATTTGGCAGTGATGGGTAGCGGACAAATTTGTATGGTGGATCATCATGGTTTCGATAAGTTGTCCCTAGCTAGTAACATCAATCTTTGGGTTAATAATGATTGACCCTTAGCCATCAATGTTGGAGCCAAATGGTTGCTTGTTAGGGAGTCTATGGTTTCCCACACCTTTTCTTTTATGGCTTTTCTAGCATAGAGACAAGGTTAGCCTCCCAAACCCTGAGATTTTTTAAAGTAGCGTGGACATGTTGGAGAGAATGTAGGTTGTTCCTTACTCATGGTACATGGGGTCCCTTCGTATCTTAAGTCACTGTTTTTTCCATAACCTTTAATGTGCTACATTTCAAAGTCAATTTCTCTTAAGAATGCATTCCACCTAGCCTGGCGAGCATTTAAGTCAGCTTGTTTAAAATAGATGGTCAAGCTTCTATGGTTAGTTTTTAGCACAAACCTTTTTCCCAATAAGTAGTGCCTCCATATTTTGAGTACATACACCATTGTGGTCAACTCCAGATCATATACGGAGTATCGCTGTTCATGATCTTTTAAATTTCTATATTCATATGCCATAACCTTCCCATCTTGTGACAACATCGCTCCTAATCCTTATTTGATAGCGTAGGTGCAAACTTCATCCTCTAAATTTGGATCTGCCACATTCAAAATAGGAGTTGTGGTCAGCAATTGTTTTAACTTTTCAAACAATGTTTATTGTAAGATTCACAGTGTTTACTTTCAGATGAACAACTCTATGTTCTTCCTATGTATTATGAGTAATTGTATTTTGCATTTATGTATTTATTTAAGATTAGAAATAATTCTCATTTTTAAGAATAAAATAGAACTCATATTTACGAATAAATTAGTTCTAATTTTTACTGTTATTTACAATATTGATATTTGGATTCTCAGCACTATCTTTTCCCGGCCATTATTTTCTTGGAAACATTGTTTTTGTTCCCTGGAATAATATACTATGCACAGGTGACCGGACCACCTCAAGAGGGTTCATCCTCTGTCCATGTATTTGATGATACCCAGATCTTAGATCTATCTTTGAAAGGATAGTTTCCCCTTTTACTTGGTAAAAAATATCATCGATTCAATGAAGCGGGTATTTGTTCTTAACAATTAATTTGTTAAGATGTTTGTAGTCCATACACATTCACATTGTACCATCCTTCTTATTTACAAACAACACGGGTGCCCCCAGGGTGACACAGTAGGACGAATATGTCCCTTGTCCAATAATTCTTCAAGGAATATAGTTTTTCAAGGAAAACTTCATGAGGAAATCCACATGATGCTTCTCAACACTTATGGATGCAATCCATAGTAAACCTATTGACAGACTAGTGCATCTTACTCAGGGGGAGTCGAATTATCGACTTGCTTGCATAGCCAAATACCCAATAACTTTGGAAGCAATTGGTTGAGCTAACCCCTCGTGTGTGGGTGTTTAATACAAAAAACAATGCACCACAAATGCAGTGGCCTAGGAATAAACACACGGCGGGAAACATTTGGCAGCGATGGGTAGCAGACAACTTTGTATGGTGGATCATCATGGTTTCGATAAGTTGTCCCTAGCTAGTAACATCAATCTTTGGGTTAATAATGATTGACCCCTAGCCATCAATGTTGGAGCCAAATGGTTGCTTGTTAAGGAGTCTATGGTTTCCCACACCTTTTCTTTTATAGCTTTTCTAGCATAGAGACAAGGTTAGCCTCCCAAACCCTGAGATTTTTTAAAGTAGCGTGGACATGTTGGAGAGAATGTAGGTTGCTCCTTACTCATGGTACATGGGGTCCCTTCGAATCTTAAGTCACTGTTTTTTCCATATTTCAAGGATCAAGTTTGAAAATTAACGTGTTTAATTAGTAGCCACACAAATTTGATAAGGTTTGGCCAGTTAACTTTTTGTTCAATGAAATTGTCATTTATTAATTACTTTCAACTTTAGTTCTACAAATTATTACATATAGTGATACATATCTATTTACCTATGCAATAGTTCATATGTATCCTTACAAGTTCTTTGTATTGAGTATTGACATTACTAGAATGGTTGACATTACCACAATGCCTTTGCTCACTAGTGCATGGATAGAATGTCTTGGAATGATCCCTTGGATTTCTTCCCACAAGCCGAAGGACACATTACCCAATGGACTGAAGTAATGAGGTTGCTGGTATATGTAAAATGTTGTGATATTAAAGACTGTCTCCATTAAATAAAATAATATCAAAAGACATTATTATTTCTTAAGAGATGGAGAAACAGTGAACGTGAAAGGTTATAGAGTGCTGTCCATGGGTCGGTGTAGAGATCACCCGCCAAAATGGGCGTGGACCCGAAAACCCAACGACCCAATTCTTTTATAATTTATTTGTTGGAGTGTTGATATATATATATATATAATAACAATCAATCATACTAATTTGGCTTAAAATGATTCAATATAACAAGCATAGCATCATAGAGATCTATTTGGGAGTGAGCTAGTCTTCTTCTTCGCCATAAATAAGATCTGTTTGGTCTTGTTTTTTATTGAAGTTCTAAACCAACTTTCATAATCTTATAAGACAAAAGATACATGCTCTTGTTTTTCATGGTCTTGTATGCCAACCTCAAATACATGCTCTTGTTTTTTATTTGAAGATACATGCTCTTAGTTTTTCATAGTTTTTCATTTTTTTTTGTTAGGATATTGTTGCTTTCCAAAATAGCATTGGTTGAGAAATCATATAGCAAGAATAGGACATTCTGGCTTGGATCCAGAACATGTGGTCCCCAAAAGGGTTCTTTACAGTGATCTTTGAATATCTGGAGGGCCGTAAGCAGATCTTTGAAAATGGCCCTTCCTTCATGGGCAGTGCAGGCCTCTTCATTGGATGTTGGGAAGAATACTACAACCCAAACAAAGAGGAGTTGATTGTTGCCCCTGTTTGGGTGTGACTCTACTCCCTCCTTGATTTTTGGGAGCCCGATATCCTTGAAAAAATCAGGAACTCAATAGGGGTGTTTGTCAAAACCTCAGAAATTACTAAACGTAAAAGGCATGAAACCTATGCCTATATTTGTGTCCATGTGAACATCTCTCAACCCTTGCTGGAATCTATCGACTTGATTTACCATGACTCCACCTGCACTCAATTGCTAGACTATGAGCACGTCTCTTTCAAATGTCGCAGATGCCATGTGTTGATCACGTCAACATTCTATTGAAATCTTGACAAGTAATCTTGCTTAAACCCGTCAAATCCCCTCTTTTTTGCCCTGAGAAATTCATTTCCTGCTCTTCGTTGCCTTCTCTCATCCTCAAAACTGCATAAACAGGCCGAAATCCCACATTATAATATAATTAAGGCTTAGCACCTTTCGGCCCTAGCCCCTGCACCTTTTTCTCCACATGACCGGAGGTCAAAACCGAGTGCTAGCCATAAAAGCGCTTGTCACATATGTATATCGGGCATGTTTACAACCGTCGACCTGTACAGATCTGACGGCATTCGCAAGTCTTCATCGTGCCCGTGGCCCACTCCGTTCATCGCCCATATCGCCTGTCCGCCATCCATTTAAACCGCAGATCAACAGCTCATAGTACTCCCGCCCTGGTGGTCCTCGCTCCGTGCACTGTACAAAACTAGTGGTTTATATCGCACCGCCTTTCCGCGGCGGGCGGTATTTCTCATTTCGGAGCGATTCCATACATCGTTTTCCGCGTGTCCTCGTGTATGGCTCAAAAACCGCCCTCCATCACGCGTTATCATTCGTCTGTAGACACGGCGCGATATCCACGAGAGCCGTCCGATTTGGGGCAATCCACCCAACGGTAGTTGCTCCACGAAACTGTGCGGAAGATAACTCGAGGAAATTGTACTCCTCGCCCACCATTCATCGTCCTCCGATGCATTTTCAACCATTGATCTCCTCCTGAGATCTGACGGTCCAAGTCACTTACCTCTTTGCCAGTTGACTCTGTACCTCCACGTCACCCGTTCCACGTGTTTGACGTATTTTTCCTCTGCCATTATACATTTCATTTGTTATTCAAAATTCACTGTTTATGTTAAAAACCTTCACCAGTCCATCCTCCATCGCTTCACTATGTTTTAATCACCACCCTGCATTGTTTCATCATTTCTCCATGTCTGCACAACCATTTTCATCGATCCCGCCACGTCCATCATCCCCAAGCCTGGTTTTCCTAGCGAGTTTGCGGGTTTTGCAGGGTTACAGCGGCGAAAGATGGCCAGGATTTACAGTCTTCATTATAGTAACAGCGAACACATCAAAGGACAATTTTTCAGGGGCTGTAATTATGAAAGAAGGCCCGGGAAGATACGTCGACAAGACTTCCATTAAAGAAGCAGGGTTAAAATCTGTCGAACCCTCCAGAGTCATTCAAAGCACAGATCGCACAAATGGAGATATTAATGGAGAAGTAGAGAAATATCAGTGGATGATCGAGGAATTCAACGTTCAGCATTGAAGATCTTAAACCATAATTCAGAGTTAGAAGGCAGAGGGTACCATTCGCAGAAAAAATACCTTAAGGCTTTCTTTTCAGCACCATTCTCTTTCAGAAAAGGACGGAATTTCTATGAGATTTTACTTCTTTGCCGTGTCCCTGAAGAGATTTATACCCAGTGCATTTATTTTAGTAAGCAGGCATCGGAGTACATACAACACTACAAATTCATTCAGCATATGTGCGTGCAAGTTTCTTCCATCTTGTCTTAATGAGACAATTAAATGTTCATCACCTACTCCCTTTTCGAGCTTTCTTTTTCTCCTATAAAGCTCCCGAAGAACAGAGGATTTAAGGTTCCAGATTTTATCAGAAAATTATGCAATGAAAGGATTTTTGTATACATTTTGTTGAACTCTTGTATGAAGGCTCAGAGCCCGTAGGGTCTCAGTCAGGAGGAGTTCCATCTGTTAAAGAGGATTCTGGTCTTTGGTATTTCACAGTTTGTAACTTTCTCTTATATGTGTTATTTTAATAGATCATTTCATCTCATCCATCTTTCCTGTATCATGTTTATGGAATGCGAGTGGCTCACTAATTTTTGGTATGGATTTATCCTAGTTGATACCCATGCTCGGATTAGTCAAGCGCTTTAAATATGGCTCAGGCATGATATTCTGTTCCACTATTCATCTAAACAACACTTCTGCTATATAGTTTCTTTGGGAGGGTGTTTTTAAAATGCTATTGTCATGAATGGATTCTTAAATTGGTAAGCCCATTACATGGTGATATTGTGTATCTGGATATCAGCTCAAGGAAAACTAATATTCTCTCAATATTTCATTCACTACATACACCTTCTGATAATTTATTTCTGTGAGGTATTTCTGAATTGGCCCTTTTTACAATAAGCTGTCTCTGAATTTTCTATTGCTTTTATATTGGAGTTTTGCATGTTGCCTCTGCAATATTCCTTTCTCTATGTCAATTTCTGAAGGTCTTGGTCCCATTCAGATCAATATTCCTTGTTTTTCAGGAAATAGCATGAGATATTTTTATCGATAACTTCCTTTGTTATACCATATGCTCCTTGCTAATATAAGATGTCCTAGGTACTGGTCTTTCACAACTCAAGGCTGTCTCTAGGAATGATAACATCTTTTTGGTGCCATTTCCGGGGAACGAAGTTGAGAAAATTTAAATCCCTGGGCCTCGACAAAATATAATTCACTCTTCAAGTAGGTGAGTATGGAGAGTTGAGAGTTGTATATCCCTCACCTTGGCGACTCCACATTTTTTTATTAGATAAATTCATTTGCAGTCCTGGCTCCTCGTAAGCCACACCTGAGGTCAGATACATCTCAGCCAAAGACACCTTCAGTGTCTGACCTGAAAATATCATACATAGAAGAAAATGGAGGGAAAGAAAATCAGTCCACTCTGAAATCCCTAAATTTTCTATAGAAAAATTTCCATCCTCTTCTTCTCAAATAGCCCAAGGGCTAGTTCCGGACTCCACTGTGGGAGATACCGATTATTATTCAAATAGTGCAACCCGAGGAGGTTCCAGAAATAAAGAAAAATTTCACCCTACTCGTGAGGTCGAAGAGGTTAAGGAAGTCATCGAAGTATCTGCTATCAATAGACCATTGTTCCCCTCAACACCTCAAGCAGTTGTTCATTATATTCCTATTGTTATTCATACTCCACTACCACCTCCTCTTACTCATCAAGATATTGCACTACCTCCACTCCCTCCAATGGCCAATGTTCCAGAATTATTGCTAAATAAATATGCCCCTCTGGCATTACCCCAAGTGTTGAATGATATGCCACAAGATTATCTGAAGATTATTCCTAGATTCAACGGGGAAAACGAGATTGATGCTCAAAAAAATCTTGAGGTATTCTGTGCTTTTGCAGAGAATTTTAATGTGGAACATTTAGATGCGGTCTTAAGGCTGTTTGTCCAATCTCTTTATGGTGAAGCTCGAAAATGGTTTAAGACATTGGCAGGTCATTCTATTACCACTTGGGAAATAATGGAAGATACTTTTCTCAGAAAATGGGGAGAGAAGAAGGACCATGGACATTTTCTTACTGAGTTCAATACACTCAAGAAAAGACATAATGAAGGAGTGTCAGAATTTATAAAAGATTTAACAAATTGTATCCGAGTCTTCCTGCTGATATGAAACCTCATCAAACTACTACTAAGGTTTTTTTTGTAGCAGAGTTTGATTCAGAATTTGGTTTCTCTCTCAGAGAAAGAAAGCCTGCTACTCTAGATGATGCCCGACAGATGCACTAGAGTTGGAAGAAAACTTTGCCTCCACTGGCAAATCAAAGGGAAAATCTGAACAAGATACTAGAAGAAGGGGAAAAGAGGAGGTATCTACCTCCTACCAAGACAGAGACTCAGCTAATGACAAAATTGAAGAAATGAAAAAAAATATTAAGAACCTTTCTGGTAAACTGGTCAAACTTGAATTGGAGGCCAAGAACTCAGCCTCCAAGAACTTCCACAATGCTCCAAACAGAGGTTACAATCCTCAGTACAGGAAACCACCCCTGTAGATATTGCCAAGGGAGCCAAAGGAGCAACAAGATCAGGTGCCACACCCATTGTACTTGGAAGGTCCAGTAGACGATCCTACTGAAGACGCTGCCTATGGACTGGAGGATGCAAATCTTTCTTTTTCAAATAGTGATGGAGAAGAATGCCCCTTGCGAGGAAATGATGGAGCCGAGTGCTCATTAAAAGAAGAAGAAAAGGCCAGAGACACAAAAGACACAGAAAATGATCATTATTGTAAACAATTTGCTGATTTCATGCAAGCACAGTTCAATAGAAGATATGATCTCAGATCTTCTAGGAAGAGGACTCGTACCCAAGATCAAGAAGAAGAGCTACCCCAGAAGGAAGCACCTACTTAGAAGGAGTCTACAATGTAGAAAGTCACAGACAAAGGTAAGGACCCTCTAAACAAACCTTTGCAGTCTAATGATCAAATTCCTTCTTCTTCAAAAGTAGTTAATCCCCCTAATGCCAAGTCTGTGTCGAAAGAAGTCAAACTTTCAACCAAAAATAAAGAGTCAAAAGAGGTTGTAATAGAAAAGTTCTCTCCTATCTTCACTCTGCAAAAGGAACTTGAGAAGGTCAAAATTCTAGTTCCCTTGACTGAACTATTGAAGCAACCTGCATATCAATCCCAAGTCACCTCTTTCATGTTCCCTCTAGAAGCTGCACTCACCCCAGATAGTCTCAACCTTCAACAAGAAAGACCCATGGTTGTCTTTGGTCCACATGTTGAGGAATTAGATGCTTCTACTCCTCCCTTCTATGTGCCTCTAGTGATTCATGACCTACTATTACATAATTGTATGTTAGATTCTGGAGCTTCCCATAATCTATTGCCTTTGTCAGTCATGGAACAACTAGGATTACAAATCACCAGTCCATACAACGACCTCTATTCATTTGATTCCAAAATATTTAAATGCCTAGGGATGATCAAATATTTGGTGGTCAATTTGGCCCAAATTCCAGCAAAAAGTGTGGTAATGGACATCGTGGTGGCGGACATCCCAGCTCGCTTTGGCATGTTACTGTCAAGGTCCTAGGGAACAAAAATTGGTGGGTCAATTAAGTTGGATCTAACATATGCCACTATCCTAGTTTTTGGTGGCCAAGAGAGGAGGTTGTACAGGGAGACTAGATTTGTCAAGATGGTGACTAAGGCTGACAACTATGTTAATTCACTATTCTACAGTAAAGAAGGAGATTTCTCATGCTTGATGCTAGAAGAAGATCAAGATTATGCTCATGAACCATCCTTCTACCAAATCAAGACTGAGCAGCCCTCAGAGAGCCATGAAGCAGGAATCTGGACACTTCATTTTGATGGAGCAAATTCAAGAGAAGGTAATGGAGTTGGAATACTATTGATTTCTCCTATAGGGAAATGGATCCCATTGTCCTCCAAGCTAGAATATGAAGCTACTAATAATGTGGCTGAATATGAAGCACTTCTGTTGGGATTGCAGACAGCCAGGAGCATGAACATACAAAGTTTAAAAGTTCTGGGAGATTGAGAATTGGTGGTTAGACAAGTCCGGAATCAGTGTCAGACCAAACATCCTCGGCTGAGGGCTTATAGAAATGAAGTTTGGGACATGGTGGAGAATTTTTTCTTAGCATTTAATATCTAGTTCATGCCCCGAGAACAGAATAGGATGGCTGATTCCCTTGCTGTGGCTACTAGTACATTTCGTCCACCTCAGAACCCTCTTTTAAGATATGAAGTTGAGGTGCGTTATCGGCCGTCAATCCCAGATAACATCAAACACTGGCAGGTATTTGAGGATGAAGAACAGATCAATAGATTCCTGGAAACAGTAGGAGAACTCTCAAATATGGAGATTGATGTTGAAGAAGAAGGAGAAGTTGAAGACACTTCAGAAAGAAATTGGGAGGAGAAAATGGTAGGTAATAAAGTGCTGCAATTGAAGGGAAACATTATACCTAGAAGACTGGTGCCTCTAGAAATATTATTTGACAATAATGATGTCCCACTGTAGCCAAGCAAAGTGGTAGAAGAAAATCAGGTAGAAGACCTGAATCTTGGTACTGATGCTGACCCCAAAATTGTAAAATTGTCCAAGAAAATTACAGAAGAATATAAAAAGCTATATCCGAAGTTATTTCAGTCCTACAAATATGTGTTTGCATGGTTGTATCAGGACTTGAAAACTTTTGATATCAGTATAATGCAGCACAAAATTCCACTAAAGGGAGATGCTAAACCTCACAAGAAGAAGCTCAGACAGATAAATCCCCTGCTGCTTCCTTCTATTGAGAAGGAAATTAAGAGGCTACTAAACGCCAAAATAATCGTGCCATTGAGGTACTCTAAATGGGTGGCAAACCTGGTCCCTGTCCGAAAGAAGAATGGAGAAATAAGGCTGTGTGTGGATTTTTTAAAATTTAAACAGAGCATCCTTAAAGGATAATTATCCACTGCCTAAGATGGATCACATCCTGCAGAAGGTGGTTGGAGCTTCTAGGATGTCAATGATGGATGGATTTTCTGGTTATAACCAGGTGGCTGTACTTCCAGAAGATCAAAAGAATACTGCTTTCACCACACCATGGGGTACATTTATGTATGCCGGGATTCCTTTTGGACTGATGAATGCAGGGGCCACTTTTTAGAGGGCCATGGACATTGCTTTTGTTGGGGAGCAAGATAAATTCCTGGTAGTCTACCTCGATGATATCACTGTATTTTCAAAGAATGATACTGAGCACATTGAGCATCTGTGTAGAACCTTTGAGAAATGCAGAAGGTATGGTCTCTCTCTGAATCCTCAGAAGTCATTATTTGCATTAGAAGAGGGTAAACTTTGGAGACACATTGTGACTAAAGAAGGGGTGAAGATAGATCCTAAGAGGGTAGAGGTTATAAATGGTATTTATTTTCCCACAAATAAGAAGGACGTACAGGTGTTCCTAGGGCGTATTAATTTCCTGAGAAGGTTTATTCCTAACTATGCTGAAATAGTTATACATATAACTGACATGCTGAAGAAAGATAATGAAGTTAAATGGTCCCAGGAATCACGAGAGGCATTTACAAGAATAAAAAATGCTTTTGCAGAAGCCCTTATACTAGCTGGACCAGATTATGCTAAACCTTTCATGATATTTTCTTTTGCATCACCTCATACAATAGCAGGAGTTTTATTGCAGAAAAATGAGGAAGGGTACAAGCAGCCCATCACCTTCTTCAGTCAGGTGCTTCGTGATGCAGAATTGAAATATAACATATTGGAAAAGAAAGAATACACCTTAGTAAAATCCCTCAAAGCATTCCGCATCTATATCTTGCAGTCCCATATCACTGCATTTGTGCCTACAGCTGCTATAAAAGATATTCTTATCCAAGGGGATAGTGAAGGAAAAAGGGGGAAGTGGATTGCCAAAATGCAGGAATATGAATTAGACATCCGCCCTACTAAGCTGATCAAAGGACAAGGGCTAGCCAAAATCTTATCTGAATCAAACTATCAAGCTCTGGGTATAAATTTGTCATAATAGCAGGTGAGGAATCTGAAGAGAAAGAAGAGCGACATGGAATTGGAGTAGCTACTCCTGGAACACATATAAAGTACCTCACCAGTCAGTGGTACAAAGAGATAGTAGAATATCTCCTCACACTCAGCTGCCCTCCAAGATGTGATAAAGCTAAATACAGAACGCTGAGATTGAAATCACAGAAGTACATAGTCACCAATGGTCTGCTATACTGGCGAGATCCCTCAGGCATCCTACTCCTGTGTCTCACAGAGGATGAGGTAGAGAGTATTATAGCTGAATTTCATGAAGGAATTTGTAGGGGTCACTACAGCTGGAGGGCCACTACTAAAAAAATCCTGAAGGCTGGTTTTTATTGGCCCAAGATTTTTGGAGATGTTTTTTCCTGGGTTAGAGCTTGTGAGAAGTGTCAGAAATTTGCTGAAAGACAGAAATTGGCACCTATGCCCATGATTCCCGTGCACGTGGATGAACCATTCCGACAATGGGGAATTGATTTTATAGGTGAGATACACCCCCCATAAAGTGGTTAGCATAAATGGATATTAACTGCCACTGATTATTTCACAAAATGGGTGGAAGCCATACCTGCGAGGAATGCCACAGATACTGTGATAATAAAGTTCATGGAAGAAAAAATCATATCCAGGTTTGGCTGCCCTGCCAGAATAGTGACTGATAATGCACAGACCTTCAAATCTGCAAAGTTTGTGAGCTTCTGTCAGCAGTATAACATCACACCAAGTCACTCTACAGCCTATTATCCACAGGGAAATGGCTTGGCAGAGTCTTCCAATAAAACCCTGGTTAGAGCACTAAAGAAGGCTATAAATGAAAACCAGAAAAATTGGGATTCCCAGTTGAAATTTGCTCTGTGGGCCAATAGAATTACCAGAAAGAGAGCAACTGGGAAATCCCCATATGAATTATTATATGGGAAGGTAGCAGTATTCCCTATTCAATTAGCCCTACCAGTAGCCAGATTCATGCAGGAAAGTCAAGAAGAGCCTGAAGATATGACCATAAGAATAAATCAGCTGGTGGAATTGGAAGAAACGCGGAACCAGGTAAGTCAAAGGCTGACAGAGTATCAGGAGGAGATGAAATACCATTTTGATCAGCATGCTAAGGACAGGAACCTACAGAATGGTGATTTAGTACTCAGGTGGGATATCCGGAGAGTTGAAAAAGGAAAACACGGTAAATTCGACCCACTCTGGTTCGGCCCATTCAAAATTGCGGAACAGGGAGGTAACAACACTTTCAAGTTGGAGAATTTACAGGGTGACTTGCTTGACGCCGCTGTAAATGGTTAGTTTCTTAAACCCTACTTCTAGTTCTAATTCAGGCAGAGATATCCTGATGTATCATACTGTAAATTGGTTTCTTGTTTTCCCCGTTGTTTGAATAATGTGGGTGTCGTGATGAATTATGAAAAAAAAAAGTAGAAGTGCTGAAGAGCAGAGTTCACACAGAAGATTATTAGGTGGTCTGCGAAGTTCTTGACACACTTAGGGATGAACGTGCCGTCCCCAGGTGGAGCCAATGTTGATCACGTCAGCATTCTATTGAAATATTTACAAGAAATCCTGCCTAAACCCGTCAAATCCCCTCTTTTTTGCCCTGAGAAATTCATTTCCTGCTCATCGTTGCCTTCTCTCATCCTCAAAACTGCATGAATAGGCCGAAATCCCACATTATAATACATTTAAGGCTTAGCACCTTTCGACCCTAGCCCCTGCACCTTTTTCTCCACATGACCGGAGGTCAAAACCGAGTGCTAGCCATAAAAGCGCTTGTCACATATGTATATCGGGCATGTTTACAACCGTCGATCTGTACAGATCTGACAGCATTCGCAAGTATTCATTGCACCAGTGGCCCACTATGTTCATCACTCGTATCGCCTGTCCTCCTTCCATTTAAACCGCAGATCAACGGCTCACAATACTCCCGCCCTGGTGGTCCCCGCTCCGTGCACTGTACAAAACCGGTGGTTTATATCGCATCGCCTTTCCGAGGCAGGCGATATTTCTCATTTCAGAGCGATTCCATACATCGTTTGCCGCGTGTCCCCGCGTATGGCTCAAAAACTGCCCTCCATCGCGCGTTATTGTTTGTCCGTAGACACGGCGCGATATCCACGAGAGCCGTCCGATTTGGGGCGATCCATTCGACGGTAGTCGCTCCACGAAACTGTGCGGAAGATAACCCGAGGAAATCGTACTCCTCACCCATCGTTCATCGTCCTCCAATGCATTTTCAGCTATTGATCTCCTCCTGAGATCTAACGGTCCAAGTCACTTACCTCTCTGCCAGTTGACTCTGTACCTCCACATCACCTGTTCCACATGTTTGACGTATTTTTCCTCCGCCACTATGCATTTCATTCGTTAGTCAAAATTCACTGTTTACATTAAAAACCTTCACCAGTCCATCCTCCATCGCTTCACTGTGTTTTAATCGCCACCCTGCATTGTTTCATCATTTCTCCATGTCTGCACAACCACTTTCATCGATCCTGCCACGTCCATCATCCCCATGCCTGGTTTTCCTAGCGAGTTTGCGGGTTTTGCAGGGTTACAGCGGCGGAAAACGGCCAGTATTTACAGTCTTCATTACAGTAACAGAGAAAACATCAAAGGACCATTTTTCAGGGCTGTAATTATGAAAGAAGGCCTGGGAAGATATGTCGACAAGACTTCCATTAAAGGAGCAGGGTTAAAATCTGTCGAACCCTCCAGAGTCATTTAAAGCACAGATTGCGCAGATGGAGATATTAATGGAGTAGTAGAGAAATATCAGTGGATGATCAAGGAATTCAACGTTCAGCATAGAAGATCTTAAACCATAATTCAGAGTTAGAAGGCAGAGGGTACCATTCGCAGAAAAATTACCTTAAGGCTTTCTTTTCAGCACCATTCTCTTTTAGAAAAGGACGGAATGTCTATGAGATTTTACTTCTTTTCTGTGTCCCTAAAGAGATTTCTACCCAGTGCATTTATTTCAGTAAAAAGGCAGTAGATTACATACAACACTACAAAGTCATTCAGCATATGGGTGCGCACGTTTCCGCCATCTTGTCTTAATGAGACAATTAAATGTTCATCACCTACTCCCTTTTCGAGCTTTCTTTTTCTCCTATAAAGCTCCCGAAGAACAGAGGATTTAAGGTTCCAGATTTTATCAGAAAATTATGTAGTGAAAGGATTTTTGTATACATTTTTTTGAACTCTAGTATGAAGGCTCAGAGCCCATAGGGTCTGAGTGAGGAGGAGTTCCATCTGTTAAAGAGGATTCTGGTCTTTGGTATTTCACAGTTTGTAACTTTCTCTTATATGTGTTATTTTAATAGATCATTTCATCTCATCCATATTTCCTATATCATGTTTCTGGAATGCAAGTAGCTCACTGATTTTTGGTATGTATTTATCCTAGTTGATACCCATGCTCGGATTAGTCAAGCGCTTTAAATATGGCTCAGGCATGATATTATGTTCCACTATTCATCTAAACCATACTTCTGCTATATTAGTTTCTTTGGGAGGGTGTTTTTAAAATGCTATTATCATGAATGGATTCTTAAATTGGTAAGCCCATTACATGGTGATATTGTGTATCTGGATATCAGCTCAAGGACAACTAATATTCTCTCAATATTTCATTCACTACATACACCTTCTGATAATTTATTTATGTGAGGTATTTCTGAATTGGCCCTCTTTACAGTAAGCTGTCTCTGAATTGTCTATTGCTTTTATATTGGAGTTTTGCATGTTGCCTCTGCAGTATTCCTTTCTTTGTGTCAGTTTCTGAAGGTCTTGGTCCCATTCAGATCAATATTCCTTGTTTTTCAGGAAATAACATGAGATATTTTTATCGATAAGTTCCTCTGTTATACCATATGCTCCTCGCTAATATAAGATGTCTTAGGCACTGGTCTTTCACAACTCAAGCTTGTGTCTAGGAATGACAACACTATGAATATGGCCATCTCTTTCGAGACTTCCCATTAACTGTAGTCAAATCCTGCAGTGGCAATGGGCAAGGATAGTGATGGCTTCCAATCAATCCAAGGGTGTCGTTCCAAGCTGACCCGATTGCCGCAGGCCACTCCTCCTGACCGCTTAGTCTCTCAAGCACATAGTCATCCTCGGTCGCCTTAGGCCTCAGCTTCCCCCATCAAATCGGTGCCCCATGCATCTAAGAACTTCTTTGAAGTTTTGGCTGATGAATCCCTGGCCCTCATCACCACCCCCCCTCTTCCCAAGCTCTCCCCTCTTCATCCTAGGTCACTCCACAACATATGGACAAAGATAAGTTACTCTCCACCCTTGGGGATAAGCTCTCCTTAAAAGGAAGATACCAGAACACACTGAATGAGATAGACAAACACAGGAAATCCTAAGGCAAACAAGAAAGATACTAGAAGTTGAGGAGTGACAGAACATGTTCTGCATAGAGGAGAAAAATTTGCTTGAAATCTTCAAAAGCTCGAGAAAAACATGCATCAAGGATATTCCACTTAACCAACTGAACCACTTTGGAACCCTCTTTACTCAATGGGTGGCTCGCTTTGGATGAGTAGAATCAGATTTCAATAATAATGGTATAGAGGGGAATCCCTTCAGCATCATCATTCAAGACCTTAGAGGAAACGAGAAAAGAAAGAAGGGCCGCAAACCCACCAAAGAGCTTATCTGTGAAGCATGAGAACTTTTGCTAAACTTAGGAAAAATTTGACAATTGACGGATTTCTTTCCCAAATCCGATGCACCTTCCTCATGAAGATCATGTCATGGAATATCAGGGGCTTCAGTAGCCCAGGGAAGATCCAATTCCTTCTTGATAAATTTAGAAGATACAATCGAGAGATAGTCATCCTACAAGAGATGAAGGTGCCCACTGGAAAGGTTCAATAAAACAGCCAGAGATGTTGGAGAAACAACAAAGTTATGACATTCGAAGCCACCGAATCTGCGGGGGGTCTTGAAATACTCTGGGACCTAGGGAGGGTTATCTTGAAAGATTGGATGAGAATCAAATTCATGTTATCAACCTCGATTCGATTGATAGGGGAGTACCGATGGAGGAGCCTAACTATGGTTTATGGGCCGTCCACACCTCATGACAAAGCAACGTTCCTCATGCACCTACAACATCTCAGCAGATCATGGGCTCATCAAGATTGGATCCTGGGAGGTGATTTTAATCTGATCCGTAATCTGGAAGAAAACCGTGGGGGGGTCTGGCGTCTTGACCCAGCCTCGCATGCCTTAAATGAAACTATATAGGATCTCCGCCTCATGGATGTCATCCCCCGCCAAGGTCTACACACTTGGAACAATTGCTGGGGGGGAGAGCACCAGATCACCTCCAGGTGGGTTGGCCATTCCTTAGCCAAGACATATGGGAGTTGGTGGAGGAGTCATGGAAGCTTCGTCAGGTGTGGTCATGCCTTTTGGCCTTACCAATGCACCTTCTACATTTCAAGGGTTGATGAATTCCATTTTCAAACCCTTCCTTAGAAAATTTGTGCTAGTATTTTTTAATGATATACTAATCTACAACAGGTCTTGGAAGGATCATGTTGAACATGTTGACAGGGTACTCAAACTATTGCAGGAGAAACAATTATATGCAAAAACATCCAAATGTTTCTTTGGAGTACAAGAGGTGGAATATCTGGGTCATATTATATCTCACGAGGGTGTTAAAGCAGACCCTAACAAAATTAAAGCCATTAAGGAATGGAAAGTCCCCAAGACAATAAAGCAATTGCGAGGATTTCTCGGGTTAACAGGCTATTATCGCAAGTTTGTTAAGAATTATGGGAGAATAGCAGCACCTCTAACAACATTATTGAAGAAATATGCATTTTCATGGACTCCTGAAGCAACTAAGGCCTTTGAACATCTTAAAGAGGCAATGTGCCTAGCACCGGTCTTAGCTACGCCAGACTTCACAAAAACCTTTATCGTGGAATGTGATGCCTCAGGAAATGGAATTGGTGTTGTTTTAATGCAGGAAGGAAGACCCATTGCTTTTGAAAGTCGTCCAATCAAAGGAAAGTATTTACAGAAACCTATTTATGAGAAGGAAATGTTAGCAATACCGCATGCACTAAAGAAATGGCGAACTTACCTAATGGGAAGACACTTCAAGGTAAAAACTGATCATGATAGTCTTAAACACTTTTTGAAACAAAGACTATCATCAGAAGAGCAGCAAAAATGGGTCACAAAGATGTTGGGTTATGACTTTGAAATAATCTACAAAAAAGGAAAGCTTAATGTTGTTGCAGATGCACTCTCAAGAAAGAATGAAGAGGTGGAAGCATCGCTTTGTGCCATTTCTATTATCCAACCAGATTGGATAACTGAAGCAAGAGATGAATGGAAGAAGGACAAAGATGTATGGACACTCATTCAAAAGTTGCAGCAAGATCCTAGTACATCTGATACATTTAGTTGGAAAAATGATTCCTTATGGTACAAAGATCGATTATATCTTTGTAATAATTCCTAACTAAAACAAAAGATTCTTTTGGAATTGCACACTTCTCCTTTAGGAGGACACTCAGGATTTTTAAAAACTTACCATAGGGTGAAGAAAGAAATTTTTTGGGATGGCCTTAAATCATATTCAAAAGTTTGTGGGGGAATGTTTGGTTTGCCAGCAGAATAAAGTGGAAACAATTAAGACCCCAGGACTTCTACAACCTTTATCCATTCCAAGTCAACGTTGGGAGGAGATTTCAATGGATTTTATCACTGGTTTACCTAAGTCCGAAGGAAAGAGTGTCATCATGGTGGTAGTTGATAGACTTACCAAGTATGCACACTTTTGTGCATTATCTCATCCATTTAAAGCAAGTATAGTTTCTACTACATTTATGGACACAATTCAAAAGCTACATGGAAACCCAAGGGTTATTGTGAGCGACAGAGATCCCATTTTTACTGGAAAATTTTGGACGGAGTTATTTTCTTGTTTGGGTACTCAATTAGCTCATAGCTCATCTTATCATCCTCAATCTGATGGTCAAACTGAGATAGTAAATAAATGTTTGGAAGGATATCTTCGTTGTTTTGTATCTGATAAACAAACACAATGGGTCAAGTGGTTACCTCTCGCTGAATGGTGGTATAACACTTGCTTCCATACTGCAGCAAAAATGACCCCATTTATGGCACTTTATGGATATCATCCACCATCGATCACATCATCTTTAAGGGAAAATTCGAAGGTTCAAGCAGTGGAAGATCACATCGAGCATTAGTAAGAAGTTCTCCAACTCTTAAAGGATAACCTGAATTTGGCACAAAATCGAATGAAACAACAGGCAGATCAACATCGCAGCGAGAGAAGTTTTGATGTAGGAGATTGGTATTTTTACGGCTACAACCATACAAACAAATGTCCCTCAAGCAAGCAAAGAAGGATAATAAATTATCGCCAAAGTACTATGGTCCTTACAAGGTGTTGCAAAAGATTGGTACTATGGCATACAAATTGGAGCTTCCTGCTTCTTCGCGAGTACATCCAGTTTTCCATGTTTCATGCTTAAAGAGGGTTATAGGTGAAAATCTTCCAATTCAAACAATATTGCCAGAACTTGATGAGGAAGGAAAAATCATATTGGAACCTGAAGTGGTCATGGAAACAAGAACTCGACAGCTACGGAATCGATCAATTTCAGAGTATCTCATCGAGTGGAAGAACTTACCCACTGAAGATTCAACAGGGGAGGATGAGAACTTTATACAGAAGCACCCGGAGCTACTCAAGCGTTGAGGACAACACTTTTTTGAAGGAGAGGGGCATGTTACGTCCCTATATCACTAGTATAGTCCCTTATTATTGTTAGTGTAACCCCCTTATTGTTATTATTGTACCCTTGTAACCCCCATTTTGTTATTATTGTGCCCTTAAATTATTATTGTTAGGTTGGCTAGGATTACATTGTGGCCCACTATGATTACATTATGGCCCCATGGACTCCTATATATAGAAAGGAGGTTTTGTAAATTTTATCATCCAAGATTTTTTCATTTATGTAATGTATTGGAGGTTGCCCCCTCGAAGTGGCTTATTTATAAGGCTTTGATATCTCTTTTCTTCTATTTTTGGAGCTGGTTACACAACAAATTTCTATTTTAGTTTAAAGTTCCATAAGTGCCTCCACTCAATTCTATTATACCAATGATGTTTTATCATTTTTTTTGTCTAATTATTACTATAAGACTATATTAATAAAGACACTTTTTTCTTTTTTCACTTTTACTCAGAAGTATGCTAAATCACTGTTGTTGTAGAAGTGGAAGGAACACTATAAAAAATCGATATCTTTCTTTATTTATTTATTTTTGTCGATTTTGGGGTGTATGTGAAAATGTGTGCATTCTCATAGTTTAACTTTATCTAGTTGTACATGTTAAAGAATTAGGAAAGTCCTTGATTATTATAGAAAGAAATGAACATTTACAGGCATCACTCAAAAAATAGAATATGTATTATCTCCTTTTTTTAATAGAAAGAGAAAGTGTTTTTTTTTCTTTTCTGAAACAATCTAGTTGTGCCTATTAAAAGTTTGTTAGTTGCCATTTGAATTTACTTTCTTAATATTTATGGAAACTTGCAGATGGATTTTTTAATATTTCAATGTTGTGTTTTCTATGAATTTTTTTGAAATAAAATCATACCCATTGCTCCACAAATTTCTTGAAATAAAATCATACCCATTCCTTCCATTTCTATACCAATTTTCATATGAAAGCAGTTTTAGCCAAATTTCCATTTTAGTTTAGAGTTCCATAGCTGCCTCCACTCAATTCTATTATACGAACGATGTTTTATCATTTTTTTTGTCTAATTATTATTAGACTATATTAATAATTCGGTTCATATAGGCACCTTTTTCTTTTTTCAATGTTACTCAAAAGTATGCTAAATCACTGTTATTGTAGAAGTAGAAGGAATGCTAAAAAAAATCAATATCTTTACTTTTTTTCGATTTTGGGTTGTACGTGCAAATGTGTGAATTCTCATAGTTTAACTTTATGTAGATGTACATGTTAGTGGAATTTGTATTTTCCCTCTTTCTCGTGTTAAAGGGGAGTGACCTGCTCATACAAAGAGAACCACTTCAAAACTTGAGCCATCATCACAGTGAGATAAGATAAATATAGGATAAGGAGCATAAAAATTGCACCTATATAATGCAATATGTATAATGTAAATTAATAATCTAAAATAAAATTCTGAAACTAAATCCTAAGAGTGTAACATGAAGAAAAATTTAGCAAGAGAGTATATTAAAAATCCAAAATACAATTACTGTAGACATATCAAGGCTTTCTAGCATTAGTTTTCCTAACATTCAAAGCCAAATGGAGTAAAATTTGTATAGAGTATTATGAGGAGGAAGAATTGGATTGCACATTGTATTGTTTTCTGGACATGGCCCTAGAGGAAGAGTTGTTCCCTCGAAGAGGTAGAATTGTGCCAAGCTTTGGAAACAATTGTCTAGCTAATAGTGAGATCTTGAACAACATTGTCGTTGAGGTCTATTAGAAGTAGGGACGTCCCCCGACCTAATAAAGAGTATAGGAAAGGAAGCAAGGCTATTATCAATCTCATTTAGTACACCTGGTTGATGAGAGCACCGTAAATAAGGAAGTGATCCCTTGGGCCCAGGCGGATATCACTCTAAGGGTTTATTAGTGTATCTAGAAATAGAATATGATGCCCTCCCTCATGTGAAAGGGTAGATATCTTTGGTTGAGTTACCTAAGGAAACTAGATAGGATATGTCGCTCCATGAATAGGCAGGGGAACTGCCTCTGTATTGTAATAATTGGGTTAGAGGAATATGAAGCAGTCTTCTATTTCAACCTTATGAAGATGAAAAAAACACAAATTCTACCCAAACAGTCAAGCTAGTTGCACTATAAAATTAAATGTAATCATTTAACATATAATGTTTAACATTTAGAATTTTTAATCTAATGTCAGTCCTATTTAAAAATAAATCTAATTATTATGTATAAACACAATATAAATTAATAGGCACTGAAGATTGTGAGGATTTCTCTGTTATGGTTTCGTCTGCTAGGTTTTCACTAGCCTAACCGCAACCCTCCTCACTATCAATCCTGCTCTGCCCAGCTGTGCGTTATGTCTGTAGGACCCCGCACCGTTCCAGGCCCAAGTGGAAGCCCAAATGTTAGGCCGCTTGCCATTGCGGGAGGTGTCGCAGTCCTATTACGATGCAGCAAATCAGACTCCCTTCGTACAAGGACAGGCACCCAATAGATCTAATGGCTCCTATATGGCTGTAGAAACCCTAGTCATGGGGGCACATTGGAAAGAAAAGGAGGGAAAGATCTAATGCCTTCCAAAGGTAGCTGTCAACCCAAAACTTTTCATCCTGAACAACCGCTAGGAGAAAGCTCGACAATATATGAAAGATAATGTAATGATATGAAACTTCTTGGGGGTCTGGCCACAAGAACAAGACATTCTAGCTTGGATCTAGGACAAGTGGTCCTTGAAAGGAAATATTTAGCTTCAGATCAGGTCCAAAGGGTTCTTTACAGTGATATTTTAATATCTGGAGGGCCGTAAGCAGATCTTTGAAAATGGCCCTTCCTTCATGGGCAATGCAGGCCTCTTCATTAGCTATTTGGAAGAATGCTACAACCAAAACAAAGAGGAGTTCACTACAGCCCTAGTTTGGGTGTGACTTTACTCCCTCCCTACTAATTTCTGGGAGCCATATATCCTTGAAGGAATCGGGAACTCAATAGGAGTGTTTGTCAAAACATTGGAAATCACTAAATGACAATGACATGCGACTTATACCCAGATCTGTGTGCATATTAACATCTCTCAACCCTTCCTAGAATCTTTCAACCCAATCTACCATGACTCCACCTGGACTCAACCGCTAGACTATGAGTACGTCCCTTTCAAATGTCGTAGATGCCATGAATATGGCCATCTCTTCCGATACTGCCCATTAACTGTAATCGAAGAAGCTCATGCAGCTGCGATGGCCAAGGACAGTGATGGCTTAAAATCAGTCCAAGGGCATCATTCCAAGCTAACCTAATCACCACAGGCCACTCCTCCTTACCTCTCAGTCTCTCAAGCGCATCGCCATATTTGGTCGCCTCAAGCCCCAGATTCTCCCCTCAAATCGGTGCCGCATGCATCTAAAAAAATCCTTTGAATTTTTGGTCTATGAATCCATGGCCCTCATCCTAGGATCTCCCCTCTTCATCCTAGGGCACTCTGCAACATATGGACATAGATAAGTTACTCTCCACCCCTGGGCATAAGCTCTCCTCTAAAAGGAATATATTGGAACACATTGAATCATATAGACGAACACAGGAAACAGTAAGGAAAACAAGAAAGATACTGGAATTTAAGGAGAGATAGAACAAGCTCGGCACAGAGGAGAAAATTTTTCTTGAAATATTCAAAATATTGAGAAAAATAAGCATCAAGGATATTCCCAACTGAACCACTTTGGAATCTTGTTTACTCAATAGGCGACGTGCTCTAGATGAGCCGAAGCAGATCTCCACAATATGGGTACAAAAGGGAATCCCCTCAGCATCATCATTCAAAAACCTGGAGGAAACGAGAAAAGAAATAAGGGCCACAAATCCACCAAAGAGATTATTCATGAAGCAGGAGAACTTTTGCTAAACTCAGGACAAATGGGACAATTGACGGATTTATTTCCCAGATCTGACGCACCTTCCTCATGAATATCATTTCATGGAATATCAGGGGCTTCAATAGCCCAGGGAAGATCCAATCCATTTGTGATAAAATTGGATAGTAAAAGTTAGAGATAGTCATCCTACAAGAGACGAAGGTGCCCACCAAAAATTTTCAGGAAAACAACCAGAGATGTTGGAGAAACAACCAAGTTATGAAAATCAAAGCCACCAGATCTGTGGGGGGTCTTGCAATTATCTGGGACCTAGGGAGGGTTATCTTGAAATATTGAATCAAAACCAAATTCACGCTATCAACCACGATTCAATTGATAGGGGAGCACCAATGGAGGAGCCTAACTGTGGTTTATGGGCCACCCACGCCTCGTGACAAAGCAACATTCCTTATGCACCTACAACATCTCAGTAGATCATGGGATCAATAGGATTGGATCTTGGGATGTGATTTTCATTTGATTCATAGTCTGGAAGAAAAGAGTGGGGAGGTTCGGCATCCTGACCCAGCCTCTCATGCCTTTAATGACACTATAGAGGATATTCGCCTCCTGGATTTCATCCCCCGACAAGGTATGCACACTTGGAACAATCAACCAGGGGGGGGAGAGCACCAGATTGTCTGTAGGAAGGATAGGTTTATCTTCTTGAAGCACCTTATGATGACTGATCCCCAACTCTCCTCTAAGATCCTCCACTTCATTGGCTCAAATCACTGGCGCATCAGTGTGGATCTAATTGCATCAACCCTCGCCCCCCCTTATGTCGTTCAGGTTCGAAAGCTTTTGGCTGTGCCATCTAGGATTCATTGATCAATTAACCTCATGGTGGAGAGGTCTGGGTACAACAAATACCAAAAAAATACAATCGTTTCAAAAAATGTTGCAAGGCCTCAAGGGCCATGTTAAAGCCTAGAACTGGGAAACCTTCGGCAACATCCTAGAGGAGAAGAGACAATTCGAAGCTAGCCATGAGGCGGTTGAACAACGCAACATCCATGAGGGCCACACTGAATATCTGGCATAAATAGAGGAAATCTTATTCAAATATCTGGAGGAACAGAAGAAATAGGAGGAAATTTTATGGCGGTAGAAATCCAAAATTTGGTGGCTGAGAGAAGGAGAATGAAACACCAAATTCTTCCACCAATATATGATTCAACACTATCAACACAATAAACTGACATTCCTAGAGACGAATAATGGCTCCCACTTAGAGAGTCACGAAGACATTGAGACAAAACTTCACGATTCCTTCTCCTCATCACTGCAGGATGAAGGGTATGCTAGAACAGAGGCTTTGCATAAAGTCACCGAACACATCCCCTCCTTGATCACACAACACCAAACTAAAGTGCTTCTCAATCCTATCTCCCTCTCAGAAGTTGAAGAAGTAGTAAAGGCCCTGCCGTCAAGCAAAGCCCTAGGACCGGATTATTTCATTGTGGATTTTTTCAAGGCGGGTTGGCCATTTCTTAGTAAAGACATATGGAATTTGGTGGAGGATTCGCGGAAGCTTCGTCAGGTGTGGTCTGGCCTCAATGCCACTTTCATCGCCCTCATTCCCAAATAACAGGAGGCAACCAGACCGGGGGAATTTCGGCATGTTAGTGTGAATTATAATGGTAAGCGTACAAGGTAGACCAAAGCACTAGAGGACAAGACCCTGAGGAGGCGAGACTTACAGGTGCGAAAATTTTCTTTTATGATTGAGTACCTGTTCTACAAGAGGCGGGGAAGGCATACCTATGCCCGCCAAGATAAAAAATTAAAAATAATAATGCATCCAATAAACAAGGGACTAAACTATATAGTACATGATGGCATAAACATGGGCCAAACAAAAACATGATAGTGGATCCCACATACATACTGTGCCTGATATAACAGCGAGGAATTATACAATAATATCTTAGTACATGAGATATAAGTATAACCAAAGAGGCCCTGTAAAATAGGAGAGGGCTCTGGAAATCTGAATGATATATGCAAACTAAAAGGCGCTGCAAGCGGATGAGGCCGCAACCATCAAATCTATGGAGCTGCGTCAAAGGCTATAGTAGAGAGGTCATCTAGGTATGTAGGGGGCTACTTGAAGGGCCACCCCCTCATGAGGTCTGAAAAATATCATACACACTTGGGAATCACCGATATAATGTTCTGCATCACTAAACCATCAATTATACGAATCTCGATCATGTCGTAAGGAGTTGGAGCTGAGAAAAAATCAAGTCAAAGGGAAATTAAGAGTCCCTTTGCTTGATCCAAGGCACCAAACAAGAGTGCAAGTTGGAACCAAGGTACACTACCCTCTATACCTGTCTTCTGGAATGAATGAGTTGATTTCAATAGAAGGAGGTTCACCATAGTTGAGGCAATAAGGGATCCTAAACTAAGGCACAAGAGAATATAGTAGAGTGACTAACAGACTGACACCAGGGATAATAGTGGAATGGGGGGTACTGAGTAGCAGGCTGACAACTCCCCTTGTTAGAGCATGAATGGCATGGATGACTTGGTAGCGACTGACACAATATCAAAGGGGATAAGGGACAGTATGACTGAAGGCCACAATGTTCAACACAAGAGAGGAACCAAGCAATGATGGATGGAGGAATATAGAAGGATACGAAGGGACTCGAGATAGACTCCATGGATACGATGATGACTCAACTTAGATGCTCTAAACAAGGACAACTCGATGATTCTGCCACACAAAAAAGGTCCGGTGGGGACCATAAAAACATGAGTGCTAGATGGTTACTCATAATGAAAATTGACACGAGCATGGCCAAGTACGGAGGCAAAGTGGTGCCCCAAGTACAAGTGTTACAAGTGAAGAAATTCGGTTTGAGGAGTGGTGAAGTGACTCTTCTTGGAAAAAGGTGTCAGGGTGAAGTATCAAATCACAAAAAATTAAAGGATACCCATTTGAGAGCTCGGTTAGAACTTTCCAATGGTGTTGATGGTTTTTCAAAAAGAGCTACAGTTTGGCTGCAGCTAGCAGAAGAAAAATTTGGGGTTTCTCTTTTAATAAGGCATCTTCCCTCCAATTTAATTCATTTGCAAGTGTAGTTGTTGTGAATGTAGAGAGGAGGAAAGGCCCTAAATCTTGCAGCAATCGCAACAGAAAAATTGTCCATTGGAATCAAGATCCATCAGTTGCAGGTAAGAGGCCTAACCATACTCTTTCAAGTCAGTGGACTAAAGTTTCAGATTAGGCACCTAGAGCATAGGAACAGGCCAGATCACACTTTTTGGGGTTAGTTCTGCGACCTGGATAGCAAGTATTGGGCAAAATACTGCAACCTGTCCCAGGAAATTTCCTAAAAAGTGTGACCTGTCAGGAAAGGGGGTTTCAGTGTTGTTTTTGGCTAAGAGCTGGGATTTTTATGGTTGAGGGGCATAGGTGCCCCTAAGCATGTTATGGTCATGCCAAAACGTATTTAGAAAAGGGGCATCTAAACACATTTTTATGATGTGGTGCACCATTTGTTTTTGTTATGGTTATGCAGTTCGAGAAAGGGAATGGAGGATTACCAATCTCTTTTGGTACTGCATATATGATACAAATGGACTAATTTTCTGGGTTTGCATACAGGGTGTCACTATCCCAAAGAGTGGATTTGGAGATAATGCATTGGTGCTCTCCAAGGAAAATTCTAAGAAACCCCCCATATTTATATTTATAATAAATGGGCAAATCCCCAGTATATAGAAAAATGTATAGGCTATGGTTTCATTAATATAATGTACATATATAATTTTTTGGCGAATATTTCACTAAATTATAAAAGTTTCTTAAATATTGGCGAATTTTTCACTAGGTTATAAAGTATTGAAAATTATTGGTTAATCTTCTAAAAAATTAGAAAAATTTGTAAAATATTAGTGATTCATTACCAATGTATAGAGAAATATTTATTTAAAAACTATGATATGAAATTTTCCATGTTTTGGAAAAGAAAAATCACGGTTAATGTTGCTCTAGGTTCTTGTTATACACTATTGAAAATATTTTTGCATGTTTTTAATATGTTTTACCACAAATGTCTTATCACATCCAAGGGGGGAATTAATTGGAAAGGCACCCCCAAAGGCATGTGATGTTGAACCAAATCAATTCTTTTTCTCAAACTTGGTCTTTACACATCTAGATAACCATACTATATTCCATGTAATTCATATTGTGAGTTTACTCAAACCCTAATCGAGATGAAGTCACATATATTGTGAGTTTACTCAAACCCTACAGAGATGTGGAAGAAAAGATTGTTTTTTATTGATTTCAAAACACTCACTACAGTAAGAGATAGAAAGAAAAAAAAATTCCATGTAGGAGTCCTCTCAATATGAGAAGGAAATCACAGAGCTCTCTTTGGGGCCACCCTGCCCCCCTTCAACCCTTGGTAAACTCTACATTGTTTGTTTATGTTTTTCAATAATTTTAACTATTTTCCTAAAAAAATCTTATTTTGTGGTGTTTTATGTGTTCAGCCCCAACCTGAAACATTATCTGCGAGACTTTGATGAATATAGCTACATTTTTATCTCAAGTAAGTATATTATTGATTCTCAATTTCTATGATTTGGATATTAATAGGGAAATATTTTGTTAAATGCATAAGAAAGTGATCCAAGTTGTTTTCAAATGGATTTGAGCATAACTCATTTCAGGTTTCGAAATGTTCTCGAAATTTTGATGGATATGCACAAAGTTAAATAGTTAACAATTAACTTTTTTCATATCTATCGGATTACCAAAATATTGAGAAAACTACAATTAAAATGAAAAGCCAAGTCAATTAATTGACTAGGCTAGTTATTCTTTATTAGATTTCGAACATATTCAAGAATTGCGATGAGCCTTCAATGTTAAAAGTTAAATCAAATATTTTCTATTGTTACATAATTTTCCTCTTTAGCTGTCAGATATTACATTTACATCCAAATTCCTTCGCTTTTATTGTTGATTTCAAACATATATGCACATGAATTTTCCCCATTCAGCAACCAATTTTCAAAATTTTCAAATACGTTGTTCATATTCTAGTTTTCAAAGTTCTCACATACGTTGTTCAAATTCTAATTTAAGTTAAATTTTATTTAATGAGAAGGGAGTAGCAATTTCAACATAATATGAAAAGAGGGGAGAATTTCTCGAATTGTTCCCTCTGCACCCAGATGGAAACCTAAGGCCACCAACACTAAAAATAAAGGGAGGTGATGGATAACTCACTCCTCATACTGCAGATATTCAGATACAAGGAAGGTGGTGAAGACTCATATAATTAAAGATATCTCATTTTTTCCTTATTCAGTGAATCTTTAGTATGCGGCTATTCAGAGATTATGTATTATCATAGATCTCTTGTGTAGGACAACTATGTTACTGAATTTATGCCTACATTTGATTCTGTAATAACTTAGATCTTTTGTGTAACTCGACAAATTTGATACTGATCTTATGCCTACGTTTGATCCTACAGTAATTGGGAAGCTTTGTATGCAACCTTGAAATGTTTGTCGATTAATTCTTTTAAATTTAATAAAGTGTTTGTATGAATTATAAGACTATTGTTGGATTTGGAAGATTATTAATTTAAAAGTCATGCTTCTTAATCTAATAACCTCTAAAATTATTAGTAATAGACTTTACGATGGTATTGGATGTTTTTTATTGGAAGAACAATGTGGGATTCCCTCCCATGTTGGTTATCAAATTAGGTAGAAGTGGTGAAAACCTCAAATAGGGTTAATTTTTTGAAACTTGGTGTTCTTTTGTGATTGCATTATGTTGTTTTTTTATAAGATTAAGGTTATGTGTTAAAAGTATTATATATTTTCCTTACAAATTTTATTGGAATTGGTTAAAATATTTTAATTTTTTTTTGAAAATTTTCAGATAACTTTGTGTCAGATTGAGGTTATATTTTATTTGAATTAAATGTAACTCGTGTGTTAATTAGAACCCATATTTTTTTTTTTTTCTTTTATTATTTACGATATTAAAATCACTTTTTAGCTTTTGAGTAATTTTTTTGGAATTGTAGAATCTAGCTTTGTATGTATTTAGAGATACATTTCAAGAAATGAAAAGTAGCTAGAATTGCATTTCATAATTTTCATAAAAAAATACATATGTAGAATCATTATTTCCTTACTTTTTAAGGAAATGTTTTCATAATTTTCATTATATATATATATAATTAGAGATTATTTACTTCTTAAAGAAAATGTTTTCATACTTAATTACAAGAAACTAAGAATAAAGTAAAAAAAAGATAATAACACCACCTAGAATTATTCCAAAATTGTGAAGGTTTAAAATATGAAGGTTGTAAATTGTGAAGGTTTAAAATCTGTGGCTTCACAGGTTAAATTTGACGGGTCCTCCTACCCATCATAGAAATTTTTTATGATGATCTCATTTTTAAACAACCCTTCATATCACTTTTAGCATTTCCTTTTATGAATTTCATCAAAGTTAAAAATAAAAGAAATACAATGTATACCTACAAATATTGAAGCCTAAATTGCCCTATTATCTTTAAATATCTATCTTAATGGGGAAATAAATTGTTTACAGCTCCTAACCATATTTTAAAATAAAATGTATAACATAAAAAACATACCCACTTCTGAAGCATCATCTAGGCTTACAAAATGTGACAAGTGTAAATCGAGTTTAACTTTGGATCCACCAAACCTCAAAAGGGTTCAAATTTATTTTCACTCGGCGAAAATAGGTTTGCGTCACAAGCTATTTGATATCTCTCTCTCGGCTTGGTATATCCTAAGTTAAGATGGATCTAGGTTGGTTTGATTTTATCCTTTAAATAAGTTAATTTCCACATGAATACCATGGGTAAATACCATGGGTTCTCATACCATGTGTCAATACCATGAAATTATTTTTATTTTAATGTTATTTTTTTATTATTTTTATTTTATTTTGATCAAGTAAAATTGTTTTTACATAGTGTGATTTTTATTTTTACCTAGATTTGAAATATAAATCTACTTTTTTTTCCCTCTCCCTTAAAATAAGGTGGGCTAAAATCAAGACCTATTTTTTTATAAAATAAATTTGGGGCGATTTGAAATATAAATTTACATTTTTTACACTCTCCCTTAAAATAAAGTGGGCTAACCTCTAGAAGTAATTTTTTTATAAAATAAATTTGGGGTGATTTGAAATAATATACTATGATACAAAAAATTCGCCCAATAAAAATTTAAAACCCTTTAATTTCACCCATGGGCGAAAATTCACCCCTAAAATTTTCTATGGTGATCTCCTAGAAAACCCACAAATTGGTCAACAACAATGTCTAAGGGACTGGGTTGCTAATGTAAGAGGAAGGAATGATGAGGGGGATCATCCCTAGAGTGATCTGAAGTGATATGAGACTATAGAGGTTCTTCTAAATGAGAAAGAATGATGGTACTAGAGTCGATATGACCAAATGCACTATGAGGGTTGTTGTTGCACAACATTTTGTCACTGTCCCTGCAATCCCTCATCCCTCATATTGGAGGATCATTCCCGTGACCTATGAACAATGCCATACTCTGCATAAGGACATCATTTCTCTTGTTGAACATTTCCTCAAAAAACACACAAAATCCTATGTTTTGGCTTTGGCACGATTAGCCAATTCATCCCTCGCCTTCTGAATTCCCAACGAGCCTTTGTGAGACATGCTCTGCTTGAACCATGCTAGAGGAGATCACAACCTTGAAGCTTGGTTGTACTCTTCCTTCCATTTATTAATATACTCGAATATGGTGTTGGTTCCATCATTGTGTTATGTTGTTTATGTAATACAATTGATTTAGTCCTCTTTGACTGACTGATAGTTACGAATATGAATTACTATTTTGTATATTGTCGTTGTTTTCTTGTGTGCAGGTATCCGAGCGTGAAAGCGAGCAGATCGTGATCTATCAAATCAAGAGCGAGAAGAGAGCCACTCTTTTCGACGTCAACAAAAACGTAGGATTTCTGGTAGGTCATCTATCGAATCTCCGTCCATTCGTTAACTAGGCATCAATATTATAGCGTGTCTTGTTTGTGGCTAGACCCACTCTAGGATTATTGGGATCACCTCTATCCACAGAGGGGATTTACCTCACCAAAAAATTGGCGACCACAGTGGGAGAGCAGTGAGTGTTTTTCTTTCACCCATTAGGTCTTCTGTTGGTCTTTGCTTGCTTGTTTTGCCTTTTTTTTATTATTCTGCTAAGTCCAAGAGCCGTGTTCAGCCCCAGAGGATTAGATCTGACCTCTGTTGTTTCAAAATTTTCCTTTTACCTGAGGTAACTGGCTTGGCGCATTTTCTGGTCAGACAGTCGAGCCAGCTGGCACTTGTTGCTAGTTTAGTGCCCATGCCATTCCCTGTTTGGCGCTGATTATAGCCAAACAGTCACGCCAATTCCTGTAGGTGTTAGGGTTTGCCTTGTTTTGGAGTTTTTGGTCAGTGTTTGTGCTTCTGGGTTATTTTAGGTACGCATTGAGTGCTCTAGGATGGTTTTTTATGGTGATTGGCTCTTCCTTCAGCTGTTTGTCTTTTTCCTATCAACATCATAGCCTTAGGGTTTTGTAAGTGCTTTGGTATGCTGAGCCTCTTGTAGGAGTTGGAGCCCTTTTGTTTCGCAATCAACTTCATTCCTTGTTTGATTGCATTCAGCTCCCTTGATCCATTTTAGTGATTGCATCGGTTGAATAATTCATGCCTCTTTCATTCAGTTTTGCTTCTTATCACTCCAAGCATAGATCACACTGCTTGTATGGGTCTGTTTCGAAATATTTCTTCAATTTGAGAGATTGCAACATTGGTTTGAGTTTGGCTTTGTTTGTTTTGAGTTGATTGAAGTTATTTTGCTTCAACTCTCGCATTAAAATTATCGAACTAGTGTGTTGGTTTGTTTTTCATGTCATTTAGTGCATTGTTTGCTCTATTACATTGAAAAATAAAAAAAAATTGTTTGCATTCTTGTTTACATTGTGGAATTGAAAGTCTTTCGCATATCTAGCATTGGAAAATTCTAGGAAAGATTGCTCATTTTCATTAGCTTGCATCAGATACTGTAGTGGATGTTTCCGTGTGTTCTCATTATTTTCTATTGCTTGAAAACTCCTAACTTTCTCATACATAGCTTTTCATCGAATGAAATGGTATCTTCTGGCATGTAGCTTGCATTTAGGGATTGGTGAGATCTAAAATGCGGTAGGACCTTGGAATTGAAATGTAAATACAAGGTCAACTTAAAATTTACTCAATTAACCTAAGGCAACATTGAACCTAACGAAACATTTAGTGGTCTAAGTTAGAGACATGTTCCGGCGTCTTTAAACCTAGCAGCTGTCACTCGCCATCTGGCTTCAGACAACACTAGTACGGACTTGTGCTCCCCATACCGTCAAGTATATAAAGGGAGACCCCTATAGGTTGCAATCCTTTTATCCATAGGAAGCCATGTCTGCCGCCTTGTAACTGTGATACACCGAACACATCATTTGGGGAGACTACATGCACGTACGTCAAGTCCTTGGTCATTTCTTCTTTCATTTGATCACCAAGGTGTATATGGCAATTCACGGAAACCTGTTACACCCTTCTACCTAGACTACCTGAGCAGTCATTTCCGATCATTACTGACTCCAAAAATTTGAAAAGATCATTGAGCACTTGTCCTTTCATGCTCGCTTAAAACTGAAAGTGAATAGAGTCATATTTGCTTGTTTCTTGACTCTTAAAACATGTAACAACGGAATTTTGATTTCAATTTGGTAAAATAAATTGCCTACGATTACATGCCCATTAAAGTTTGATCGCTTGGAATGTCTTTGTTTGCCTTGGTTTTTATCCAAGAGTCTTCGTTTTCGATCTCTTTTCCTTTTCTAGTGTGCTACGGTCAGAGTGGCGGAACCATCGGTTTCGTCCAGTGGTAGTCCTTTCTCAGATGATTCATCTTAGACTTCTCAAGCCTCTAGGTCTGTCGAGCTTCAACAGCCTACTCTCTCGTCAGAGTACCCCTTTGGAGAACCAGATGAGTTCAATTTGCCTCTTTCGAAGACTTGGTTTGGGTTTGGGGTCGGGGAGCATTTCCCCCCTCTTACATCGAGATCACCATTTTTAGCTCCTATCATACCTCCTAGTCCCCGTATTCTTTTACAAGATATTACAGTGGATTCAAACATGGAATCGTCTGGTCCTATTGGTGGTGAGGGGAATCCTATTTCTGATGAAGATTACCAACTTTTTTCGGAAAACATCCCTCAAGATTCTGCTCAATCTTCACCATCGGTGTCACTTCCAGCCAGATATAGCTCTTTGGGTCAGATTATGGTCGATATTGCATCCATGGCAGCATCAAATCCATCAAGGGTTCCGGTCCTTCCATCATTAGGTATGTCGCCAACGACGCCTGTATCGTCAACACCTTGTGTTACATCTGTCCCAAATAGGCCTACTGTCTATGTGACTGCGTCGGCACCGGTTGTCACCACTCAGCCATCAGGGGCTTTGACTTCGGTAGAGACTTCAATTGCCATGGCAACCCCCAATGGCCTATCTTTTGAGGAGAATTTGCTGGCTACTCAGCAGTAGAGCTCCTAGACTTACCAGTCGCCTCAAGATTCTGGTGAGCCTTATAAGGGTATGCTTATGAACCAAAAGGACAACCCTTTCAGGGACAACCTTCAGTCTAGCAAGGATTGTTTTACGGTCTACAAGGACAGTTGTACAATCCACAAGGCCAACCTTTACAAGGTTAGAATCCAACCTGGGCAACCTCAAGGACCTGCTAGGCAATCGATATATCAACCAGGGCCTTCATACGGTCCTGGGGGGCAGATTTATCCATCTCAAGGGAAACCTTTCATGCAACCAAAACAACCATATCCTCAAATCAGTCCAAATGTTGCACAGCCAGGGGCATCTTATGGTCCTTCTCCAGGTCAACCTGGTCATCAGGTACAACCTGGCCAACCATAGCCAGGGCCATTTTATGGTCCTGCTCCAGGTCAACTTGGTCATCAGGTACAACCTAGCTCATTGTAGCCATCAGGCCAACCTGCTCAGCAGGGGAAACCTAGTGGCCTCCATCAGTCAGGTAGACCTGCTCAGCAGGGACAACCTGCACAGAAAATTCACCCTACTCAGCCACTGCTATACTCTACACCACAGTCGAGTCAATCAATGCGCCTGATTTATCTAGCTCGGCAGGGCCCTACTTATCAGTAGCCCATTCGACCCCAAGGTGCTTATTACCCTCGAGGTCAATATCGACCGGTTTACAATGTGCCTCAAGGTTCTACTCATTACCCTCAGTCGCCAGGCTATACTTACATTCCACAGCAAAATCTATATGCTGCTCAATCAGGAGCTACATATACTCAGAATCAGTATTTTGGTCCTCAACCCCCATAACTTGGTCCTCAACCGAACTATCTGACATATACCCCTTATGGTCTGAATCCTTCGGGACAGAACCAATGGGGGCAGAGTTACACTCAACCAGGATGGAATGTGGGTAATGGTCCTTATCGAGGACCTGTTATGCCTTTCAACCCTCAATTACCTTTTCTCGCCATGTTGGAATTACCGGATGTGTCCAAACTAATGAATGATACAATCCTTCATAATCCATATTAGCCTCCGGTTCCAACCAAGGTTCCTGGTGATTGCCCCAAGTTTGAGGGCAAGGCCGGAGAAGACCCCCAAGCACATGTCATGACATACCATTTATGGTGTTCTTCAAATTATTGGTTGGATGACTCTATTCGACTACATCTTTTCAAGCGAACCCTCATTGGAGATGCTGCTAAGTTGTACATCGAGCTGTCTCGCGGTACCTTTCAAGATTTCAACTCTCTTTCTATGGCGTTCCTTACACATTTCCAGTTACCGACTTGTTATGAAGCTAGGATGCATCTCCTAATATCCTTGAAATAGGATCGGGCTACCCATATCTCAGACCATATTCATGAATGGAGATGTCGTCGTCGTCTGATCAAATTCGAAATTCCTGATCAGCTTCTTACCCATTGGTTCACCACTTCTTTTGTCAATCAAATTGCAAAAGATATAGCCATGGGGGCATGTGTTACTGAGGAATAGGCCATTGTTCGTGCCTAGTACCTTGATTTAGTGTACTTTCAATTGGGCATTTTGTATGATATCTTGACTGATGCCCCGCGACCTGGGACTTCTGAAGTGCCAACCACCCCATCTGTTGATGGTGTTATTGCTTCCGTGTCTCATACTTCATGCAAGTCTTCCAACACTGGGAAGAAAAAATCCAATTCTTCTAATGATTCTGCTTCTTAGCCCACCCCAGATTCTGGCAAAACCTCGGAGGTCAATGCGGTTCAGGCCAATCCTACAGACAAGACATCTAAAGGGAAAAATAAGGGCAAAGGCAAGGCCAAAGCCGATGCCCCAAAACCAGAGTTGTCAAAACCCCGTGCTGATGATGGTTCATAGCGTAAGCCGAAGTATCCCTGTCTGATTTGTGATAAGGAACATTACACTAAGGATTTTCATAGACATGCTGAAGTTAGTAAATTTCTCAAAGGCACTAAGGGAACTCCAACTGTCCTCAAAGAACCTTTTCCATCTCAGCAAACAAAAATGGTCGATCAACCCGCGCCATCTGCACTGTTTGGCTCTCAAGTGTTTATGGTGAATGGTTCTGCACCTGTTTCCATTGCTACTCGGTCGAAATATTATGTTGGATCACATCAGGTAGCTGGGAAAGAGATCTCTGATGGTCCTCCTCCCCCACCTACCTCTAGTCTTCTTGAGATTGAAAGGCCTAGTGCTGAACTCGTTGTATGGCCACCTTCTAAAGGTGTTCTCCGAAAATATTCTTATAATCCTAATGCCCGTGCTGCTCATCATTATAGTATTTTTGAGGATTTGGCAGAGGCGCCATCCGCTATGTCCCCATTGGAAGTGCTTTAGAGTTGTCCGTCTCAAAGGAAAGCGTTATTATCTGCGATCGGCGGAATTGATCCTGTTGATTCTAGCCTTCTCTCTTTCGATTTAGAGAATTTTTTTCCTCGAATTCCACACCAGATTACGCTTGTCATACAAGTCGGCATTAACGATCTCAAAATTCATAGAGCCGTTGTGGAAGAAGGTGCATCCACTTGTGTCATGTCATCTGCTTGCTGGAAGGTTATTGGCTCTCCAACCCTCACTTCATCACCCAATGCCCTTGACGCATTTGATGGAAGGGAATCGAAACCCTTGGGTCAGCTTGCCGATCACGTTACAAGGAAAGAAGGTCAATTTCGAAGTAGAAGTAGTTGACACTAAACTCAATTACAATGTTCTACTAGGTCACTTTTGGACTCACGCTATGTTGTGTGTTCCGTCCACTCTCTTTCATCTTCTAAAGTTTCCACATGAGGGAAAAATCATTACTCTCTATCAGTTGTCGTTCTTTACCTCATCTTCTGAGAACAATGTTCCATACGTGGATCAGATTCCTTCTCCCTTCGATAGCATAGGGCCAGGTCTTTTCAAAGACCCCACCCTCATGGGTATATTTCCCCTTCCGCCACCAAATACCATTCAAGTTAATATGATCTCTCAGTCGGATGACATGTGGATCATCCATTTACCTGAACATGTTGATTCATTTGGGGATTCGATGCTGCTTACTCCTATTGAAATCAATTATTGTGAGCTTCTAGCTGCATCAGATTCTCCCCCTTCTGAAGATGCTCCTTCGAGCATGTCTCTCGACATTTATTCTCAATCCCCCTGGCTCGGTGATTCAGATTTTCTTGATCCTTTAAAAGATGTATTTCCATCCGATGAATCAATTGTGGAAACCATGTCTCTCAAGGACTTACCATGGAGCGATGGGCATCATCATTCCTCGTTTATGCCTAGCCTCGTGGCAATGTCTAGCTGTATTGAGTGTTTTGCATCTCAAGTTCCTTCTCTGCCACTTCAAACACCTATCTTGACTCACAAAGTCTTCACTGAAGGTAACTTGAGTAACATCACCCAGATGATGCCTATCGACATTTCCGTGAAACTAGGAATTGTCGAGAACATCCATGTCAAAGTCACTTGTTCTTCCAATGAAGTCCAAGTGTACACTAGCCTCTTTCGTGAATTCCGTGATTTTTTTGCCTGGTCTTACGAAGAGATGCCAGGAATGGATCCTAGTATTGTGGTGCATGATATTCCCACCTACCCTGGTGCGAAGCCTGTTCGCCAGCGTCTTCATCCAGTGCATCCTCGGAAAGCCGCTGCCATAAAAGCTGAAGTTGAAAAACTTCTTAATTCAGGTTTCATTTATCTGATCCCTCTGACAGAGTGGGTTTCTAACATTGTTCCTGTGGATAAGAAGCAGGGAACAATTCACGTCTGTGTTTACTATCACGATATTAAACTGGCCTGCCCTAAGGATAACTATCCCACCCCTTTCATCGATCAGATCATTGACAATTGTGTGGGGAGTGAGATTTTTTCCCTTATGGATAGATTTTCTGGCTATAATCATATCAATATTCTCTCATTCGATCAACACAAGACTGCTTTTCTCTGTCCCTGGGGAACGTTTGTGTATAAGAAAATCCATTTCATCTTGAAGAATGCTGGAGCTACTTTACAACGCATGATGTCTTACGCCTTTCACGATATTCGACATATTGTTCAACCATACATGGATGACCTTCCGGCTCATTTAGTTGTGCGAAAAGATCATCCGGACCATCTCTGCCAGATCTTTATTTGCTGTAGACACTACAACATTCGGCTCAATCTGCATAAATGTGTTTCTCAATCGATTCTGGTAGAATTTTAGGGTTTATCGTATCCAAAGACGAAATTCGACTCGATCTGTTTAAGGTTGAGGTTATTGTTAGTCTCCCCTCTCCATTCTCGTTACACTAGCTCCAAAGTCTCTAAGGGAAAGCAAATTTCTTATGACGTTTTATCTTGAACTATGCTGAAGTAGCCAAGGGGTTCACACGACTTTTAAAATAGGACGTCCCTTTTTGTTGGGATGAGATTTCTCAGCAATCTTTTGATATGCTTAAGACGTTGCTTGTCAATGCTCCTCTATTACATCCTCTGGATTATCATCGTGATTTCACCCTGTATCTAGCTGCCACCTTCAGTATGATCGCCATGGTTTTGGTTCAAGATGATGATGATGGTAACAAGCATTTTATTTACTACTGGTCTCGAAACCTTCTCAACCCTGAAACGCGTTACACACATGTTGAGAAGTTAGCGCTGGCTACGGTCCAGGTTGTCCAACGTTTTTGTCATTATATCCTTTTACGGACGATAACCATGATTTTTGATTGTAACCCCATGACCTATATTCTGTCTTGATAGTTGCTGGGGGGCAAGTACTCGAAGTGGATCATTATCCTCCAAGATTTTGATTTGGAATTCACTACCACCAAATCAAAGAAATCACTCATTTTCGTTGATCTAATTTTTTCTCTCCTCGCCGACTCTGCCCCTTCTTATTCCGAGGATCATATTCCGGAAAAAACTCTTTTCTTGACTAGCACCCTTGATCCATGGTATGGTGATATCATCGTGTATCTCCAAACCTCTACTTTTAGGTCTGATTTGACGAAAGATGCTCGACGCCGCATTCAACATTAGTCACAACCCTATCGTATTGTCGAAGATACCCTTTATCGTGTTGGAGTCAATTTCGTGCTCCACCGATGTCTGACCCTTGAGGAAGCTGAGAAAGTTTTAAATGACTGCCATAGTGGCGACTATGGTGGTCACATGTTTTTCTATGCCACCGCACAAAATATCCTTCGTGCTGGCTATTTCTGGCCATCTATTTTTAAAGACAGCATTGTTGCAATATGCAAATACCATGCATTCCAGATATATCATTGCAAGATGCATGCGTCACCTATTCCTTTACACCTTGTCATTACCGTTGGTCCTTCTTCCAAATGGGGCATCAATTTTATGACTTTTAACCCTTTCTTAGCCGAGGGCATGCCTATATCATCGTCACCGTTGATTATTTTACAAAATGGGCCAAAGAAATGCATACACTGGCTGCAGACGGTAATACAACAGCGCAATTCATATTCAATCATGTTATTTCTCGGTTTGGTGTCCCTTAAGCCATCATTACTGATCATGGTTCACATTTTCAGGACTATATGATGGTGGAGCTGACGTCTAAGTTGGGTATGTGCCACGACAGCTCAACACCGTATTACCCTCAAGCTAATGGCCAGGTTGAAGCCATAAACAAAGTTCTTGTTACGATGCTTCAATGAACAATTGGTATCCATAAATAAAATTTGCATCTCATGTTGTTTTCAGCTCTATGGGCTTACCGAACATCGATTAAGAGTGCAACTAGATTCACCCTGTTTTAGTTGGTGTGCGGTCTAGAAGCTACTCTTTCGATTGAGTGTGAAATTCCTTCACTCAAATTAGTTGTGGAATTACTACCTAATAATTCACCTGAGGAAGAGCGTCTCCTCTATCGAGAGAGATTGGATGAAACTCATCGCTTAGCTGATTTGGTCATCGAAGCACAAAAGAAGCGAGTCAAAGCTCACTTTGACCAAACAGTTTCCCCTCGTTGTTTTATCGAAGGCGACCTCGTTCTCCTGTACGAACAAGCTCATGATAAGCTGGGGGCAGGTAAATTCCAACCCATGTGGCATGGGCCTTACATTTTCAAACGTGTGTTACAGAATGGGGCCTATGAGCTTATTGATTATGAAGGTAGTCCCTTAGCACAACCTAAAAATGGGTTGTATCTGAAAAAATATTATGCTTGAGTCATTCATACATGACATGTGTACATAGGTGATTTCTTTTCATTTTTGTGCATATTTAGGTTTGATGTGCTTTGTGAGCCTTTTTCTGCTTATTGGGTCTTGTTGGTTCTGCAGATGTCTATTACCCCTTATGTTGGTTTCACAGATGGTGCTTCCCGCAGTACCAGGAGTTTGTCTTTGGCAGCCTTGGTAATTTGTAATCTTGCTGGTGAGTTGATTAACCTACAAGGTATTTGTCTAGGTCAAACAACAAACAATTTCGCTGAATATAGTGTTGTTGTGGAACTATTAACTGAGGCAGTTAACCTCGGCATACGCGCATTGCTTGTAAATCTAGATTCACAGCTTGTTGTTCTTCAACTTAATGGTCATTATTCAGTTCGAAACCCATGCATTTTGAGACTGTATTTACGTATTCGTTTACTTGAAAGGAATTTTGATTTCATCACATATCAACATATACCAAGACGAATGAATACATTAACTGATGCAGTGGCAAACATTGTATTAGATAGACATTTGCACAATTTATAAAACACCATCATGTGTAAATAGACCCATGTAGAAAATAGATGTATATATATATATATATATATATATATATATATATATATATATATCTCAACTGTTTGCAACGTGTGCATCATAAAAACCAAAAAATATATATGCATGTTTCAGTAACATCCCGAGATGACATGTCTCTCAAAAATATGCGGAAATAAAAATCCTAGGTGACTAATTAGCATGGTGCTCATGATAGCACATCACCGCCCGTACCAACCACCTCAGCAAGCGGTGGATACGAATTGGCACCCCTACAGTATGCCTCTGATAGGCCTGAGGCACATCATCCAAGCAAGCATAGTCTGGGATCCCACGGGTGATCCCCTCCATCTTTTGTACTATCTCCTCCTCGCTACCCTCACCATGAGGATCGAAATCACGAGGAATTCGCCTCGTTATCGGCGACATATCTGAAGGCCTCTCTGAGCCAACATCTGCATACATATAATATTAACTATCAGAACATGCATGTATACCAAAAAATAATAAACTCATGAAAATAAAAAATGAGTCTCACCTAGATTTTCGTCCCAATCCTCTCCCTTCGAGAGCGGGAGGTCTGGATCACCGGTGAAGTCTGTGCTAGAGTAAGGCCAATCCTCCACAAAAATCAGTTGTCATCAGAGCCAATCGAAAAAATCTAGCTTCCAGGATATATGTTAGCCACCCCCTACTCTAGGCATCAGCTTAGCCCATCGGGCCATCTGTGGTTCTCTCGGTGGTGGCATTGGGACAATGACCTCCTGATGCTGGAATATTGGTATTCATTCCAAGAAGAATGATACCAAAATGGATCCATACCAAAACTGCTTCAGTTTGGTCTTCTTGCACTTGGTGAGCTGCCGCTTGATGTTAATGGTCACGACCTCTACCCAGTTGTAGAGAGTGGGGGTCAGATAGTCTACGGCGAGAAGCAGTTGTGTCTTTGTGGTCTCAGGTGGTGCTTACGATCCTGCAACCTGCGTGATAATGTGCAACACTACTTTTAGTGCCAGATCTGGGATGGTTTGAATGTCAAACTTCTCGCTCCCTATTCCTTTGTGTGCCTCTCGACACACTCTGTCAATCACCATCACCATACTCTCTCTAGAGGGATGGGTATCAGTCAGCATAGGGACTACACCTCTTCGTGACAATCCGGTGATAAAATAGACATCGAAAAATTCAAGTTCAAGTTCCTAATCTCAGAGAACAAACTTTTCTTGATCCTCGTCCCAAATGCTTATCAAATATTAAATCAATTCCAGCTGAGCCCAGAGGAACGGTGTGAGGAAGAATTTCTTGAGCCCATAGTCTCTGAGGGTGTTCATGCATCGCTCATTCTCCATGGCGAGATCATCTTCCTCACTGCGTTCTCTCTCTTTCCACTCAATTACCATTTTTTCTACTTGGTACTTTCACATTGGTCATATGAGCATTGTTAGTCTACTTAGGCATCAAAATTTGCAAGAAATTGACTTCATTTTTCTCAAATTCATGCGGATTTTTGGGTTGTGCAGTTGGCGCGACTGTTTTGCTAACAGTCGCACCAATGGGCGCGCCCTCTGTGTACAAAAGGGGCGATTGGCGTGGGTCCGTGCCCGAAACCCATGCCAACCGCGATGCCCTAGTTTTGACAAATCCTCCCCTAAAGGACTCAAAATGACAAATTCAGGTAATGAAATATATCTTAAAAGATGGAAAATGGTGTCGGCTCTTACTTGAGATTGACATAATCAAGATTGGTTCACTGGATCGCTCGCAATCGTCACCACAAGATTACAAGGTAAATGGGTCACTGTTGCTCCACAAAGAGGTAAAAGTGAAAAGTAAATAATTTTTTATCACTTATGGAATTTTATAACTTTTCAAAATCTTAAATTAGGTTTTAAAACATATTTGGCGATTATTTCATCATATTATTGTCAAGAAATATGTTTTACACACGTCTTTTTGTGTAGCGACAGGTTTTCACATGGTTATGACGAAGAAACAAATTGTATTTTATACTTTTTTGGACTCGATAAAAACACGAAAAAGTCACTACTGGAGTCACCTTTCAGCTCTTTTCTGACTCTCTAAAACTCAAAATATTGTCGAGACGCTTGTCATTTTGAACTCGTTAAATGGCTGCGAAATGATATCTACCCAGTATAAGTTTACTCCTTTTTCGGGTTGGGATAGATTATTTATGAAAAAGGAATACCTTAGCCTATCGCAACTAAGAGGTTCTCTTGGATATTGTTTTCTACCTTTTCGGATTTAAGAGACTATTTACGAAAAGGGCCTTGCTGGAGTTTTCTTTTTCGCTTTCTTTTCAAACTCTCTAAATATGAAAAGATGTTGAGTTCTCATTTTGTCAGACTCGTTAAAAACTGATGACATCGGAATCCGTCGTTATGACGTTATTCAAGTTCCTCCTTCCTAGGGCTCGGAAAATGTACTAGGTTGGATTTTTTCGAAGGAAAAACTTACATCACAAGCATATGCTATTTCCTTCAAGCTTGTTTTCAAAAATAATTGGGGTACTCACCAGAAATGGTGGGGGAAAATGGAACTATATTATAGTCGTGTTGGCAGTATGTTGCTCTTGAATATGGCACTTTTCTGCATTCGTGTCGAGTTGGGGACATCCCACTTTGTCATTTGTTTGCCTCCATGGCTTTGGGTAATCTCTTTTGACTGCTCATCTTCTCTTTGCCTCGTCATGATGACCTCAGATCCCTTGATGTCAAATACTGCCAAATGAAGTGTCGTGCCACCGATGTGTTCAAGAGAAGTTTTTCCTCTGCAATATTCAACCTCCCTCTGATTCTATGATGGTATTGATTTGAAAATAATCATATTCCTCTGTCTCGTGTCGATGATGTGGGAAACATCATGGCCCTCCTTTAACCCGATCACTTCCTATCGACTTCAGCTTATTTTCCAGGAAGCTGATCTAGAGACTCCATTCAGGTACCCTAGAGCCTACATGCCTTAATGGTAGGTTCTTTGCATCCGTCGCAAGGTTTACATCATTGGCCTTCGATCGGATGATTATACAAGTGTTTCACACCAGATCGCTGTTCACATTCCTTGGATTGTACGTCTAGTACCTTAAGAACCATTGTCATTATTGGTGGTTTTTCTTGCGTCTGTTAACAGATCTCATTATTGGATGGTAATCAGACGATGTTCCTACATGTTCGACTTCAACTCATATATTCACATGCTCGAACTTGTACTTTGTTCGGGTCGGGATGGAGCATAAGACCCTGGGTTTTTTCTGATAAAATCTAGGCTGCAGGTTCTTTGTGGATTACTAGGACTTATTACATGACTCTTTGGATTGGATGGCTGCAACCATACCTGAGTCTATTTGTTGATCCTTATCACTGGATGGTTTTGTCCATACCTCGTATCTCACTTTCATGTACTCTCTTATGGATGGTTGTGCCCACACCATGTATCATGTATCAGAGATATCAGATGTATTTGTACTTGCAGGTCTTTCGACTGTAGTGTTTGGGTCAAATGTGTTCTCATAAATCATTTCACCCCTCCCTCTCTCTCGGACCTCATGCTTTAGGGGGCATATGTTACACAAATTTTTTTCACCGTCCCTGCAATCCCTCGTCCCACATATTGGAGGATCATTCCCGTGACCTGTGAATAATGTCATACTCTGCATAAGGACATCATTTCTCCTGTTGAACATTTCCTCAAAAAACACACAAAAACCTATGTTTTGGCTTTGGAACGGTTAGCCAATTCATCCCTCGCACCGATGTGGAAGATTTGCACTAGAGCCCGCGCCACCTGGTGCTCTGTCTCAGTGTATTGCCTGCGCCAGCTATTTTAGGAATTTTTTTTAACAAATAGAGGCGGAAGTTTCCTTCTAAATACCTCAAGGATGACTCATTAGAAATTTTTAAGTTGATGAGCCACAAATCTCTCTCTTTAGGTAGTGGTTTTTTACCTCCCATGGAACACTCCTTGAAGATAGGACTCCCTTCCATGATTATAGGGATCCTAACCTCTCCCTCTCCCTATATATAAATAGACCTTCTCCCTTTATGAAAGCTAGCTGAACAGATAGCCAAGGAGCTGAACTTGGAGAAGAATACTATAGCTGAGTAATTGCCATTGAGAAGGTAGAACCAAGGAGAATTCCGTAGAGAGAGTCCCGCTCGAATTCCCGACGAGCCTTTGTGAGACGTGCTCCGCTTGAAATCTGCTGGAGGAGATCGCAACGTCAAAGCTTGGTTGTACTCTTCCTTCCATTTATTAATATACTCGACTATGGTGTTAGTTCCATCGTTGTGTTATGTTGTTTATGTAATACAATTGATTTAGTCCTCTTCGACTGACTGATAGTTACGAATGTGAATTAGTATGTTGTATATTGTCATTGTTTTCTTGTGTGCAGGTGTACGAGCGTGAAATAGAGCGGATCTTGATCTGTCAAATCAAGAGCGAGAAGCGAGCCACTCTTTTTGATGACAAAAATAGCGTAGGATTTCTGGTAAGTCATCTATCGAATCTCTGGCCATTCGTTAACTAGGAATCAATATTATAGCGTGTCTTGTTTGTGGCTAGACCCACTCTAGGGCTAATGGGATCGCCTCTATCCGTAAAGGGGATTTACCTCACCATCAGTTGTGGAGAATTTCTTCTCCTGGACTCTCAAATATGGGTGCCCCATTACCAAAACATTATGTGTCAATGTAATGGCCACAAGGTGTATGTGGTTCGAATGTATGGTTTTGATGTAAGGGGGAATAGATAAAGTCAGGGGTGGTAAATGCTTCCATAATATCATCATAATAATAGAATATGGGGTGTGTTGTGGTGGATTTGGTGCACCAGTGTACAAAATTGCACCAGTTTAAAGGGTGTGGTTCGACCCTTTAAACTCTAGGTAATAGGTAGAAAGTGGTGGAGCTCAAAAGCATATAATCTAGAGGAAAAAGTATCCAAATGTATGCTCAAATTAAACTAAAACTAAAAAAAAAATATACAGAAGCTATTGAAGAGATTCAAAATGATAATAATGCAAATGATGGCTCTAAGACTCTTCTTATTAAACATTTGATACGAAGAAGAAATTTTACCCAGTTGCCAAAGGGCCCCTAGATAATGGTTCTAGGTCCCAATGCAAGGATGTTGTTTTCAAAGCTCGCCTTGGTGCAAGCTCCCTCTCTCTTTGCTATGATGGAATAAGATTTTTGGATGGACAACAATCGAGTCCCCTCCATCTCCAGCTCTGGGTCACACACTGCTGGTATTTCTTGCGAAATTCTGGCCAACATAACAATGTGATCACCCATTATTCATCTCATGGTGGATTTATATAGGGAATTTCAAATCCTCCTTCCCTCCCTTGGTACATGGTGGATGGTGACCCAAGGGAGAGCTATGATTCCATTGTGTGCTCCAAATATTCCTTTATGTGCTCACATAATATCTAAGGCGCTGATGGCTATCCTTAGATGGCTTCATGCAAGGAGTAACTGTCCTTTGCTTTGTGTGGTCCCGGAAAAAGACATTTTTCCACTTTCATGAACACGCACTTATCAGGTAAAAAGGTGCGTAGAAGGTGCTCTTAACGAAGGATAATGCGCACAATCAAAATTTTAGACTAGTTCAAATTTGATTTTCTCAAAACCTTAGAGATTCTAAATACTTTCTTGATTCCATAATGTCTTCCTGCCCTGTAAATCCTTTGGCCTGAAATTAATTAATGTCATATTTTTCTATATGATTTTCCAATGTTAACAGTTGCCCCCTAATGTGTGAGGTCTAGGAAGGATTGTATAGCCGAAATACATTATAGTTTCTTTTCTGTATCATGCGTAGAGAGAGAGGGAGACCTGTGTGGAGCTTTTGGAGTTGAAAACACCTTGCACCGGTTCCAAGAATGACAACATCTAAGGGATCCCTGCAAGAAAATACAATTTACAACATATATACAAAATTTCAGTGAAGCAGGCATGTCCCATGTTCGTGATGCTATGGCTAGTTAAAAAAAAATTGACATGTACATGTGTTTTCTGTGTCACTACTATGGTAGTGATGTTGGCGGTTGTTAACGACGACTGTTGACGCCCTCAGGGGCATTTTTTTTCTTTGATGATAGGTGGAATGTGGTACCTGTTGTTCCTTGAGAAACAATTCCTTGCTGTGTACAGGAATCCGTGCTCAAGACATTAAAGATTATGTCACAAAATGTATATCTGTTTCTGTTTATTAAACCTTCAAATATTAATAATATATTTCCAAAATATCAAATCTTTATAAGTTCTACAATGCCATGTTCCCTTTATATTGAAGTGAGCGAATGGAAGACGAAGAAAGAAAAGGATTTTAATTTGTCATGCTGCTTAAAACAGAAACTGGCATTATAAAATCCTGAAGAAGTGGAAAACAAATAAGCTAAAGTAAAGGAGCGCCCATTAAGGATGTTTAACTCTTAGATACATAAATATCAAGATACCTACAGCTCTAATCACTCTACTTTATTCACAGACATGGGAATGAAATGAAAACCAAGAAAACTCCTCAACACAGATGGAATAATGGAAAGTTGCAAAAAATTTTCATTCATTCAATATTGTTCAGTACAAAATTAGCCTTCAAAGGTCCAAAACTCAGAACCCTCTTCCTTCTTTCCATTGTATTTAAATACAATATGATCTAAATGGTTTCCAGTAATGAAACCGATTCTAACTAACTCTAACTGCTTAACTGCTCACCTAGTGGAGGTACATGCCTCATAAAGTTCTATTACCTTTACATGACTGCATTTAAAACATAATAAAATGTGACAATTCCTAATCTAAGGGAGCTGATGCTCCTGAAATAGTGGCTGACTCAATGACTATTTGTGGTTGAACGGCTACTTGTGGCTGTTTGGCTGGAAATCCCTTTTCTATGTCAATAGAAAATTTCTTGCATTCTTTCCAGAGTTTATCCTGAGTCATCGGAGCGTTCTTATAACAATGATATTCCAGTGTAAATGCAACAACTTGACTGTGAGTAAGATTACCTGTAAACAATGTCTTCACCATCCATAGCAGAAGGAAATACCTTTGTAAGAAATTAAATACCGTTTCTCCCTTCAAAACTTGTGTCTTCTCATGCCGGCCGTCTGCTCTTCTCTTTGCAAATATTAACTGATCTTCATAGAATTTCCAGGACATAATCTCCCCTCTCTCTGTCCAGCATGAGGGAAAACTTGTTCTCGTCAACTTGTCAAAAGATATATCAAATTTATTAATGATCTCTTTAATTCCCTGTAACCGCTTCTCTGAGGCCTTTAGAAGGTCGTTTTTGATAATCATTTTATTTACCTCTTCAGCATAGAAGTACCTATCCCGTATCCCTATATCTCTTAACTCTTCATCTGTCTTGGCATTAATAAAATTTCTGAATTTTCTGGCCCAATTCGATCTTTTAATAGCGGCCTGCTTCTCCGATAATAACTCCTTTTCATGCTCTGAAACAATGTTTTTCTCTCTGGAAATTATGTTCATGGAATCCCATTTTGACTGCATCTCTGAAATGATCTTGTTCCAGATGATATCCTTAGCTTTGATAAGGGAAATATTTCCCTTCAATTTCTCCTTGAGCTCTTTGATCTCATCCTCAGCTTTCTGTAGCTTCTGCTCATTCTCATGTGCTTTCTACATCCCATCCTTGCATCATCTTGATAACTGTGGCCAATTCTGACTGGGCTTGTGATCTGAATGGAAAATGGCATCAACCCATGGTATTCATTTACCCATATTATCCATCCACCCATGGAATTTACCCATGGTATTGTAAATGGCATCAACCCATGGTATTCATCCACCCATGATATTTATTCGCCCATGGTATTATAAGGGACCCATGGTATGTATCCACCCATGGTATTCATCCACACATGGGATTTACCCATGGTATTGTAAGTGGTATCTACTCATGGTATTGGCCTATGGTATCTACACATGGTATTGTAACTCAAAAAAGGCTATAAATAACAAGCTTCAATTTTTAAAAGGACAGATTGTCTGCCACAATGTAGCTTCTACATTTATTCTCTGTTTTAATAAAACAAGTTTCTTTGTGGTTTTATTTTCTTTGTGTTCTCTCTTTTTTTCTGGCATTGTAATTTTGCAGATCTTGTCAGATCTATTTCAACTTTTTAGATCTTGGGGGCCTCCCTCCAAGATCGGGATCAGTGGTATCAGATTCAGGTTATGCCTTCATGGGAATGAGGGTTTGAAACATATTTCAGTTTCAATGTTTTGCAGCAATCTTCCGCAAAATCCATTAATGTTTTTGGGTGGCGAGTTTTCAGATCAGATATGAAAATTTTGGTGAAAAATTTGCAAAAACGAAGACCAGATCTGGATTCCTTGATAATATGGTCAAAAAAAAATGGTAAGAATTGGGTCCGGATGAGGAAGATATGTATTGGTTCAAATCTCGACGTATTCAGCAATTTTCGACGACAATTCATGAACGACGTCTATGTCATTTTTCACAATTTTTGGTGAAAAATTTCAGAAGGATGGATATAGATCTGAACTCTCGAAAAATCACTAGGTTCAAAAAAAATAAATTAGAGATCTCGGTGCGGTGGAATTATAGTTCGGTTCACGTCAAACTATTTTTAAAAATTTTGACGGCCGAAACAGTTCGACGCGAATCTGAGAGTCTAGGTCCTCCAAATCCTGAATAGTGGTTTTGATATGAGAAGATGAATAATGATCATTCCATTTCCAAAAATAGGTTATAATAAATATTTTGAGTTATATTGACCGAGTTATGCTCATTTTAAATCTAGAGTAGCATCCGGAGCGGGTTCCCTTTGGAGACGTGCCCTCCCACCCCGCTTTAGTAGGCACACTATTCGTATGGCAGTGACTTAGTTGTTGGAGACGTGCCTCACCCAAACTATGTGACTACCTAACTACTTTATCAACAATCAGCATCACAGTTATGGGTCAACTGCACAAAATCATTTTCATCGAAGTCCATTTGCTAGGCCGCACACTGTTAGTCACACAGTTGGTCACAAGCATTACAGGGTATCTCTATCCTCGGATCTTCGTTTTTCATGGTTTTGGTTCATCCACAAACCCACACTTTATCGAAGTCCATTTTCTAGGCCGCACACTGTCAATATCACAGTTGGTCACAAGCATTACAGGGTATCTCTATCCTCGGATCTTCGTTCATCACTGTTATGGGTTAACTACACAAAATCCTTATCTTCAATGACTCTTCATATTCAAAAAATACTTCTGAGGAGGGAACTTCACGCAATGGGGACCATTGCTTCTTAAGGAGGGAGGAATGATCTGAATGGAAAATGGCATCAACCCATGGTATTCATTTACCCATATTATCTATCCACCCATGGAATTTACCCATGGTATTGTAAATGGCATCAACCCATGGTATTCATCCACCCATGATATTTATTCGCCCATGGTATTATAAGGGACCCATGGTATGTATCCACCCATGGTATTCATCCACACATGGGATTTACCCATGGTATTGTAAGTGGTATCTACTCATGGTATTGGCCTATGGTATCTACACATGGTATTGTGACTCAAAAAAGGCTATAAATAACAAGCCTCATTTTGTAAAAGGACAGATTGTCTGCCACAATGTAGCTTCTACAATTATTCTTTGTTTTAATAAAACAAGTTTCTTTGTGGTTTTATTTTATTTGTGTTCTCTCTTCTTTTCTGGAATTCTAATTTGGCAGATCTTGTCAGAGTCATTTCAACTTTTTGGATATTCGAGGGAGGCCCCCAAGATCTAAAAATTTGAAATGGATCTGACAAGATCTGCAAAATTAGAATTCCAGAAAAGAAGAGAGAACACAAATAAAATAAAACCACAAAGAAACTTGTTTTATTAAAACAGAGAATAATTGTAGAAGCTACATTGTGGCGGACAATCTGTCCTTTTACAAACTGAGGCTTGTTATTTATAGCCTTTTTTGAGTTACAATACCATGTGTAGATACCATAGGCCAATACCATGAGTAGATACCACTTACAATACCATGGGTAAATCCCATGTGTGGATGAATACCATGGGTGGATACATACCATGGGTCCCTTATAATACCATGGGCGAATAAATATCATGGGTGGATGAATACCATGGGTTGATGCCATTTTCCATCTCATGGGTAAATTCCTTGGGTGGATGGATAATAATATGGGTAAATGATACCATGGGTTGATGCCATTAAGCAGGGGCAGCTTATTCTGATCTCTTTATTCTCTTTCCGCCATCTTTAATTCTGTGTTTAGCTGAACAACCTGGGCTTGAGGATCAGCTCCACCTGCAGAAAAATCAAAAGTACAAGTATGGTTCTCGATTTGATTCTGTAAGGTTATAGAAGTCTACTTTACCTTATTGAGCTCTTCGTCCTTCTTCATCAATTGCTGTCGCAATTCTTCTTTTTCGTTTTCAACCTCAGCTAATTCAGCCGCCAATGAGTGCTCTGTAGCTGGAAATTTCAACTTTTTCCTTAATGAAGATATTTCTGCTTCTGCACTTTTCATAAGTTTTTGAATTGCGGCTTTATCATTTGGATCCACGCCGATTTTCATAATGATCTTCTTCAGCTCTTCATTCTGAGTTGTTAATGCCCTGGCATTAGCTTTCTCCATTTTGCATTGTTTGATGACCTTTGCAAGCATATTTTCAGTCTTGACTGCTGTAGCATTGGTCCTGCTCAAATCATTTACAATCAGCTGACATGTCTGCATGTGAAGATTCATTTTGTCCCACAAGGGGATTTTTTTAACATCCATGACTATATTTAACTCCTTAAAGCTGCCCGAAGGTCCAAGGGACATTCCTGTCGGATGTGATAGAGCCATCTTAAACTGATATTTCTCCAGATCCATCACAGTCAATAATCTGGTTTGGTCAGCAGGTATATTGTGCTCTGCTTGTGCTTCTATATTGGCCTTTATCCTTTGGTTCCTTTCCTCAATCTGTGTGAACACCTGCTTCATGGAAGGAGCCTTCTCCAAATGAAATTCCTGTTTATTAGGAGATGAGGGGCAATCTTGTTCTTCATTGACATGGAGAGTAAAACCAGGTGAATTGGAGGAATGGTCTTCTGCTAGTTTAGTCCTTTTTTCCTCTCAAGGCTCCTCATCATCGATATCAATAACATCCTCCCTACCTCTTTTGCTCATTCTTTCCAAAATTGCAGGTGTTTGAATACTGGTATTTGATGAACTTGAACCTCCTGGATTAGCCAATTTCTCCAAATCAGGTTTACTTACATGAGTGAAAGTAGCATACCCATTCTCAACCCTTTTCTGAGAAATTATCCCATGTGGATCATAGGGCCATTTCTCTCCCAACAACAACTGGGTTCCTTCCAATATTTTTGATACTTCTTCAAAAGCTTGTCTTGTGTTAACAACAAAAGGGCCTACACTCATAGGCAACTTGTACATTAATCATTTCTTCATGGGCAGAAAATGAACTTGATCTACATTAAGACTTTGCCTTATAAATTCCAGGGCAAAAAGTCTCATGGGAACAAAGGTTGGGAGCTTATAGGGCTCAATACTAACTCCATACAGCCTTATCTCAGAGTAATCTTCAAAAACAAACCAGTCTCCAAATTTACAATTGGGTCCTAATTGTAAGAAATCCTGGGCCTTTGGCAGAAAGCATGGAGGAAGAGTTCCATTCAGAATTTTATAAGCAGTAGACATGAAATGGTCAGCAAATTCAAACAGCCCGACTTCGTTCTCTTCTTTTCTAACCATATCGGTCCAAAGCAAAACTGACTGCTTATTTTTATTACTATCCATTATATTTAAACCAACACTCATGAACTCTTCAACATTTTGATATAAAAATAAGTAGACTACCAATGATGGAAATCTGAAAAAACCTGTTAGAGGGAAGGCGATCAATTGGGAGTTTACTGCTTCTTTCCAAAAAGACGGGATGTCTAGCACCACACCTGGTTTCATCATCAAAGTGAACATTCCCAAGATTGCTTTATCAATTTCGTGATCATCATCTCTTCCCAAAATTTCCGTAATGCAGCTAAGAACTGGCCTATACTGAACATTGAACACCTCCAAACTGAACTTTCCTGCTTCAAATTGAGTTTTCTCCGGACTTGGTATCAAAAACGACATGCAGCGATTAAAATCTTCATTTGAAATCTCCTCGAAATACTGAACCAACGAATCTTCGGAGAAATGTAATGGAGACTCATCTTCTGGAAAACATAATGCTTGACACATTAATTGTGTTGAAACCTGCAGGATATTTCCCCCCTGGGAATTCATAACGAAACACTTGCCAGGGTACATGGACGAAACTAACCAAGAAATGAATTCGGGAAAGAAATGAGTTTTTGGAACACAAGCAGAAAACACACCCGAAATTTTCATAGCAGAGAACACAGGGGACTTGTCAGTGTTCAGGGTTACTTGGTAATGCAAGAGAGGATGGTTGATGGACGACGCGGTATCATGAACATCTTTCTCACTATCTAGGAGGGGACTGAGACTTGATAAACCAGACAATGATGTTCGCTTGGCCATGGATGACAGGAATTCGAATGCAATTCGCGAGGCAATGGGCAATGCAAAGGTGGCAGGACGCGGTTAAACAGGGCAAACAATCACAAATAAATCAAAACCGAACGGGAGAATCCTTTTATAGGCTACGGAAACCATAATAAATGCAGGAGTGACGCGGAGAAACAGTTGGCAGTGGATGACAGTTGTCTTCCATCTCAGCTGATGACGTCATGCGGGGGGTCTGTGAGTACGGCGGAGAAGTTCTACCCATACCCCCCGTAATTAATCAGAACTGTTGATCACCAGATTTCTAAGATTTGACCAGTCAACTGCGGGGGGTCGGGATTTGATAACTGTTGGGCTACTTCACTCCCCGCAATTGCATACCCGTAAGATTCTCTGTATGATTTCGACTTCCTCTCGGGAGGTTGCTCGAGCTTTAACCTTAATATATATATATATATATATATCAAACTAAGGTTGACGCTCGCTTCATGTATATAAATAAAAATGGAAATACATTGCATTCCTCTCTTTTTTATGCTAAAGTATTAAAAACTTCATACTATAGCATATTTTCGAATTTTTTTTTTTAATTTTTTCTTTTTTAAAATTTCAAAATGAAATATAAAAATGATATGTAGATAAAGATCCACAACATCTGGCTCCACCTGGGGATAGTGTTTTTACCACGAAACACTAAGAACCTACAGATTAGTGCCTTCACCTCGGGCATGGAGTCACATATTTCTTGATGAAAATTTACAATGATCACACCGGATATATACAATGATGAACCAACAACTGCTTAATGTCGGAAATAATGCTTGAGATATTGCCCATTCACAGGCATATCCAACACTTCTCCTTCCATATTTTCCAACATGAAAGTATTATTTCCTCTGACTTCATTAATTTTGAATGGGCCATACCACAAGGGATCAAATTTACCGTGTTTGCCTTTATCTTCCTTTCGTGTATCCCATCTCAATACTAAATCTCCTTTCTGAAACAAAACTTCCTTTGCTTTTCTATCAAATATTAACTTCATCTTTTGTTGATAAGTGAGCAAGTTGTCCCGAACTTGATTTCTGTTTTCACTTAGTTCCATCACATTGTTCATTCTTCTTATCATGGCATTTGGTTCTGCTTGAGCATCTTGGAGAAAAGAAATCACAGGTTTTACCAATTATGTGGGGAATAAATCTTGAGTTCCGTATACGAGCTCATAAGGAGACTTGCCGGTAGACCTCCTTGTAGTCATCCTTGTTGCCCACAAGGCAAAAACTAGCTTCGTATCCCAATTCTTTTGATTCTCACTGATTGTTTTCTTCAAAATTCTTACCAATGTTTTGTTGGAGGATTCTGCTAATCCATTTCCTTGTGGATGATAAGCTGTAGAATGAGACAATATTACATTGTAAGTTTGACAAAAATTAATAAACCTGAGTGAACTGAAAACCTGGGCATTATCTGTCACAATCTTCACTGGGCATCCAAACCTACTAAAAATATTCTACTCCAAAAACTTCATAACAACTAAATCATTTTCCTTCCTGGTGGGAATTTCCTCCACCCACTTTGTAAAATAATCTGTAGCATTAAGGATCCACTTAAACTGCCCACTGGATGGTGGATTGATTTCTCCAATGAAATCCAACCCCCATTGTCTAAAAGGTTCTTCAATAAAAACTGGGAGAAGAGGTAATGGAGCTAGCTTTTTCTTCTCTGCAAATAATTGGCATTTTTGACAACTTTTGACTATTTTGTAAACATCAGAAAACACAGTCGGCCAATAGAAACCTCATTTGAATATTTTATGAGTAGTTACCTTCCAGCTGTAATGCCCTCCACACAAGCATTCATGATATTCTTTCATCACTTCTGAAATTTCTTCCTCTGTAAGACATAACAACAACATACCAGCTGGATCCTTCCAATATAATTTTGCATCGATTATGACATAAGGCTGAGCCTTAAGTTTCAAAGCCCTGTATTTAGCTCTATTTACTGAAGGGGGACATGACAGAAAGCATAAATAATGTACAATATCTTTATACCATTCTGAGCAAAGAAATTTATACTTAATTGATGTCTTTGATTGATTATCGCACGCTTCTTCATCGGGTTCTTCTACAGGGGCCAGCAAATTAATTCCCAATGCTTGGAAGTTGGATTCTGTCAATAATTTGGCCAATCCCAATCCTTTAACCAGCTTCGTTGGTTTTACATCCAAATCATACTCTTGAATTTTAGCAATCCATTTTCCCCTCTTACCTTCCACATCGCTTTGTACTAGCACGTCTTTGACAGCTGAATTGGGAACATATGCTAAGATCTGAGAATGAAGGACATAAGTTCTGAAAGCTTTTAGTGATTTTACTAGAGCGTACACCTGTTTCTCCAATATATTATAATTCAATTCTGCATCTCGGAGAACTTTACTGAAATAGGCAACTGGCTGTTCCTGCTTTTCTTCATTTCTCTGCAATAACACGGCTGCAATAGTTGAGGAAGAAGCAAATGAAAAGATTTGAAACGGTTTCAAATAGTCTGGACTGATTAGAACAGGTGCTTCCTTTAAAGCCTCTTTGATTCTCTGAAAAGAATTCCTCGCTTCCTTGTCCCACTTCACCTCAGCGTTCTTTTTTAACATGTCTGTTATCTTTTTAACGATCTCTGCATAATTAGGGACAAACCGCCTTAAAAAATTAATTTTTCTGAGAAATCGTTGAATATCTTGCTTACTTTGCGGTAGAGGAATTTTCTGAATTGCTTCGACTCTGGCCGGATCAATCTTCACTCCTTCCTTTGAAACAATGTGGCCAAGTAATTTACCCTCCTCCAGGGCAAACAAAGACTTTTTAGGATTCAGTGATAATCCAAACTTTCTGCACTTCATGAAGGCTTTCTGCAAATGCTGTAAATGCTCCTCATCAGATTTTGAAAAAATTGTGACATCATCCAGATAAACCACCACAAACTCGTCACCCACAAACGCGATATCCATTGCCCTCTGGAATGTGGCCCCTGCATTCATCAGGCCAAATGGCATCCTGGCGTACATGAATGTTCCCCAAGGCGTAGTGAAAGCGGTTTTCTTCTGATCTTCTTTCTCCACAGCTACCTGGTTATACCCTGAAAACCCGTCCACCATAGACAATCTATAAGCACCGGTCACTTTCTGTAAGACAAAATCCATTTTCGGCAAGGGATAATTATCTTTTAATGAAGCCCTGTTCAAATTCCTGAAATCTACGCATAGCCTTATCTCTCCGTTTTTCTTTCAGACGGGTACAAGATTAGAAACCCAATTTGAATACCTTAGTGGAACGATTATCTTGGCTTGCAGCAACTTCTTTATTTGCTTTTCGATCGGAGCCAACAGAAAAGGATTGATCTGCCTAAGCTTCTGTTTATGTGACTTGACTCCATCCTTGAGTGGAATCTTGTGCTGTATGATGCTCTGATCATATGTTTTCAAATCATCGTACGACCAAGCAAATACATCTTTAAATTGTTTGAACAAATCTACGTACCTTTCTTTGTATTCCTTCGGGATCCCTTTGAACAATTTGACCATTTTAGGCTCCTGTTGAGTACCCAAGTTGCAATCTTCCACCTGCTCCTCTTGGTTCATTTTCTTTTGATTCACGGCAACGTCATTAGCCCCAAACAGTCTTTCGAGAGGTACTAAGCCTCTCGGCAAGACATTGTCTTTTAATTGAATAATTTCTTGACCACCAATCTTCTTTTTAAGAGTCTCACTAGCCAATTCATCTTCATCACTTTCCGAATCAATCTGATGATCTTCAAAATATTCCGTCATCAACAGAAACTGCTTAATCTGTTCATCATCTTCGAAGACCTACCAATGCTTAACATTATCAGGAATCGAAGGTCTATGTCTCATCTCTATTTCATACCTTAGTTTCAAGCTGATAGGAGGCTTGAATGTACTTGCTGCAACAGCCAAAGAGTCAGCCAGTCTATTCTCTTCTCTTGGAACAAACTGTAAATTGAAGGCTTCGAAATAGTTTTCAATCAGATCCCATACCTCATTCCGATATGCTCGTAACCTGGGATGTTTGGTTTGGAATAAATTTTTGATCTGTCTTATAATTAATTCTGAATCTCCAAACACAGTCATAGATTTAATTCCCATCTGCTTAGCTGTTTGCAAACTAATAATTAATGCCTCATATTCTGCGACATTATTAGTGGATTCGAACTCCAATTTGAAAGAAAAAGGTACCAGATTACCTTCTGGAGAAACAAAGATGAAACCAGCTCCCGTGCCTTCTTTGGAAAACGCGCCATCAAAATAACACTTCCACGGCTTATTTGAATGTAGTTCCTTATGTACAATTTCTGAATCGATCTTCCCTCGAGATTCTTCAGCAAATTCTGCATCCTCATGCAGCATGAAACAAGACAGGTCGTCCTTCTCTTGGCCATAAATTGGTGAATTACTTGCATCTTTCTTGGTAGCAGTTTTTTGAAATCTAGTCTCTCTATACAACCTTCTTTCTTCACCATTGAAAACGGGAATAATAGCATATGTAAAGTCCAGTTTCAAAACTCCTCCAAGCTTTTCCCCCCATGATCTAGATAATAACATACCAAACCTGGCTGGAATATCTGCCACTACAACATCCATCATAATGCTTTTGGCTGGGATTTGAGCCAATGAAACAACCATATCTTTAATAAGACCTACACACTTAACCCTCTTCGAGTCAAAAGAGTAAAGATCTCTATATGGCTTGGTGATTTGTAAATTTAACTCCTTCATCACACTCAATGGCATCAGATTGTGTGATGCGCCAGAATCTAGCATACAATTGTGCAAAACGAAATCATGCAAGAGAAGAGATATATAAAAAGGAGGAACAGACGAATCTACCTCTTCCACATGAGGTCCAAATGTCACCACTGGCTTTTCTTCCTGCAGATTCACTGTATCGCTCACTTCGTCAGGTTGAGAAAGATTGATAAATTCAGCGATTTATTTCTTGTAACCCGGTGTTTTTATTAGTTCAAGAAGAGGTACTTGTATTTTCACTTTTTCTAATTCTTTCGACAAACTGAAAGTTTGATTTGATCTTGTCAAATTTTCAGGTTCTTCTTGATCTTTTTTGGAATTTAGATTCTGATTAGACACCGTAACCACTTTCTCCAAAATGTTAGAATCTTTATCTTTCATCTGGGATGTTTCAGCTTGCTTCTTTCCTTTCTGTAATGGAGTCGCCATTGGAGTAGGTGCCACTTCTGATTCTTTTTCTTCATTGTCTTGCATCCTCAACCTCTTTTTTGACCTCAAATAATACTTTTTATGCAATTCAAATTGCATAAAGTCTGTGAATTGTCTGCAGTAATCATCCATCTCTTCTTGATCAAAAGAGAGATCAGCCTCTTCCTCTTCCTTCTCCCCTTCTTCATCAATTTCTTCTTCTATTTCATCATCTTCCATATACACAGCAGAGATTCGAGCATCATCTTCCCTCTCGTCATCCTCATCTGCTGAACGGGACAGGGCTGCTTCTACGTATAAAGGTGCTTGCACCTGATCTTGATATTTTCTTTCTCTTTGTAAAATTTGCAGGGGCTGTTTTTTAAATTGGGGATTAAAAACCCCTCTACTCTGTCTTGCAGGCTTACTATCTATTTCCAACTTTACCAATTTATTTGAAAGATTTTTTATGACCTTAGTCATTTCATCAATTCTCTGATCTTGAGCCGAGGCTTCTTCTTTAGCCTTTCCTTTATCTGAAACTTTACCAGCAGCGGACACATTAGCTTCAATCTCCAAAGCATCAGTTTGAATCTGTTCCAACGTAGGAGACCTTCTTTCCCTCAATGTGAAATTGAAATCTGGTTCAAAAGCACCAGCAAAAACAACCCTTGCTCCAATAGGAGGGGGTTTCATTTCAACAGGCAAACTATTATACAATTTGTTAAATCTTTTAACAAAATCATTCATATTTTCATCGAATTTCTTCTTGATTGCATTAAACTCTGTCAAAGAATAGTCGTGGTCCCTTTTTTCACCCCATCTCTCAATAAAACGTCTTTCTAGGGCATCCCAATCATTAATGGAACCATTCGGTAATCCTTTGAACCATTTCCTTGCCTCCACTCAGAGACTGAACAAAGAGTCTCATAACAACATCCAAATGTTCAACGTTTAAATTCTCTGCAAAAGTGCAAAACAGGGGCAGGTGCTGTTCTGCAGTTATTTCATCTTCACCAGTAAATCTAGGGAGTAACTTGAGATATTCCTGAGGCATATCATGCAGTGGTTGTGGTAGATTTAATGGTGCATATCGGTTCATCAAGAAAGCAGGGGCTGCGGGAACTGCCATGTTTACGCTCGGGTTAACTGCTCCTTGAGCGGGGCTAAAATGAATACTAGTTGTAGGAAAAGATGAATGAGGTGAAACAATTGATATAGGAATTGGACTATGAATGATCGCAGAAGAGCTGGCAGCTGTATGGGACTGAGTTTCTATAAAAGGAAAAGACACAAACTCCAAAGATTGCTCTTCTAACGTGGGTTCTTGAAAATGAATGGGTGATGGTGATGATTCTTCTTCCGAGAAAATGAGTTTCTTGGAAGCTTGCCTGGATGAGAAAATATGTGAACTGCTGCCAGGTGCGAGCAGTGTAGTTTTAGGTGTATCTAATATTTTTGGTTTCTGGCCCTTTTTTGAAACAAGCTTCTCAGGATCTGACAAAACGGGAACTGTCTACTGAGAGGTATCTGACCTCGTGTGAGGTTTCTTGGGAGCCAGAGCTATTTTAAAACAATCACAGCGTACTATTTCCTCCTCTCTGAACAACCAGAGGAAATGTAAAACAAAACCCAGGGAAAATCTTCGACTCTTCGATCCCCGGCAATGACGCCAATTAATGTTGTTCCTTGAGAAACAATTCCTTGCTGTGTACAGGAATCCGTGCTCAAGACATTAAAGATTATGTCACAAAATGTATATCTGTCTCTGTTTATTAAACCTTCAAATATTAATAATATATTTCCCAAATATCAAATCTTTATAAGTTCTGCAATGCCATGTTCCCTTTATATTGAAGTGAGCGAATGGAAGACAAAGAAAGAAAAGGATTTTAATTTGTCATGCTGCTTAAAACAGAAACTACCATTATAAAATCCTGAAGAAGTGAATAACAAATAAGCTAAAGTAGAGGAGAGCCCATTAAGGATGTTTAACTCTTAGATACATAAATATCAAGAGACCTGCAGCTCTAATCACTCTACTTTATTCACAGATATGGAAATGAAATGAAAACCAAGAAAACTCTTCAACACAGATGGAATAATGGAAACTTGCAAAAAAATTTCATTCATTCAATATTGTTCAGTACAAAATTAGCCTTCAAGGTCCAAAACTCAGAACCTTCTTCCTTCTTTCCATTGTCTTTAAATACAATATGATCAAAATGATTTTCGGTAATGAAACCGATTCTAACTAACTCTAACTGCTTAACTGCTCACCTAGTGGAGGTACATGCCTCGTAAAGTTCTATTACATTTACATGACTGCATTTAAAACATAATAAAATGTGACAATTCCTAATCTAAGGGAGTTGATGCTCCTAAAATAGTGGCTGACTCAATGACTATTTGTGGCTGAACGGCTACTTGTGGCTGTTTGGCTGGAAATCCCTTTTCTATGTCAATAGAAAATTTCTTGCATTCTTTCTAGAGTTTATCCTGAGTCATCGGAGCATTCTTATAACGATGATATTCCAGTGTAAATGCAACAACCTGACTGTGAGTAAGAGTACCTGTAAACAATGTCTTCACCATCCATAGCAGAAGGAAATGCCTTTGTAAGAAATTAAATACCTTTTCTCCCTTCAAAACCTGTGTCTTCTCATGCCGGCCTTCTGCTCTTCTCTTTGCAAATATTAACTGATCTTCATAGAATTTCCAGGACATAATATCCCCTCTCTCTGTCCAACATGAGGGCAAACCTGTTCTCGTCAACTTGTCAAAAGATATATCAAATTTCTTAATGATCTCTTTAATTCCCTGTAACCGCTTCTCTGAGGCCTTTAGAAGGTCATTTTTTATAATCATTTTATTTACCTCTTCAGGATAGAAGTACCTATCCTGTATCCCTATATCTCTTAACTCTTCATCTGTCTTGGCATTAATAAAATTTATGAATTTTCTGGCCCAATTCGATCTTTTAATAGCGGCCTGCTTCTCCGATAATAACTCCTTTTCATGCTCTGAAACAATGTTTTTCTCTCTGGAAATTATGTTCATGGAATCCCATTTTGACTGCATCTCTGAAATGATCTTGTTCCAGATGATATCCTTAGCTTTGATAAGGAAAATATTTCCCTTCAATTTCTCCTTGAGCTCTTTGATCTCATCCTCAGCTTTCTGTAGCTTCTGCTCGTTCTCATGTGCTTTTCCTTCCCATCCTTGCATCATCTTGATAACTGTGGCCAATTCTGACTGGGCTTGTTTACAATCTCTTTCCGCCATCTTTAATTCTGTGTTTAGCTAAACAACCTGGGCTTGAGGATCAGCTCCACCTGCAGAAAAATAAAAAGTACAAGTATGGTTTTGGATTTGATTCTGTAAGGTTATAGCAGTCTGCTTTACCTTAGTGAGTTCTTCGTCCTTCTTCATCAACTGCTGTCGCAATTCCTCTTTCTCCTTTTCAACCTCAGCTACTTCGGCCGCCAATGAGTGCTCTGTAGCTGGTAATTTCAACTTTTTCCTTAATGAAGATATTTCCGCTTCTACACTTTTCATAAGTTTTTGAATTGCGGCTTTATCATTTGGATCCACATCGATTTTCATAATGATCTTCTTCAACTCTTCATTTTGAGTTGTTAATGCCCTTGCATTAGCTTTCTCCATTTTGCATTGTTTGATGACCTTAGCAAGCATGTTTTCAGTCTTGACTGCTGTAGCATTAGTCTTGCTCAAATCGTTTACAATCAGCTGACCGGTCTGCATGTGAAGATTCATTTTGTCCCACAAGGGGATTTTTTTAACATCCATGACTATGTTTAACTCTTTAAAGCTGCCCGAAGGTCCAAGGGACATTCCTGTCGGATGTGACAGAGCCATCTTAAACTGATCTTTCTCCAGATCCATCACAGTCAATAATCTGGTTTGGTCAGCAGGTATATTGTGCTCTGCTTGTGCTTCTATATTGGCCTTTATCCTTTGGTTCCTTTCCTCAATCTATGTGAACACCTGCTTCATGGAAGGAGCCTTCTCCAAATGAAGTTCCTGTTTATTAGGAGATGAGGGGCAATCTTGTTCTTCATTGACCTGGAGAGTAAAACCAGGTGAATTGGAGGAATGGTCTTCTTCTAGTTTGGTCCTTTTTTCCTCTCGAGGCTCCTCATCATCGATATCAATAACATCCTCCCTACCTCTTTTGCTCATTCTTTCCAAAATTGCAGGTGTTTGAATATTGGTCTTTGATGAATTTGACCCTCCCGGATTAGCCAATTTCTCCAAATCAGGTTTACTTACATGAGTGAAAGCAGCATACCCATTCTCAACCCTTTTCTGAGAAATTATCCCATGTGGATCATAGGGCCATTTCTCTCCCAACAACAACTGCGTTCCTTCCAATATTTTTGATACTTCTTCAAAAGCTTGTCTTGTGTTAACAACAAAAGGGCCTACACTCATAGGCAACTTGTACATTAATCCTTTCTTCATGAGCAGAAAATGAACTTGATCTACATTAAGACTTTGCCTTATAAATTCCAGGGCAAAAAGTCTCATGGGAACAAAGGTTGGGAGCCTATAGGGCTCAATACTAACTCCATACAGCCTTATCTTAGAGTAATCTTCAAAAACAAACCAGTCTCCAAATTTACAATTGGGTCCTAACTGTAGGAACTCCTGGGCCTTTGGCAGAAAGCATGGAGGAAGAGTTCCATTCAGAATTTTATAAGCAGTAGACATGAAATGGTCAGCAAATTCAAACAGCCCGGCTTCATTCTCTTCTTTTCTAACCATATCGGTCCAAAGAAAAACTGACTGCTTATTTTTATTACTATCCATTATATTTAAACCCACACTCATGAACTCTTCAACATTTTGGTATAAAAATAAGTAAACTACCAATGATGGAAATCTGAAAAAACCTGTTAGAGGGAAGGCGATCAGTTGGGAATTTACTACTTCTTGCCAAAAAGACGGGATGTCTAGCACCACCCCTGGTTTCATCATCAGAGTGAACATTCCCAAGACTTCCTTATCAATTTCGTGATCATCATCTCTTCCCAAAATCTCCATAATACAACTAAGAACTGGCCTATACTGGACACTGAACGCCTCCAAACTGAACTTTCCTGCTTCAAATTGAGTTTTCTCTGGACTTGGTATCAAAAACGACATGCAACGATTAAACTCTTCATTTGAAAGCTCCTCGAAATACTGAACCAACGAATCTTCGGAGAACTGCAATGGAGACTCATCTTCTAGAAAACATAATGCTTGACGCATTAATTGTGTTGAAACCTGCAGGATATTTCCCCCCTGGGAATTCATAACGAAACACTTGCCAGGGTACATGGACGAAACTAACCAATAAATGAATTCGGGAAAGAAATGAGTTTTTGGAACACAAGAAGACAACACACCCGAACTTTTCATAGTAGAGAACACAGGGGACTTGTCAGTGTTCAGGGTTACTTGGTAATGCAAGAGAGGATGGTTGATGGACGATGCGGTATCATGAACATCTTTCTCGCTATCTAGGAGGGGACTGCGACTTGATAAACCAGAAAATGATGTTCGCTTGGCCATGGCTGACAGGAATTCGAATGCAATTCGCGAGGCAATGGGTAATGCAAAGGTGGCGGGACGCGGTTAAACAGGGCAAACAGTCACAAATAAATCAAACCGAATGGGAGAATCCTTTTATAGGCTACGGAAACCATAATAAATGCAGGAGTGACGCGGAGAAATAGTTGGCAGTGGATGACAGCTGTCTTCCATCTCAGCTGATGACGTCATGCGGGGGGTCTGTGAGTACGGCGGAGAAGTTCTACCCATACCCCCCATAATTAATCAGAACCGTTGATCACCAGATTTCTAAGATTTGACCAGTCAACTGCGGGGGGTCGGGATTTGATAACTGTCGGGCTACTTCACCCCCCGCAATTGCATACTCGTAAGATTCTCTGTATGATTGCGACTTCCGCTCGGGAAGTTGCTCGAGCTTTAACCTTTATATATATATATATATATATATATATATATATATATATCAACCTAAGGTTGACGCCCGCTTCATTTATATAAATAAAAATGGAAATACATTGCATTCCTCTCTTTTTTATGCTAAAGTATTAAAAACTTCATACTATAGCATATTTTCGAATTCTTATTTTTTTTAATTTTTTCTTTTTTAAAATTTCAAAATGAAATATAAAAAGGATATGTAGATAAAGATCCACAACAGTACCCATATGTATAAACTTGGTATGGCATGTAACTGCGGAATATACGCATATGATTGGCTGGGACCTTCCCGTGTAAGCATTGTTTGACAGAAATGCTTGTGGAGGCACGGGTCTTCGACAGATCTGATCAAAGTGCAATGGTTGTAAGGTACGATACCATATTGACATGAAAGCTTTTGTCATAGTCTAATTTCAGGAGGATCGATGACATCTATGGACAATGATGTCTCCCACAGTGCCACCCGAGGATACCCCTTTGCATGGGGAGGGGTGATCCAAGGTATCGCATGAGGGTGAGCTATGGCAGAGGAGATTGGGCCATCTTCACCATGGTTCTTTAAAAATTTTGCAGCAGATTTCTACCAGGCTTCCCAAACGTACACTCGCGCAATCAGATCAGTGCAAGGGATGTACTTTGGGAAAATTTGTGAAAGCCACCTTTCATGAGAAGAATAGTCGCGCCACGACGATCCTTGAGAGAATTCACACAGACGTGTGTGGACCTTTCTCAGCAGCTTCGACAACAAAGCACATGTATTATGTGATATTTGTTGATGATTTTTCTCATAAGTGTTGGATCTTCTTCATGCAGAAGAAGAGCGAGACATACTCTAAGTTCTGTGAGTTTAAGGCACTGGTGGAGAAAGAATCAGGGAAGCAGGTGAAGGCTCTTAGGAGCGATAATGGTGGTCAATTCATCTATGGCGAATTCAAATACTTTTGTAGCATAGAAGGAATTTGAAGAGAGCTCATAGCGCCTCATAACCCACAGCAGAATGGGGTCACGAAGAGAAAGAACATAACGATCGTGGGTGCTGCATGGGAGATGTTGCATGATCAGGGCCTTCCCATACACTTGTGGGCCGAAGCTTGCAATACTGCGGTTTATGTGCAAAACTGTTGTCCTCAGAGAGTACTTGGCATGAGTACACCCGAGGAAGCGTTTCCTGATAAGAAGCCTCATATTTCTCATTTGAAGATTTTTGGCTCATCTGTTTACATTCATGTGATGAAGGATGCTAGGAAGAAGCTAGAGCCGACCGTAGAGGTTGGGATATTTGTGGGGTACACAGAAACAGCCCACAACTATCGTGTGTATTTTCTAGACAGTTGGAAGACTGTTGTGCGACGGGATATCAAATTTCATGAGGAGAAAGCCATGAAGTGTTTGCTTGAGAGGGAGCCACACTTGCATGCAGATGAGGAGCTATTAGTTCCTAAGGATGAGCCTCAAGATGTGGATCAGCAACAAGAGGAGGTTCATGCAGTGGAAGAAACCACTCATGCAGCGCCAACTATCAAAGGGTGGAAGCACACTACAGAAGCTGAGCAACTGAATCTTGATGCAGAGAAGATTGTAGGAGCACCTACATCATAGCGTAGATAGAGACAGTCACCTGACCGATATACTGGATACACGGCTCTCATGAGCAAGTGTATCGTGACAGAACCATCCTCTTTCGAGAAAGTTGTGGAGGACCCTGCATGGGTAGATGCCATGGTGGAAGAGTATGATTCGATTGTTAGAAACAGTGCATGGGAGATTGTCCCAAGGCCAGAAGTGAAATTAGTGGTAGGTTCGAGATGGATCTACAAAGTGAAGCAAGCAGCTGACATGAGCATCGAGAAGTACAAGGAAAGATTTGTTGCCCGGGGCTTCTTACAGATTGAAGGGATCGACTATTAGGAAACCTTTGCACCTGTCGCAAGGTATTATTCCATACGGAGCATCCTAGCTCTCTCAGCGCAGATGGGATGGAACATTCATCAAATGGATGTGAAGACTGCGTTCCTCAACGGAGTCATTGAGGAGGAGGTGTACATAAAGCAGCTCGAAGGTTTCGAGATCTTCAGCAGCGAGTCGCATGTTTGCATGCTCAAAAGAGCGTTATATGGGTTGAAACAAGCACCTCGTGCTTGGTACACACGGATAGACAGTTATTTCACTGGTCATGGATTCACCAAGAGTGAGGTGGATCCAAACCTATCCCAGATTGTGGTGGAGGGTAAGTTGCTGATCATTGTACTTTATGTAGATGATTTGATTTTGATGGGCAATGAACAATTGATACTCTCATGCAAGGCTGATATTGCAAAAGAGTTTGAGACGAAGGACTTGGGCCTCCTTCATTATTTCCTAGGATTGGAAATTTGGTAGCGCAGTGATGGACTGTTTGTGTCTCAAGGAAAGTATGCCCAGGAGATACTAGAGAAGTTCAACATGCAAGGCTGCAAGCCTATCAACACTCCTCTTCCTGGTGGTTGGAGGAAAGAGGATGCTGCATCGGCAGAGGTAGTGGATGCCATTGTTTACTGACAGTTGGTTATTTCGCTCATGTATCTATTCAATACATGACCTAACATATGCTACGTTGTTAACCCGCTTTCACAAGCTATGGTTAAGCCTACCAAGCTCTTTTGGAAGGCGGGGAAGCATGTATTGAGATATCTCATAGGCACATTGGGATATGGATTATGGTATAGATAGTCGGATGAGGTGAGCCTGCATGGCTTCACGGATGCAGATTGGGCAGGGAGCCCAATGGACAGAAAGATCACATCTGGAGGGATTTTCAGTATCGGTTCGACAACAGTTTCTTGGTACAGCAGGAAGCAGAGATCTGTGGCACTCAGTTCAGCGAAGGCCGAGTACATGACAACAAGTTTGGTTGCATGCGAGGCTATATAGATGAGGAAGATCCTGGTCGAGTTGTTCGGTTCACACTTAGATCCTACTATGATATATTGTGATAATCAGAGTTGCATCAAACTCTCAGTTAAGCCAGTATTTCATGATAGATCTAAACACATTGACATTTGGTATCATCATATCAGATATTGTGTGCAACAGAAGATCATGTTACTTTCTTACATTCCTACGGAGGATTAGGATGTTGATATCTTGACGAAGGCGCTCACCAGGAGCAAATTCAAATGCCATAGAGGCAGGATCGGGGTGGAAGATAATCCCTATCTTGTTGAGAGGGAGTGTTGAGATTGCAACAAGATGATATTCTTAGTGAAAAGAGTCGCCTTCACTAAGTGGGCCCGCAGACTATTTTTGGTGCAAGTTTATTTTTAGACATGTCGATCATATTCTATGAGTTACACGATGCTATTTGTGGATGGTTGGTAAAGTTGGAAAAATAGATGGACTTATATTTTTAGACATACTGGGAGGAATCTATTTTTATATTACCAGTCTAAAAATAGATATGTTGAATATTATTAGCTCTTAATAATATTTGGACTATAAACATTATCTTATTCTCTTGGAGCACTTTAGTTAAGTGCACAGATGTGGCACAAGAGCTGACAGAAGGAATTACACTATTCCTGAGGGTTAAGTGGAGCTATTGCATGGAGACTTCAGTTAGAACTCATGTGACAGAGTTTGGTGGAGTTATTGAGGTAGTTGGTGGAGTTGTGTTCAATTTAACTCAGTTAGACACAGTTGAGCTAGTTGTATCTAGTCTAACTGATTGATACACTAGTGAGAGTGGTGCGAATTAATTATTAATTAATTTACTAAATATTAACTCATTAATCAACTGAAGAATACATCAGTTAACTATAGATTATGGACAGTTTCAGTGGAGACCAGTGGAGAGGTAGGTGAAAGAGCAGGTTGACTATCAGTTGTGACTATGGTGTTGCATGATTTGAAACACACAGTGATTGGAGATGCCAATGAGGATTGCGTGAACAAGGATGGACCAATTCGAGTTCATTCAGAGCCATTCTTCAGCAGGGACTGTGTAGTAGAGGCAGGCTAGTAGGTGGCAAAGATTGGTGCATGGATTTGCTAGATCGGGCTTGATTAGTGTGTAGCAATTGGATTGTACTGAGAGCTTGTGATAAGCTTTGTATGAGGATTGTTACATGATCTCTATGACATATATTATATACAGATATTTCAATGTGTGCATGCAATTGATTTAATTTCCGCAAGTAATGATCAATAGTAGAAGAGATTTTGTATTGTGCATGAAGTCAAATAGTGTGTGATCAGGAGAATCTTGGATTTATAATGCATTAGTTATATAATTTCTACATAGAAAACAACTTTCCACTGCTTAGAATAGTTCTATCGATAAAACCATTGCCAACATCTGGAAGTTTCTTGCTAGGGGAATTGTGAAAGGTTTCAAGTTGCCCCTTATTAGCCTCATATTGAATGGAAATCACCAAAACATAATCATGAGCTCCCATTTAAACTTGGGAATCCCTTGATTTCTGATAGCAAACAAAATATTCATATATTTTTCTTCTCATTGAATCCATATATTGTAGCATCTGTAACACTATTCTCCACACCTCTTGTTAGACAAGTGACACTGGAGACAAAATAAAAAATAAAATAAATTAAATTAAAATATTAATAAGTACAATTAATAATTAAAATTGGATATAATTACATAAGAATATATATGAAAGAAATACCAAGTTCTCTGCGACATACTCAACTGATGAATTCCGCTCCCCTTATAGGTGCATTATATCACTCTAGAGTAGTCTTAGTTATTCGTCTCAGAACTTATTTTTAAGGGTTCAATGACATTCTTTTTCTTACAGTCTATGAACTGTTTAGTTTTTGTATCCACCCCTATTAAAATCAAAATAAAATATTATTAATATTATTATTTACTAATAATTAAATTGATCACATCTATTTTCACTCTAAAAGTGGTTTGCACCTTAAGGGATTTGATCCCTCTCAAAGTTAAGATGAATCTAAGCTAGTTAAACTACCCAAATATGCATATTTATTTGTGTTTGCACTAATTAAACTACCCAAATATTTATATATATTTTTGTATTTTATTATAACTAACATTTGTTTAATTTTGAAAGTTTTTTAATAAGAGAGTATAGATTTTCTTAGTTGTTTAAGAATTTTTTTTAATAAAATTGTGTAGAGGATTTTTAATCCATATGAAATTTTGGGTGAGCACTACACCCATATTCATAACTAATAAAGAAAGTGATAACAAACAAATACACAAATCTTTAACAGAGAAAAATACTAATTAGAAATAATAACCTTGTTGTTGGAGGAAATGGGACGGAAAAATATGGAGGGCCAGAATGGAGATGTGGTGTTTGTACAAGGATGGTCCCAGAACATAAACAAAATAAACTCTCGAGGGGGAGATCTAAATCTAGAGGGGGATATAAATATCTAGGAAAGCCTATAAAGGTGTGTTGGAAATGCGGAAAGGAAGGGCACTTCAAAAAGGACTGTAGGTCTATAGCTCCTAAGAAAGGAAAGGGATCTGATGATGTTCCATCTGCATGGGCGAAAATCACCTCAGATGAAGGTGGGGATGTGTATTTAATTGACTTGGGTGCATCATTTCACTTCACTCCCCATAGAGAGTGGTTCTCCAAGTATGAGAAGTATGATGGTGGTGATGTATTCTTAGGGGATGATAGGAAGGTCGGAATCGTAGGACGTGAAAAAGTCAAGTTGAAATTACAAGTTTGAAGGATTAGAACACATCCTAGTGTTATTCATATTCCTACTTTGGCTAGAAATCTGATTTATGTAAGAAAGATGGATGATCCAGGTGTAAAAATAGTGTTCGAGAAAGATACCTGCAATATGGTTCGGGGAGCACTGGTATTGATGCGGGGAGTTCAGATTGGAACTCTGTACAACATTATGGGTAGCACTATTATTGATGAGTACAACAATTATGTGGTTCCTGAAAGTGGAGCAGAAAGCCTAGTGGTCTCTGGAGAAAAGACCATGCCATGGCATCAAAAACTTAGACATATTGGAGAGAAGGGCCTTCGAATATTGCACAGTAATTGTATGATAGAATTTATGTCTAATTTCTCTCTGTATTTCGATTTCGGTGAACATTGCATATATGGGAAGCAGAATCGGGCGAGTTTCCCTTCTGGTGCTAAGAGGGCGAACAAGATATTAGATCTTGTGCATAATGATGTGTTTGGAAATTTGTTGGTTCCATATCTAGGTAATTATGTGTACTACTTGTCAATTATAGATGAATTCTCAAGGAATACATGGATATATTTTCTGACGAAGAAATTCGAATTCTTTGTCAAATTTAACAAATTTAAGGCTCTAGTAGAAAACCAGACAAAGAAGAAGATAAAGGTGTTGAGGATAGATAATGGAGGAGAATTATGCAAGAAGGAATTTGAAGACTTCTGTCAGAAGTGTGGTATAGCACGATAGAAGAATACTCCATAGACACCACAAAAAAATGGAGTTGAATAAATAGTGAACAACACGTTGATAGAAAAGGCAAGAAGCATACTTAGGGGTACTGGGTTAGGCCAAGAATTCTGGGCAAAGGCAGTGGAGACTACATGCTACCTAGTTAATAAATCACATTCATCGATGTTGGAGGATAAGACTCCACATGACGTATGGACTAGTAAGAAACCCTCTCTTTCACATATGAGGGTATTTGGATGTGATGCATATGTACATGTTCCAAAGGAGAAAAGAACCTAGTCAACGTTTGGAAGAGATTTCAATGGATTTTATCACAAGTTTACCTAAGTCCGAAGGAAAGAGTGTCATCATGGTGGTAGTTGATAGACTTACCAAGTATGCACACTTTTGTGCATTATCTCATCCATTTAAAGAAATTACAGTTGCTACTACATTTATGTAAACAATTCAAAAGCTACATGGAAACCCAAAGATTATTGTAAGTGACAGAGATCCAATTTTTACTGGAAAATTTTGGACGAAATTATTTTCTTTCTTGGGCACTCAACTAGCTCATAGCTCATCTTATCATCCTCAATCTGATGGTCAAACTTAGATAGTGAATAAATGTTTCGAAGGATATCTTCGTTGTTTTATATTTGATAAGAAAAAACAATGGGTCAAGTGGTTACTTCTCGCTGAATGGTGGTATAACACTTCCTTCCATACTATAGCAAAAATGACTCCATTTATGGCACGTTATTGATATCATCCACCATCCATCACATCTTATTTAAGAGAAAATTCTAAGGTTTCAAGCAGTGGAAGATCACATCAAGCATCAATAGAAGTTCTCCAACTCTTAAAGGATAACCTAAATTTGGCACAAAATCGAATGAAACAAGAGGCATATCAACATCGCAACGAGAGAAGTTTTGATGTAGGAGACTGGGTATTTTTACGGCTAGAAAAATACAAACAAATGTCCCTCAAGCAAGATAAGAAGAATAATAAATTATCGCCAAAGTACAATGGTCCTTACAAGGTGTTGCAAAAGATTGGTACTATGGCATACAAATTGGAGCTTCCTACTTCTTCGCGAGTGCATCCAATTTTATATGTTTCATGCTTAAAGAAGGTTATAGGGGACAAAATTCCAGTTCAAACAATATTGCTAGAAATTTATGAGGAAGGAAAAATCATATTGGAACCTAAAGCAGTCACAGAAACAAGAACTCGACAACTACGAAATAGATCAATTTTAGAGTATCTCATCAAATGGAAGAACTTACCCAATGAAGATTCTACATGGGAGGATGAGAATTTTATACAGAAGCATCTGGAGCTACTCAAGAGTTGAGGACAACACTTTTTTGAACGATAGGGGCATGTTAGGTCCCTATATTACTAGTATAGTCCCTTATTGTTTTTGTTGTACCCCTGTAACCCTAATATTGTTATTATGTGCCCTTACATTATTATTTTTAGGTTGGCTAGGATTATATTGTGACACCATGGACTCTTATATATAGAAGGAGGTTTGGTCATTTGTATCATCCAAGAATTGTTCATTTATGTAATGTATTGGAGGTTTCCCCCTCGAAGTGGCTATTTCTAAGGCATTTATCTCTCTTTTCTTCTATTTTCGGAGTTGGTTTCATAGCATGTTCATTATTGATGGTATTGTTTGATTGTTTTCCTTGATCTTCTGTATCTTGTGTTTTCTACCATAGAAACTGGTATTCAGGATCTTTTGTTGCAACCTCCTTCACTTGTTCCTAGAATTTGAATTCCACGTGATTGAAGTATAATTCATACACATAATGCAGTTTTCTACTTAACGCATTGGCAACCCGGTTTTCTTTTCCTTTAATGTGTTGCATTTCAAAGTCAAATTCTCTTAAGAACGCATTCCACTTAGCCTAGCGAGCATTTAAGTCATCTTGTTTAAAATAGCTGGTCAAGCTTCTATGGTTAGTTTTCAGCACAGACCTTTTTCCCAATAAGTAGTGCCTCCATATTTTGAGTACATACACCATTGCGGTCAACTCCAGATCATATACGGAGTATCGTTGTTCATGATCTTTTAACTTTCTAGATTCATATGCCATAACCTTCCCATCTTGTGACAACATCGCTCCTAATCCTTTTTTGCTAGCGTAGGTGCAAACTTCAAACTCTAAATTTGGATCTGCCACATTCAAAATAGGATTTGTGGTCAGTAATTGTTTTAACTTTTCAAACAATGTTTATTGTCAGATTCACAGTGTTTACTTTCAGATGAACAACTCTATGTTCTTCCTATGTATTATGATTAATTGTATTCTGCATTTTGTATTTCTTTAAGATTAGAAATAATTCTCATTTTTAAGAATAAAATAGAACTCATATTTGCAAATAAATTAGTTCTAATTTTTACTGTTATTTACAATATTGATATTTGGATTCTCAGCACTATCTTTTCCCGGCAATTATTTTCTTGGAAACATTGTTTTTGTTCCCTGGAATAACATACTATGCACAGGTGACTGGACCACCTCAAGAGGGTTCATCCTCTGTCCATGTATTTGATGATACCCAGATCTTAGATCTATCTTTGAAAGGACAGTTGCCCCTTTTACTTGGTAAAAAATATCATCGATTCAAAGAAGCGGGTATTTGTTCTTAACAGTTAATTTGTTAAGCTGTTTGTAGTCCATACACATTCGCATTGTACCATCCTTCTTATTTACAAACAACACGGGTGCCCCCGGGGCGACACAGTAGGACGAATATGTCCCTTGTCCAGTAATTCTTCAAGGAATATAGTTTTTCAAGGAAAACTTCATGAGGAAATCCGCAGGATGCTTCTCAACACTTATGGATGCAATCCATAGTAAACCTGTTGACAGACTAGTGCATCTTAACCAGGGGGAGTCGAATTAGCAACTTGCTTGCATAGCCAAATACCCAATAACTTTGGAAGCAATTGGTTGAGCTAACCCCTCGTGTGTGGGTGTTTAATACAAAAAACAGTGCACCACAAATGAAGTGGCCTAGGAATAAACACACGGTGGGAAACATTTGGCAGCGATGGGTAGCGGACAACTTTGTATGGTGGATCATCATGGTTTCGATAAGTTGTCCCTAGCTAGTAACATCAATCTTTGGGTTAATAATGATTGACCCTTAGCCATCAATGTTGGAGCCAAATGGTTGCTTGTTAGGGAGTCTATGGTTTCCCACACCTTTTCTTTTATAGCTTTTCTAGCATAGAGACAAGGTTAGCCTCCCAAACCCTGAGATTTTTTAAAGTAGCGTGGACATGTTGGAGAGAATGTAGGTTGTTCCGTACTCATGGTACATGGGGTCCCTTCGTATCTTAAGTCACTGTTTTTTCCATAACCTTTAATGTGCTACATTTCAAAGTCAATTTCTCTTAAGAGCGCATTACACCTAGCCTGGCGAGCATTTAAGTCAGCTTGTTTAAAATAGCTGGTCAAGCTTCTATGGTTAGTTTTTAGCACAAACCTTTTTCCCAATAAGTAGTGCCTCCATATTTTGAGTACATACACCATTGTGGTCAACTCCAGATCATATACGGAGTATCGTTGTTCATGATCTTTTAAATTTCTAGATTCATATGCCATAACCTTCCCATCTTGTGACAACATCGCTCCTAATCCTTCTTTGCTAGCGTAGGTGCAAACTTCAAACTCTAAATTTGGATCTGCCACATTCAAAATAGGAGTTGTGGTCAGCAATTGTTTTAACTTTTCAAACAATGTTTATTGTAAGATTCACAGTGTCTACTTTCAGATGAACAACTCTATGTTCTTCCTATGTATTATGAGTAATTGTATTCTGCATTTATGTATTTCTTTAAGATTAGAAATAATTCTCATTTTTAAGAATAAAATAGAACTCATATTTACGAATAAATTAGTTCTAATTTTTACTGTTATTTACAATATTGATATTTGGATTCTAAGCACTATCTTTTCCCGGCAATTATTTTCTTGGAAACATTGTTTTTGTTCCCTGGAATAACATACTATGCACAGGTGACCGGACCACCTCAAGAGGGTTCATCCTCTGTCCATGTATTTGATGATACCCAGATCTTAGATCTATCTTTGAAAGGACAGTTTCCCCTTTTACTTGGTAAAAAATATCATCGATTCAATGAAGCGGGTATTTGTTCTTAACAGTTAATTTGTTAAGCTGTTTGTAGTCCATACACATTCACATTGTACCATCCTTCTTATTTACAAACAACACGGGTGCCCCCAGGGCGACACAGTAGGACGAATATGTCCCTTGTCCAATAATTCTTCAAGGAATATAGTTTTTCAAGGAAAACTTCATGAGGAAATCCACATGATGCTTCTCAACACTTATGGATGCAATCCATAGTAAACCTATTGACAGACTAGTGCATCTTACCCAGGGGGAGTCGAATTAGCGACTTGCTTGCATAGCCAAATACCCAATAACTTTGGAAGCAATTGGTTGAGCTAACCCCTCGTGTGTGGGTGTTTAATACAAAAAACAGTGCACCACAAATGAAGTGGCCTAGGAATAAACACACGGTGGGAAACATTTGGCAGCGATGGGTAGCAGACAACTTTGTATGGTGGATCATCATGGTTTCGATAAGTTGTCCCTAGCTAGTAACATCAATCTTTGGGTTAATAATGATTGACCCCTAGCCATCAATGTTGGAGCCAAATGGTTGCTTGTTAAGGAGTCTATGGTTTCCCACACCTTTTCTTTTATAGCTTTTCTAGCATAGAGACAAGGTTAGCCTCCCAAACCCTGAGATTTTTTAAAGTAGCGTGGACATGTTGGAGAGAATGTAGGTTGCTCCTTACTCATGGTACATGGGGTCCCTTCGAATCTTAAGTCACTATTTTTTCCATATTTCAAGGATCAAGTTTGAAAATTAACGTGTTTAATTAGTAGCCACACAAATTTGATAAGGTTTGGCCAGTTAACTTTTTGTTCAATGAAATTGTCATTTATTAATTACTTTCAACTTTGGTTCTAAAAATTATTACATATAGTGATACATATCTATTTACCTATGCAATAGTTCATATGTATCCTTACAAGTTCTTGGTATTGAGTATTGACATTACTAGAATGGTTGACATTACCACAATGCCTTTGCTCACTAGTGCAGGGATAGAATGTCTTGGAATGATCCCTTGGATCTCTTCCCACTAGCCGAAGGACACATTACCCAATGGACTGAAGTAATGAGGTTGCTGGTATATGTAAAATGTTGTGATATTAAAGACTGTCTCCATTAAATAAAATAAAATAATATCAAAAGACATTATTATTTCTTAAGATATGGAGAAACGGTGAACGTGAAAGGTTGGGTCGGTGTAGAGATCACCCGCCAAAATGGGCGTGGACCCGAAAACCCAACGACCCAATTCTTTTATAATTTATTTGTTGGAGCGTTGATATATATATAATAACAATCAATCATACTAATTTGGCTTAAAATGATTCAATATAACAAGGATAGCATCATAGAGATCTATTTGGGAGTGAGCTAGTCTTCTTCTTCGCCATAAATAAATTTCGCTGGCGGTCGGAATATCTTGATGGAGAGCCGCAGCAAAAAAGAAGAATTCAGTTGGTTTCCGATGATACAAGAATTCATGCGGCAACAAGAAAGAGAAAGAGATGAAAATAATGACAATTGCGGAAGAAGAAGCAAGAGGAGGAAGCGTTTTGATGTAGACGACGACCAACGCAAATTGAGTTCCGTGTTCACCCCTGAATGGAGAGAAGTTGTCACTAGCTTTGCACAAAACATTCCAATGGACCTTCTCATTCGAGAGTTTAATCGCTATTACAAAAACGTACCCGCGATTTCATCTGACAAAGATTGTAAGGCCGTTGCCCTTGTTGAAAAAGAAAAAGAAAAAGAAAAGAAAATGGTGATCATGGAGTGAGTACTGATTTTGATTTTGATATTCCAGATGATGTAATAGGTAACATTCTTTCCAAAATCAGAGTGACTGAGATTTTAGCCTCTTGGTCTATAAGCGATGATTGGGCCAGAGTTTGTGCTTCCGAACAATTGCGGTCTGAAAATGTAAAGGTTGAGAAGTTCATTGTGATTAATAACAGTAACTTGTGAAATCTCAACTCATAAGTTTTCTCACCATTATTTTACCACACAATTCTGAAGACCTTTACTCTCTCGTTGTTGATGGAACAACAGAGATGCTACTCGATTGGGTCACGGGTGTTTTTTAGGTTTATTTGTTCGGTAATTGTGAGGCTGCAGGAGGTCAAAGTTGCAGTGTCCACCTTGCTCAATATTCTTCCGCTACAAACCTGTGGACACTAGAACAAATTTTGCTTCATGGTGTTCCTCTCTCCTCCACTTGTTTTCCATCTCCTTTATCGAGTTTTCGCCGGGGTCATACTCTTACCTGTATTTCCTCTAATTTCCAATCATTTCGTTATGAATGTGGCCGCTACGCCACCGTGGCTGCAAATCTGTTTTTGAATATCCCCCGGGCTACAATAGACTTTAAAAGTCATCAAGGCTCACTACCCATTATGCTCCCCTGTCGCGTACGGAATGGTGATTCTGGACTCATATTCGTGGGTAGATTGAACGAAAATGAATCAGGGAAAGGGATGTTTGGAAAACTACCAATAGTCCCCCATTCTTCATTGGGTATATGGAAGATATTTGGTAGAGGGCAGTGGGAGATGATTGATACCATCAAGGCTGAAGTGATTGAAGATATGATTAAATCCTCAGAAGGAACAGATTTTCTTCTTGTAGGGGATGGTCATCACACAATATGGTTTATGCTGAGGGGTAGTGACAGTATGGTGGAATATAATACAATAACAAAGGAATTGCTGATGTTACCTGGTTGTCCAGGGGGCGGGTACATGGATACCAATTTTCATTGGAAAGCAGTTTTAGCCAAATTTCAATTTTAGTTTAGAGTTCCATAGCGTCCTCCTCTCAACTCTGTTATACCAACGGTGTTTTATCATTTTTTTTTTTTTGTGTTTTATCATTTTTTTTTGTCTAATTATTATTAGACTATATTAATAAAAACGCCTTTTTCTTCTTTCAATGTTACTGAGAAGTATGTTAAATTACTGTTATTGTAGAAGTGGAAGGAACAAAGAAGTAGGAAAGTCCTTGATTATTATGGAAAGAAATGAACATTTACAGACATAACTCAAAAAATAGAATATGTATTATCTCTATTTCTTTAATAGAAAGATAAAGTGTTTTTTCTTTTTCTTGAAACAATCTAGCTGTCCATGTTAAAGGTTTGTTAGTTTCATTTGAATTTGCTTTCTTAATATTTAAGGAAATAGCGGATGGCTTTTTTTTTATAGTTTAATGTTGTGTTTTCAGAATTTTCTGAAAATAAATCATACCCATTGCTCCACAAACACAACTAGCTGTATAATTAAGCGTGGAAAGAAAATAATTGTCTCGCCCAACTACCCAAAGTAACTCCAATTGACAAGTCAAGAAATAAACTACCTCACTAAAAAGGAATTTGAAGAGACAAGATGGTCATCACACAATATGGTTTATGCTGAGGGGTAGTGACAAGATGGTGGAATATAATACAATAACAAAGGAATTGCCGATGTTACCGGTTGTCCAGGGGGCGGGTACATGGATACCAATTTTCATTGGAGCGCTTTAGCCAAATTTCAATTTTAGTTTAGAGTTCCAGCTTCCTCCCTCTCAACTCGTTATACCAACCGGTATTTTATCATTTTTTTTTTGTTTGTGTTATCATTTTTTTGTCTTAATTATTGTGGGACTATATTAATAAAAACTACTTTTCTTTCTTTCAATGTTATCGAGAAGTATGTTAAATCACTGTTATTGTAAAAGTGGAAGGAACAAAGAAGTAGGAAAGTCCTTGATTATTATGGAAAGAAATGAACATTTACAGACATAACTCAAAAAATAGAATATGTATTATCTCTATTTCTTTAATAGAAAGATAAAGTGTTTTTTCTTTTTCTTGAAACAATCTAGCTGTCCATGTTAAAGGTTTGTTAGTTTCCATTTGAATTTGCTTTCTTAATATTTAAGGAAATAGCGGATGGTTTTTTTTTTTAATAGCTCAGTGTTGTGTTTTCTGTGAATTTTCTGAAAATAAAATCATACCCATTGCTCCACAAACACAGAACTAGCTAGTAATTAAGTGGAAAGAAAATAATTGTTCCACTCAACTACCCAAAGTAACTCCAATTGACAAGTCAGTAAAATAAACTACCTCACTAAAAAAGGAATTTGAAGAGACAGTATGGTCATCACACAATATGGTTTATGCTGAGGGGTAGTCACAGTATGGTGGAATATAATACAATAACAAAGGAATTGCTGATGTTACCTGGTTGTCCAGGGGGCGGGTACATGGATACCAATTTTCATTGGAAAGCAGTTTTAGCGAAATTTCTATTTTAGTTTAGAGTTCCGTAGCTTCCTCCTCTCAACTCTATTATACCAACGGTGTTTTATCATTTTTTTTTTTGTGTTTTACGATTTTTTTTTGTCTAATTATTATTAGACTATATTAATAAAAACGCCTTTTTCTTCTTTCAATGTTACTGAGAAGTATGCTAAATTACTGTTATTGTAGAAGTGGAAGGAACAAAGAAGTAGGAAAGTCCTTGATTATTATGGAAAGAAATGAACATTTACAGACATGACTCAAAAAATAGAATATGTATTATCTCTATTTCTTTAATAGAAAGATAAAGTGTTTTTTCTTTTTCTTGAAACAATCTAGCTGTCCATGTTAAAGGTTTGTTAGTTTCCATTTGAATTTGCTTTCTTAATATTTAAGGAAATAGCGGATGGCTTTTTTTTTATAGCTCAATGTTGTGTTTTCTGTGAATTTTCTGAAAATAAAATCATACCCATTGCTCCACAAACACAGAACTAGCTAGTAATTAAGTGGAAAGAAAATAATTGTTCCGCTCAACTACCCAAAGTAACTCCAATTGACAAGTCAGTAAAATAAACTACCTCACTAAAAAAGGAATTTGAAGAGACAGTATGGTCATCACACAATATGGTTTATGCTGAGGGGTAGTGACAGTATGGTGGAATATAATACAATAACAAAGGAATTGATGATGTTACCTGGTTGTCCAGGGGGCGGGTACATGGATACCAATTTTCATTGGAAAGCAGTTTTAGCCAAATTTCAATTTTAGTTTAGAGTTCCATAGCGTCCTCCTCTCAACTCTGTTATACCAACGGTGTTTTATCATTTTTTTTTTTGTGTTTTATCATTTTTTTTTGTCTAATTATTATTAGACTATATTAATAAAAACGCCTTTTTCTTCTTTCAATGTTACTGAGAAGTATGTTAAATCACTGTTATTGTAAAAGTGGAAGGAACAAAGAAGTAGGAAAGTCCTTGATTATTATGGAAAGAAATGAACATTTACAGACATAACTCAAAAAATAGAATATGTATTATCTCTATTTCTTTAATAGAAAGATAAAGTGTTTTTTCTTTTTCTTGAAACAATCTAGCTGTCCATGTTAAAGGTTTGTTAGTTTCCATTTGAATTTGCTTTCTTAATATTTAAGGAAATAGCGGATGGCTTTTTTTTTTTTATAGCTCAATGTTGTGTTTTCTGTGAATTTTCTGAAAATAAAATCATACCCATTGCTCCACAAACAAAGAACTAGCTAGTAATTAAGTGGAAAGAAAATAATTGTTCCGCTCAACTACCCAAAGTAACTCCAATTGACAAGTCAGTAAAATAAACTACCTCACTAAAAAAGGAATTTGAAGAGACAGTATGGTCATCACACAATATGGTTTATGGGTTGTGACAAGATGGTGGAATATAATACAATAAATAAGGAATTACCGATGTTACCTGCTGTCCAGGCGTGGTACATGGATACCAATTTTCATTGGTGCGTTTTAGCCAAATTTCAATTTTAGTTTAGAGTTCCATAGCTTCCTCCTCTCAACTCTGTTATACCAACTGTGTTTTATCATTTTTTTTTTGTTTGTGTTTTATCATTTTTTTTTGTCTAATTATTATTAGACTATATTAATAAAAACGCCTTTTTCTTCTTTCAATGTTACTGAGAAGTATGTTAAATCACTGTTATTGTAAAAGTGGAAGGAACAAAGAAGTAGGAAAGTCCTTGATTATTATGGAAAGAAATGAACATTTACACATAACTCAAAAAATAGAATATGCATTATCTCTATTTCTTTATTAGAAAGATAAAGTGTTTTTTCTTTTCTTGAAACAATCTAATGGCCCATGTTAAAGGTTTGTTAGTTTCCATTTAACCTATTTAATATTTAAGGAAATAGCGGATGGCTTTTTTTTTATAGCTCAATGTTGTGTTTTCTGGTGAATTTTCTGAAAAATAAAATATACCCATTGCTCCAATACAAACACATAACTAGCTAGTAATTAAGTGGAAAGAAAATAATTGTTCCGCCTCAACTACCCAAAGTAACTCCACCGACAAGTCGCAAAATAAACTACTTCACTAAAAAGGAATTTGAAGAGACAAGATGGTCATCACACAATATGGTTTATGCTGAGGGGTAGTGACAGTATGGTGGAATATAATACAATAACAAAGGAATTGCTGATGTTACCTGGTTGTCCAGGGGGCGGGTACATGGATACCAATTTTCATTGGAAAGCAGTTTTAGCCAAATTTCTATTTTAGTTTAGAGTTCCATAGCTTCCTCCTCTCAACTCTGTTATACCAACTGTGTTTTATCATTTTTTATTTTTATTTTTTGTGTTTTATCATTTTTTTTTGTCTAATTATTATTAGACTATATTAATAAAAACGCCTTTTTCTTCTTTCAATGTTACTGAGAAGTATGTTAAATCACTGTTATTGTAAAAGTGGAAGGAACAAAGAAGTAGGAAAGTCCTTGATTATTATGGAAAGAAATGAACATTTACAGACATAACTCAAAAAATAGAATATGTATTATCTCTATTTCTTTAATAGAAAGATAAAGTGTTTTTTCTTTTTCTTGAAACAATCTAGCTGTCCATGTTAAAGGTTTGTTAGTTTCCATTTGAATTTGCTTTCTTAATATTTAAGGAAATAGCGGATGGCTTTTTTTTTTATAGCTCAATGTTGTGTTTTCTGTGAATTTTCTGAAAATAAAATCATACCCATTGCTCCACAAACACAGAACTAGCTAGTAATTAAGTGGAAAGAAAAATAATTGTTCCGCCTCAACTACCCAAAGTAACTCCAATTGACAAGTCAGTAAAATAAACTACCTCACTAAAAAAGGAATTTGAAGAGACAGTATGGTCATCACACAATATGGTTTATGCTGAGGGGTAGTGACAGTATGGTGGAATATAATACAATAACAAAGGAATTGCTGATGTTACCTGGTTGTCCAGGGGGCGGGTACATGGATACCAATTTTCATTGGAAAGCAGTTTTAGCCAAATTAGTTTAGAGTTCCGTAGCTTCCTCCTCTCAACTCTATTATACCAACGGTGTTTTATCAATTTTTTTTGTCTAATTATTATTAGACTATATTAATAAAGACGCCTTTTTCTTCTTTCAATGTTACTGAGAAGTATGTTAAATCACTGTTATTGTAAAAGTGGAAGGAACAAAGAAGTAGGAAAGTCCTTGATTATTATGGAAAGAAATGAACATTTACAGACATAACTCAAAAAATAGAATATGTATTATCTCTATTTCTTTAATAGAAAGATAAAGTGTTTTTTCTTTTTCTTGAAACAATCTTAGTCATTCATGTTAAAGGTTTGTTAGTTTCCATTTGAATTTGCTTTCTTAATATTTAAGGAAATAGCGGATGGCTTTTTTTTTTTTATAGCTCAATGTTGTGTTTTCTGTGAATTTTCTGAAAATAAAATCATACCCATTGCTCCACAAACAAAGAACTAGCTAGTAATTAAGTGGAAAGAAAATAATTGTTCCGCTCAACTACCCAAAGTAACTCCAATTGACAAGTCAGTAAAATAAACTACCTCACTAAAAAAGGAATTTGAAGAGACAGTATGGTCATCACACAAAATGGTTTATGCTGAGGGGTAGTGACAGTATGGTGGAATATAATACAATAACAAAGGAATTGCTGATGTTACCTGGTTGTCCAGGGGGCGGGTACATGGATACCAATTTTCATTGGAAAGCAGTTTTAGCCAAATTTCTATTTTAGTTTAGAGTTCCATAGCGTCCTCCTCTCAACTCTGTTATACCAACGATGTTTTATCATTTTTTTTTTGTGTTTTATCATTTTTTTTTGTCTAATTATTATTAGACTATATTAATAAAAACGCCTTTTTCTTCTTTCAATGTTACTGAGAAGTATGTTAAATCACTGTTATTGTAGAAGTGGAAGGAACAAAGAAGTAGGAAAGTCCTTGATTATTATGGAAAGAAATGAACATTTACGTATTACACTCAAAAAATAGAATATGTATTATCTCTATTTCTTTAATAGAAAGATAAAGTGTTTTTTCTTTTTCTTGAAACAATCTAGCTGTCCATGTTCAAGGTTTGTTAGTTTCCATTTGAATTTGCTTTCTTAATATTTAAGGAAATAGCGGATGGCTTTTTTTTTTTTATAGCTCAATGTTGTGTTTTCTGTGAATTTTCTGAAAATAAAATCATACCCATTGCTCCACAAACAAAGAACTAGCTAGTAATTAAGTGGAAAGAAAATAATTGTTCCGCTCAACTACCCAAAGTAACTCCAATTGACAAGTCAGTAAAATAAACTACCTCACTAAAAAAGGAATTTGAAGAGACAGTATGGTCATCACACAATATGGTTTATGCTGAGGGGTAGTGACAGTATGGTGGAATATAATACAATAACAAAGGAATTGCTGATGTTACCTGGTTGTCCAGGGGGCGGGTACATGGATACCAATTTTCATTGGAAAGCAGTTTTAGCCAAATTAGTTTAGAGTTCCGTAGCTTCCTCCTCTCAACTCTATTATACCAACGGTGTTTTATCATTTTTTTTTGTCTAATTATTATTAGACTATATTAATAAAGACGCCTTTTTCTTCTTTCAATGTTACCGAGAAGTATGTTAAATCACTCTTATTGTAGAAGTGGAAGGAACAAAGAAGTAGGAAAGTCCTTGATTATTATAGAAAGAAATGAACATTTACAAGCATAACTCGAAAAATAGAATATGTATGTTTTTTCTTTTTCTTGAAATAATCTAGCTATCCATGTTAAAGGTTTGTTAGTTTTCGTTTGAATTTACTTTCTTAATATTTAAGGAAATAGCAAATGGAATTTTTTTTATAGCTCAATGTTGTGTTTTCTGTGAATTTTCTGAAAATAAAATCATACCCATTGCTCCACAAACACAGAACTAGCTAGTAATTAAGTGGAAAGAAATTAATTGTTCCGCTCAACTAACCAAAGTAACTCCAATTGACAAGTCAGTAAAATAAACTACCTCACTAAAAAAGGAATTTGAAGAGACCCACTTGTGGTCTTGTTTTTTATTGAAGTTCTAAACCAACTTTCATAATCTTATAAGTGAAAAGGTACATGCTCTTGTTTTTCATCGTCTTGTATGCCAACCTCAAATCACTTTATGTGCTTTTTCTTTTGCTTGTAATAATTACGAGAGCATGACCTTAATTTTTCATTTTTTTGTTAGGATATTGTTGCTTTCCAAAATAGCATTGATTGAGAAATCATATAGCAAGAATAGGACATTCTAGCTTGGATCCATAACATGTGGTCCCCGAAAGGGAATATTGAATTTCAGATCAAGGCCAAAGGGTTCTTTACAGTGATCTTTGAATATCTAGAGGGTCGTAAGCGGATCTTTGAAAATGGCCCTTCCTTCATGGGCAGTGCAGGCCTCTTCATTGGCTGTTGGGAAGAATACTACAAACCAAACAAAGAGGAGTTCACTGTTGCCCTTGTATGGGTGTGACTCTACTCCCTCCTTGATTTCTGGGAGCCCGATATCCTTGAAGTAATCGGGAACTCAATAGGAGTGTTTTTCAAAACCTTGGAAATCAGTAAACAAAAAAGGCATGCGACCTATGCCCATATTTGTGTCCATATGAACATCTCTCAACCCTTACTGGAATCTATCGACCTGATCTACCATGACTCCACCTGGACTCAACTGCTGGACTATGAGCACGCCCCTTTCAAATGTCGCAGATGCCATGAATATGGTCATCTCTTCCGATATTGCTCACTACCCATTATTCTCCCTTGTCGCGTACGGAATGGTGATTCTGGACTCATTGGTGGGTAGATTGAACGAAAATGAATCAGGGAAAGGGATGTTTGGAAAGCTACCAATAGTCCCCCATTCTTCATTGGGTATATGGAAGATATTTGGTAGAGGGTAGTGGGAGATGATTGATACCATCAAGCCTGAAGTGATTGAAGATATGATTAAATCCTCAGAAGGAACAGATTTTCTTCTTGTAGGGGATGGTCATCACACAATATGGTTTATGCTGAGGGGTAGTGACAGTATGGTAGAATATAATACAATAACAAAGGAATTGCTGATGTTACCTGGTTGTCCAGGGGGCGGGTACATGGATACCAATTTTCATTGGAAAGCAGTTTTAGCCAAATTTCTATTTTAGTTTAGAGTTCCATAGCGTCCTCCTCTCAACTCTGTTATACCAACGATGTTTTATCATTTTTTTTTTGTGTTTTATCATTTTTTGTCTAATTATTATTAGACTATATTAATAAACGCCTTTTTCTTCTTTCAATATTCTTGAGAAGTATGTTAAATCAACATTGTGCCTTAGGGAACAAAGAAGTAGGAAAGTCCTTGATTATTATGGAAAGAAATGAACATTTACGGACATAACTCAAAAAATAGAATATGTATTATCTCTATTTTTTTTAATAGAAAGATGAAGTACTTTTCTTTTCTTGAAACAATCTAGCTGTCCATGTTAAAGGTTTGTTAGTTTCCATTTGAATTTGCTTTCTTAATATTTAAGGAAATAGCGGATGGCTTTTTTTTTATAGCTCAATGTTGTGTTTTCTGTGAATTTTCTGAAAATAAAATCATACGCATTGTTCCACAAACACAGAACTAGCTAGTAATTAAGTGGAAAGAAAATAATTGTTCCGCTCAACTACCCAAAGTAACTCCAATTGACAAGTCAGTAAAATAAACTACCTCACTAAAAAAGGAATTTGAAGAGACCCACTTGTGGTCTTGTTTTTTATTGAAGTTCTAAACCAACTTTCATAATCTTATAAGTGAAAAGGTACATGCTCTTGTTTTTCATCGTCTTGTATGCCAACCTCAAATCACTTTATGTGCTTTTTCTTTTTCTTGTAGTAATTACGAGAGCATGACCTTAATTTTTCATTTTTTTGTTAGGATATTGTTGCTTTCCAAAATAGCATTGATTGAGAAATCATATAGCAAGAATAGGACATTCTAGCTTGGATCCATAACATGTGGTCCCCGAAAGGGAATATTGAATTTCAGATCAAGGCCAAAGGGTTCTTTACAGTGATCTTTGAATATCTAGAGGGTCGTAAGCGGATCTTTGAAAATGGCCCTTCCTTCATGGGCAGTGCAGGCCTCTTCATTGGCTGTTGGGAAGAATACTACAAAACAAACAAAGAGGAGTTCACTGTTGCCCCTGTATGGGTGTGACTCTACTCCCTCCTTGATTTCTGGGAGCCCGATATCCTTGAAGTAATCGGGAACTCAATAGGAGTGTTTGTCAAAACCTTGGAAATCAGTAAACAAAAAAGGCATGCGACCTATGCCCATATTTGTGTCCATATGAACATCTCTCAACCCTTAATGGAATCTATCGACCTGATCTACCATGACTCCACCTGGACTCAACTGCTGGACTATGAGCACGCCCCTTTCAAATGTCGCAGATGCCATGAATATGGTCATCTCTTCCGATATTGCTCACTACCCATTATGCTCCCCTGTCGCGTACGGAATGGTGATTTTGGACTCATATTGGTGGGTAGATTGAACGAAAATGAATCAGGGAAAGGGATGTTTGGAAAACTACCAATAGTCCCCCATTCTTCATTGGGTATATGGAAGATATTTGGTAGAGGGCAGTGGAAGATGATTGATACCATCAAGGCTGAAGTGATTGAAGATATGATTAAATCCTCAGAAGGAACAGATTTTCTTCTTGTAGGGGATGGTCATCACACAATATGGTTTATGCTGAGGGGCAGTGACAGTATGGTGGAATATAATACAATAACAAAGGAATTGCTGATGTTACCTGGTTGTCCAGTGGGCGGGTACATGGATACCAATTTTCATTGGAAAGCAGTTTTAGCCAAATTTCTATTTTAGTTTAGAGTTCCGTAGCTTCCTCCTCTCAACTCTATTATACCAACGGTGTTTTATCATTTTTTTTTGTCTAATTATTATTAGACTATATTAATAAAGATGCCTTTTTCTTCTTTCAATGTTACCGAGAAGTATGTTAAATCACTCTTATTGTAGAAGTGTAGAAGTGGAAGGAACAATGAAGTAGGAAAGTCCTTGATTATTATAGAAAGAAATGAACATTTACAAGCATAACTCGAAAAATAGAATATGTATGTTTTTTCTTTTTCTTGAAATAATCTAGCTATCCATGTTAAAGGTTTGTTAGTTTTCGTTTGAATTTACTTTCTTAATATTTAAGGAAATAGCGAATGGAATTTTTTTTATATCTCAATGTTGTGTTTAAAATCATTCCCATTGCTCCACAAACACAAAACAAAGTTCCCACAATTTTGGCTTTGCCTTTGCTGCAACCACACAGTAGATTTACTTTATTTTCTCCATTCTACACATTTTAAACTCTCTTTAAGCTTTGAAGACTGCAAGATAATTCAACTGAAAGAATCAACTATTGATTTTGAATAATGTGGCTCTAAATATAAACCCTGAAATCTAAGCCATTGCAACAATGTTTATCAAAACATCAATGTTCAACATGTCACTAGCCAGTAATTGGGTGGAAAGATAATAATTGTTCATCTCAATTACCCAAAATAACTCCAATTGACAAGTCAATAAAACAAACTACCTCACTGAAAAAGGAATTTGAAGAGACCCACTTGTGGTCTTGTTTTTTATTGAAGTTCTAAACCAACTTTCATAATCTTATAAGAGAAAATATACATGCTCTTGTTTTTCATGGTCTTGTATGCCAACCTCAAATACATGCTCTTGTTTTTTATTTGAAGATACATGCTCTTGTTTTTCATGCTCTTAGATTTTCATAGTTTTTCATTTTTTTTTGTTAGGATATTGTTGCTTTCCAAAATAGCATTGGTTGAGAAATCATATAGCAAGAATAGGACATTCTGGCTTGGATCCAGAACATGTGGTCCCCAAAAGGGTTCTTTACAGTGATCTTTGAATATCTGGAGGGCCGTAAGCGGATCTTTGAAAATGGCCCTTCCTTCATGGGCAGTGTAGGCCTCTTCATTGGATGTTGGGAAGAATACTACAACCCAAACAAAGAGGAGTTTACTGTTGCCCCTGTTTGGGTGTGACTCTACTCCCTCCTTGATTTTTGGGAGCCCGATATCCTTGAACAAATCAGGAACTCAATAGGGGTGTTTGTCAAAACCTCAGAAATTACTAAACGTAAAAGGCATGAAACCTATGCCCATATTTGTGTCCATATGAACATCTCTCAACCCTTGCTGGAATCTATCGACTGATTTACCATGACTCCACCTGCACTCAATTGCTAGACTATGAGCACATCCCTTTCAAATGTTGCAGATGCCATGTGTTGATCACGTCAGCATTCTATTGAAATCTTGACAAGCAATCCTGCTTAAACCTATCAAATCCCCTCTTTTTTGCCCTGAGAAATTCATTTCCTGCTCATCGTTGCCTTCTCTCATCCTCAAAACTACATAAAAAGGCCGAAATCCCACATTATAATATATTTAAGGCTTAGCACCTTTCAGCCCTAGCCCCTGCACCTTTTTCTCCACATGACCGGAGGTCAAAACCGAGTGCTAGCCATAAAAGCGCTTGTCACATATGTATATCGGGCGCGTTTACAACCGTCGATCTGTACAGATCTGACGACATTCACATGTCTTCATCGTGCCCGTGGCCCACTCTATTCATCGCTCGTATCGCCTGTCCGCCGTCCATTTAAACCGCGGATCAACAGCTCATAGTACTCCCGCCCTGGTGGTCCTCGCTCCGTGCACTGTACAAAACTGGTGGTTTATATCGCACCGCCTTTCCGAGGCGGGCGGTATTTCTCATTTCGGAGCGATTCCATACATAATTTTCCACGTGTCCTCGTGTACGGCTCAAAAAACGCCCTCCATCGCGCGTTATCGTTCGTCCATAGACACGGTGCGATATCCACGAGAGTTGTCCAATTTGGGGCGATCCATCTGACGGTAGTTGCTCCACGAAACTGTGCGGAAGATAACTCGAGGAAATCGTACTCCTCGCCCACCATTCATCGTCCTCCGATGCATTTTCAGCCGTTGATCTACTTCTGAGATCTGACGGTCCAAGTCACTTACCTCTTTGCCAGTTGACTCTGTACCTCCACGTCACCCGTTCCACGTGTTTGACGTATTTTTCCTCTGCCATTATACATTTCATTTGTTATTCAAAATTCACTGTTTACGTTAAAAACCTTCACCAGTACATCCTCCATCACTTCACTATGTTTTAATCACCACCCTGCATTGTTTCATCATTTCTCCATGTCTGCACAACCATTTTCATCGATCCCGCCACGTCCATCATCCCCAAGCCTGGTTTTCCTAGCGAGTTTGCGGGTTTTGCAGGGTTACAGCAGCGGAAGATGGCCAGGATTTACATTCTTCATTATAGTAACAGAGAACACATCAAAGGACCATTTTTCAGGGGCTGTAATTATGAAAGAAGGCCCGGGAAGATATTTCGACAAGACTTCCATTAAAGAAGTAGGGTTAAAAATTTGTCGAACCCTCCAGAGTCATTCAAAGCACAGATCGCACAGATGGACATATTAATGGAGTAGTAGAGAAATATCAGTGGATGATCGAGGAATTCAACATTCAACATTGAATATCTTAAACCATAATTCAGAGTTAGAAGGCAGAGGGTACCATTCGCAGAAAAAATACCTTAAGGCTTTCTTTTCAGCACCATTCTCTTTCAGAAAAGGACGGAATTTCTATGAGATTTTACTTCTTTGCCGTGTCCTTGAAGAGATTTCTAACCAGTGCATTTATTTCAATAAGAAGGCATCGGAGTACATACAACACTACAAATTCATTCAGCATATGTGCGTGCACGTTTCTTCCATCTTATCTTAATGAGACAATTAAATGTTCATCACCTACTCCCTTTTCGAGCTTTCTTTTTCTCCTATAAAGCTCCCGAAGAACAAAGGATTTAAGGTTCCAGATTTTATCAGAAAATTATGCAATGAAAGGATTTTTGTATACATTTTGTTGAACTCTTGTATGAAGGCTCAGAGCCCGTAGGGTCTCAGTGAGGAGGAGTTCCATCTGTTAAAGAGGATTCTGGTCTTTGGTATTTCACAGTTTGTAACTTTCTCTTATATGTGTTATTTTAATAGATCATTTCATCTCCTCCATCTTTCCTGTATCATGTTTATGGAATGCGAGTGGCTCACTGATTTTTGGTATGGATTTATCCTAGTTGATACCCATGCTCGGATTAGTCAAGCGCTTTAAATATGGCTCAGGCATGATATTCTGTTCCACTATCATCTAAACCACACTTCTGCTATATAGTTTCTTTGGGAGGGTGTTTTTAAAATGCTATTGTCATGAATGGATTCTTAAATTGGTAAGCCCATTACATGGTGATATTCTGTATCTGGATATCAGCTCAAGGAAAACTAATATTCTCTCAATATTTCATTCACTACATACACCTTCTGATAATTTATTTCTGTGAGGTATTTCTGAATTGGCCCTTTTTACAGTAAGTTGTCTTTGAATTGTCTGTTGCTTTTATATTGGAGTTTTTCATGTTGCCTCTGCAATATTCCTTTCTCTATGTCAATTTCTGAAGGTCTTGGTCCCATTCAGATCAATATTCCTTGTTTTTCAGGAAATAGCATGAGAGATTTTTATCGATAACTTCCTTTGTTATACCATATGCTCCTTGCTAATATAAGATGTCCTAGGTACTGGTCTTTCACAACTCAAGGCTGTCTCTAGGAACGACAACATCTTTTTGGCGCCATTTCCGGGGAACGAAGTTGAGAAAATTTAAATCCCTGGGCCTCGACAAAATATAATTCACTCTTCAAGTAGGTGAGTATGGAGAGTTGAGAGTTGTAGATCCCTCACCTTGGCGACTCCACATTTTTTTATTAGATAAATTCATTTGCAGTCCTGGCTCCTCGTAAGCCACACCTGAGGTCAGATACATCTTAGCCAAAGACACCTTCAGTGTCTGACCTGAAAATATCATACATAGAAGAAATTGGAGGGAAAGAAAATCAGTCCACTCTGAAATCCCTGAATTGTCTATAGAAAACTTTCCATCCTCTTCTTCTCAAATAGCCCAAGTGATAGTTCCCGACTCCACTGTGGGAGATACCGATTATTATTCAAATAGTCCACCCCGAGGAGGTGCCAGAAATAAATAAAATTTTCACCCTACTCCTGAGGTCGAAGAGGTTAAGGAAGTCATCGCAGTATATGCTATCAATAGACCATTGTTCCCCTCAACACCTCAAGCTGCTGTTCATTATATTCCTATTGTTATTCATACTCCACTACCACCTCCTCTTACTCATCAAGCTATTGCACTACCTCCACTCCCTCCAATGGCCAATGTTCCAGGATTATTGCTAAATAAATATGCCCCTCTGGCATTACCCCAAGTCTTGAATGATATGCCACAAGATTATCTGAAGATTTTTCCTAGATTCAATGGGGAAAACAAGATTGATGCTCAAAAACATCTTGAGGTCTTCTGTGCTTTTGCAGAGAATTTTAATGTGTAACATTTAGATGTGGTCTTAAGGCTATTTGTCCAATCTCTTGATGGTGAAGCTCGAAAATGGTTTAAGACATTGGCAGGTCATTCTATTACCACTTGGGAAATAATGGAAGATACTTTTCTCAGAAAATGGGGAGAGAAGAAGGACCATGGACATTGTCTTACTGAGTTCAATACACTCAAGAAAAGACATAATGAAGGAGTGTCAGAATTTATCAAAAGATTTAACAAATTGTATCCGAGTCTTCCTGCTGATATGAAACCTCATCAAACTAATGCTAAGGTTTTTTTTGTAGCAGAGTTTGATTCAGAATTTGGTTTCTCTCTCAGAGAAAGAAAGCCTGCTACTCTAGATGATGCCCAGACAGATGCACTAGAGTTGGAAGAAAACTTTGCCTCCACTGGCAAATCAAAGGGAAAATCTGAACAAGATACTAGAAGAAGGGGCAAAGAGGAGGTATCTACCTCCTACCAAGACAGAGACTCAGCTAATGAAATAATTGAAGAAATGAGCAAAATGATTAAGAACCTTTCTGGTAAACTGGTCAAACTTGAATTGGAGGCCAAGAACTCAGCCTCCAAGAACTTCCACAATGCTCCAAACCGAGGTTACAATCCTCAGTACAGGAAACCACCCTTGTAGATATTGCCAAGGGAGCCAAAGGAGCAACAAGATCAGGTACCACACCCATTGTACTTGGAAGGTCCAGTAGACGATCCTACTGAAGACACTGCCTATGGACTGGAGGATGCAAATCTTTCTTTTTCAAATAGCGACGGAGAAGAATGCCCCTTGCGAGGAAATGATGGAGCCGAGTGCTCATTACAAGAAGAAGAAAAGGCCGGAGACACAAAAGACGCAGAAATTGATCATTATTGTAAACAATTTGCTGATTTCATGCAAGCACAGTTCAATAGAAGATATGATCTCAGATCTTCTAGGAAGAGGACTCGTACCGAAGATCAAGAAGAAGAGCTACCCCAGAAGGAAGCACCTACTTAGAAGGAGTCTACAATGTAGAAAGTCAAAGACAAAGGCAAGGGCCCTCTAAACAAACCTTTGCAGTCTAATGATCAAATTCCTTCTTCTTCAAAATTAGTTACTCCCCCTAATGCCAAGTCTATGTCGAAAGAATTCAAACCTTCAACCAAAAATAAAGAGTCAAAAGAGGTTGTAATAGAAAAGTCCTCTCCTATCTTCAGTCTGCAAAAGGAACTTGAGAAGGTCAAAATTCCAGTTCCCTTGATTGAACTATTGAAGCAACCTGCATATCAATCCCAAGTCACCTCTTTCATGTTCCCTCGAGAAGCTGCACTAACCCCAGATAGTCTCAACCTTCAAGAAGAAAGACCCATGGTTGTCTTTGGTCCACATGTTGAGGAATTAGATGCTTCTACTCCTCCCTTCTATGTGCCTCTAGTGATTCATGACCTACTATTACATAATTGTATGTTAGATTCTGGAGCTTCCCATAATCTATTTCCTTTGTCAGTCATGGAACAACTAGGATTACAAATCACCAGTCCATACAAGGACCTCTATTCATTTGATTCCAAAATATTTAAATGCCTAGGGATGATCAAATATTTGGTGGTCAATTTGGCCCAAATTCCAGCAAAAAGTGTGGTAATGGACATCGTGGTGGCGGACATCCCAGCTCGCTTTGGCATGTTACTGTCAAGGTCCTAGGGAACAAAAATTGGTGGGTCAATTAAGTTGGATCTAACATATGCCACTATCCCAGTTTTTGGTGGCCAAGAGAGGAGGTTGTACAGGGAGACTAGATTTGTCAAGATGGTGACTAAGGCTGACAACTATGTTAATTCACTATTCTACAGTAAAGAAGGAGATTTATCATGCTTGATGCTAGAAGAAGATCAAGATTATGCTCATGAACCATCCTTCTGCCAGATCAAGACTGAGCAGCCCTCAGAGAGCCATGAAGTAGGAATCTAGACACTTCATTTTGATGGAGCAAATTCAAGAGAAGGTAATGGAGCTGGAATACTATTGATTTCTCCTACAGGGAAATGGATCCCATTGTCCTTCAAGCTAGAATATGAAGCTACTAATAATGTGGTTGAATATGAAGCACTTCTGTTGGGATTGCAGATAGCCAGGAGCATGAACATACAAAGTTTAAAAGTTCTGGGAGATTCAGAATTGGTGGTTAGACAAGTCCGGAATCAGTGTCAGACCAAACATCCTCGGCTGAGGGCTTATAGAAATGAAGTTTGGGACATGGTGGAGAATTTTTTCTTAGCATTTAATATCCAGTTCATGCCCCGAGAACAGAATAGGATGGCTGATTCCCTTGCTGTGGCTACTAGTACATTTCGTCCACCTCAGAACCCTCTTTTGAGATATGAAGTTGAGGTGCGTTATCGGCCGTCAATCCCAGATAACATCAAACACTGGCAGGTATTTGAGGATGAATAACAGATCAAGAGATTCCTAGAAACAATAGGAGAATTCTCAAATATGGAGATTGATGTTGAAGAAGAAGGAGAAGTTGAAGACACTTCAGAAAGAAATTGGGAGGAGAAAATGGCAGGTAATAAAGTGCTGCAATTGAAGGGAAACATTATACCTAGAGGACTGGTGCCTCTAGAAATATTATTTGACAAGAATGATGTCCCACTACAGCCAAGCAAAGTGGTAGAAGAAAATCAGGTAGAAGACCTGAATCTTGGTACTGATGCTAACCCCAAAATTGTAAAATTGTCTAAGAAAATTCCAGAAGAATATAAAAATATATATCCGAAGTTATTTCAGTCCTACAAAGATGTGTTTGCATGGTTGTATCAGGACTTGAAAACTTTTGATATCAGTATAATGCAGCACAAAATTCCACTAAAGGGAGATGCTAAACCTCACAAGAAGAAGCTCAGACAGATAAATCCCCTGCTGCTTCCTTCTATTGAGAAGGAAATTAAGAAGCTGCTAAACGCCAAAATAATCGTGCCATTGAGGTACTCTAAATGGGTGGCAAACCTGGTCCCTGTCCGAAAGAAGAATGGAGAAATAAGGCTGTGTGTGGATTTTTCAAATTTAAACAGAGCATCCTTAAAGGATGATTATCCACTGCCTAAGATGGATCACATCCTGCAGAAGGTGGTTGGAGCTTCTAGGATGTCAATGATGGATGGATTCTCTGGTTATAACCAGGTGGCTGTACTTCCAGAAGATCAAAAGAATACTGCTTTCACCACACCATGGGGTACATTTATGTATGCCAGGATTCCTTTTGGACTGATGAATGCAGGGGCCACTTTTCAAAGGGCCATTGACATTGCTTTTGTTGGGGAGCAAGATAAATTCCTGGTAGTCTACCTCGATGATATCACTGTATTTTCAAAGAATGATATTGAGCACATTGAGCATCTGCGTAGAACCTTTGAGAAATGCAGAAGGTATGGTATTTCTCTGAATCCTCAGAAGTCATTATTTGCATTAGAAGAGGGTAAAATTTTGGGACACATTGTCACTAAAGAAGGGGTGAAGATAGATCCTAAGAGGGTAGAGGTTATAAATGGTATTTCTTTTCCCAAAAATAAGAAGGAGGTACAGGTGTTCCTAGGGCGTATTAATTTTTTGAGAAGGTTTATTCCTAACTATGCTGAAATAGTTAGACATATAACTGACATGCTGAAGAAAGATAATGAAGTTAAATGGTCCCAAGAATCACGAGAGGCATTTACAAGAATAAAAAATGCTTTTGCAGAAGCCCTTATACTAGCTGGACCAGATTATGCTAAACCTTTCATGATATTTTCTTTTGCATCACCTCATACAATAGCAGGAGTTTTATTGCAGAAAAATGAGGAAGTGTACGAGCAGCCCATCACCTTCTTTAGGCAGGTGCTTCGTGATGCAGAATTGAAATATAACATATTGGAAAAGCAAGAATACACCTTAGTAAAATCCCTCAAAGCATTCCACATCTATATCTTGCAGTCCCATATCACTGCATTTGTGCCTACAGCTGCTGTAAAAGATATTCTTATCCAAGGGGATAGTGAAGGAAAAAGGGGGAAGTGGATTGCCAAAATACAGGAATATGAATTAGACATCCACCCTACTAAGCTGATCAAAGGAAAAGGGCTAGCCAAAATCTTATCTGAATCAAACTATCAAGCTCTGGGTATAAATTTGTCCATAATAGCAGGTGAGGAATCTGAAGAGAAAGAAGAGAGACATGGAATTGGGGTAGCTACTCCTGGAATACATATAAAGTACCTCACCAGTCAGTGGTACAAAGAGATAGTAGAATATCTCCTCACACTCAGCTGCCCTCCAAGATGTGATAAAGCTAAATATAGAACGCTGATATTGAAATCACAGAAGTACATAGTCACCAATGGTCTGCTATACTGGCGAGATCCCTCAGGCATCCTACTCTTGTGTCTCACAGAGGATGAGGTAGAGAGTATTATAGCTAAATTTCATGAAGGAATTTGTGGGGGTCACTACAGCTGGAGGGCCACTGCTCAAAAAATCCTGAAGGTTGGTTTTTATTGGCCCAAGATTTTTGGAGATGTTTTTTCCTGGGTTAGAGCTTGTGAGAAGTGTCAGAAATTTGCTGAAAGACAGAAATTGGCACCTATGCCCATGATTCCCGTGCACGTGGATGAACCATTCCGACAATGGGGAATTGATTTTATAGGTGAGATACACCCCCCATCAAGTGATTAGCATAAATGGATATTAACTGCCACTGATTATTTCACAAAATGGGTGGAAGCCATACCTGCGAGGAATGCCACAGATACTGTGATAATAAAGTTCATGGAAGTAAAAATCATATCCAGGTTTGGCTGCCCCGCCAGAATAGTGACTGATAATGCACAGACCTTAAAATCTGCAAAGTTTGTGAGCTTCAGTCAGTAGTATAACATTACACCAAGTCACTCTATAGCCTATTATCCACAGGGAAATGGCTTGGCAGAGTCTTCCAATAAAACCCTGGTTAGAGCACTGAAGAAGGCTATAAATGAAAACCAGAAAAATTGGGATTCCCAGTTGAAATTTGCTCTGTGGGCCAATAGAATTACTAGAAAGAGAGCAACTGGGAAATCCCCATATGAATTATTATATGGGAAGGCAGCAGTATGCCCTATTCAATTAGCCCTACTAGTAGCTAGATTCATGCAGGAAAGTCAAGAAGAGCCTGAAGATATGACTAGAAGAATAAATCAGCTAGTGGAATTGGAAGAAACGCGGAACCAGGTAAGTCAAAGGCTGACATAGTATCAGGAGGAGATGAAATACCTTTTTGATCAGCATGCTAAGGACAGGAACCTACAGAATGGTGATTTAGTACTCAGGTGGGATATCCGGAGAGTTGAAAAAGGAAAACATGGTAAATTCGACCCACTCTGGTTCGGCCCATTCAAAATTGTGGAACAGGGAGGTAACAACACTTTCAAGTTGGAGAATTTACAGGGTGACTTGCTTGACGCCCCTGTAAATGGTCAGTTTCTTAAACCCTACTTCCAGTTCTAATTCAGGCAGAGATATCCTGATGTATCATACTGTAAATTGGTTTCTTGTTTTCCCCGTTGTTTGAATAATGTTGGTGTCGTGATGAATTATGAAAAAGAAAAAGTAGAAGTGATGAAGAGCAGAGTTCACACAGAAGATTATTAGGTGGTCTGCGAAGTTCTCGACACACTTAGGGATGAACGTGTCGTCCCCAGGTGGAGCCAATGTTGATCACGTCAGCATTCTATTGAAATATTGACAAGCAATCCTGCCTAAACCCATCAAATCCCCCCTATTTTGCCCTGAGAAATTCATTTCCTGCTCATCATTGCCTTCTCTCATCCTCAAAACTGCATGAACAGGTCGAAATCCCACATTATAATATATTTAAGGCTTAGCACATTTCGGCCCTAGCCCCTGCACCTTTTTCTCCACATGACCGGAGGTCAAAACCGAGTGCTAGCCATAAAAGCGCTTGTCACATATGTATATCGGGCATGTTTACAACCGTTGATCTGTACAGATTTGACGGCATTCGCAAGTATTCATTGCACTAGTGGCCCACTCCGTTCATCACCCGTATTGCCTGTCCGATGTCCATTTAAACTGCAGATCAACGACTCACAATACTCCCGCCCTGGTGGTCCCCGCTCCGTGCACTGTACAAAACCGGTGGTTTATATCGCACTGCCTTTCCGAGGCAGGCGATATTTCTCATTTCAGAGTGATTCCATACATCGTTTGCCGCGTGTCCCCGTGTATGGCTCAAAAACTGCCCTCCATCACGCGTTATCGTTTGTCCGTAGACACGGCGCGATATCCACGAGAGTCGTCCGATTTGGGGCGATCCATCCGACGGTAGTCGCTCCACGAAACTGTGCGGAAGATAACCCGAGGAAATCGTACTCCTCGCCCATCGTTCATCGTCCTCCGATGCATTTTCAGCTGTTGATATCCTCCTGAGATCTGATAGTCCAAGTCACTTACCTCTCTGCCAGTTGACTCTGTACCTCCACATCACCTGTTCCACGTGTTTGACGTATTTTTCCTCCGCCACTATGCATTTCATTCGTTAGTCAAAATTCATTGTTTATGTTAAAAACCTTCACCAGTCCATCCTCCATCGCTTCACTGTGTTTTAATCGCCACCCTGCATTGTTTCATCATTTCGCCATGTCTGCACAACCATTTTCATCGATCCTGCCACGTCCATCATCCCCATGCCTGGTTTTCCTAGCGAGTTTGCGGGTTTTGCAGGGTTACAGCAGCGGAAAACGGCCAGGATTTACAGTCTTCATTACAGTAACAGAGAAAACATCAAAGGACCATTTTTCAGGGGCTGTAATTATGAAAGAAGGCCTGGGAAGATATGTCGACAAGACTTCCATTAAAGAAGCAGGGTTAAAATCTGTCGAACCCTCCAGAGTCATTCAAAGCACAGATTGCGCAGATGGAGATATTAATGGAGCAGTAGAGAAATATCAGTGGATGATCAAGGAATTCAACGTTCAGCATTGAAGATCTTAAACCATAATTCAGAGTTAGAAGGCAGAGGGTACCATTCGCAAAAAAATTACCTTAAGGCTTTCTTTTCAGCACCATTCTCTTTTAGAAAAGGACGGAATGTCTATGAGATTTTACTTCTTTTCCGTGTCCCTGAAGAGATTTCTACCCAGTGCATTTATTTCAGTAAGCAGGCAGTAGATTACATACAACACTACAAAGTCATTCAACATATGGGTGTGCACGTTTCCGCCATCTTGTCTTAATGAGACAATTAAATGTTCATCACCTACTCCCTTTTCGAGCTTTCTTTTTCTCCTATAAAGCTCCCGAAGAACAGAGGATTTAAGGTTCCAGATTTTATCAGAAAATTATGCAGTGAAAGGATTTTTGTATACATTTTTTTGAACTCTTGTATGAAGGCTCAGAGCCCGTAGGGTCTCAGTGAGGAGGAGTTCCATCTGTTAAAGAGGATTCTGGTCTTTGGTATTTCACAGTTTGTAACTTTCTCTTATATGTGTTATTTTAATAGATCATTTCATCTCATCCATATTTCCTATATCATGTTTCTAGAATGCGAGTGGCTCACTGATTTTTGGTATGGATTTATCCTAGTTGATACCCATGCTCGGATTAGTCAAGCGCTTTAAATATGGCTCAGGCATGATATTATGTTCCACTATTCATCTAAACCATACTTCTGCTATATTAGTTTCTTTGGGAGGGTGTTTTTAAAATGCTATTATCATGAATGGATTCTTAAATTGGTAAGCCCATTACATGGTGATATTGTGTATCTGTATATCAGCTCAAGGAAAACTAATATTCTCTCAATATTTCATTCACTACATACACCTTCTGATAATTTATTTCTGTGAGGTATTTCTGAATTGGCCCTCTTTACAGTAAGCTGTCTCTGAATTGTCTGTTGCTTTTATATTGGAGTTTTGCATGTTTCCTCTGCAGTATTCCTTTCTATGTGTCAGTTTCTGAAGGTCTTGGTCCCATTCAGATCAATATTCCTTGTTTTTCAGGAAATAACATGAGATATTTTTATCCATAACTTCCTCTGTTATACCATATGCTCCTTGCTAATATAAGATGTCTTAGGCACTGGTCTTTCACAACTCAAGGCTGTGTCTAGGAACGACAACACCATGAATACGGCCATCTCTTTCGAGACTTCCCATTAACTGTAGTCGAATCCTGCAGTGGCAATGGGCAAGGATAGTGATGGCTTCCAATCAGTCCAAGGGTGTCATTCCAAGCTGACCCGATTGCCGCAGGCCACTCCTCCTGACCGCTTAGTCTCTCAAGCACATAGTCATCCTCGGTCGCCTTAGGCCTCAGCTTCCCCCATCAAATCGGTGCCCCATGCATCTAAGAACTCCTTTGATGTTTTGGCTGATGAATCCCTGGCCCTCATCACAAAAGATAAGTTACTCTCCACCCTTGGGGATAAGCTCTCCTTAAAAGGAAGATACTAGAACACACTGAATGAGATAGACAAACACAAGAAATCCTAAGGCAAACAAGAAAGATACTAGAAGTTGAGGAGTGATAGAACATGTTTGGCATAGAGGAGAAAAAGTTGCCTGAAATCTTCAAAAGCTCGAGAAAAACATGCATCAAGGATATTCCAGTTAACCAACTGAACCACTTTGGAACCCTCTTTACTCAATGGGTGGCTCGCTCTGGATGAGCAGAATCAGATCTCAATAATAATGGTATAGAGGGGAATCCCTTCAGCATCATCATTCAAGACCTTAGAGGAAACGAGAAAAGAAAGAAGGGCCACAAACCCACCAAAGAGCTTATCTGTGAAGAAAGAGAACTTTTGCTAAACTTAGGAAAAATTTGACAATTGACAGATTTATTTCCCAAATCCGATGCACCTTCTTAATGAAGATCATGTCATGGAATATCAGGGGCTTCAGTAGCCCAGGGAAGATCCAATTCCTTCTTGATAAATTCAGAAGGTACAATCGAGAGATAGTCATCCTACAAGAGATGAAGGTGCCCACTGGAAAGGTTCAGGAAAACAACCAGAGATGTTGGAGAAACAACAAAGTTATGACATTCGAAGCCACTGAATCTGCGGGGGGTCTTGAAATTCTCTGGGACCCATGGAGGGTTATCTTTAAAGATTGGATGAGAATCAAATTCATGTTATCAGCCTTGATTCGATTGATAGGGGAGTACCGATGGAGGAGCCTAACTATGGTTTATGGGCCGCCCACGCCTCATGACAAAGAAACATTCCTCATGCGCCTACAACATCTCAGCAGATCATGGGCTCATCAATATTGGATCCTGTGAGGTGATTTTAATCTGATCCGTAATCTGGAAGAAAACCGTGGGGGGGGGTCTGGCGTCTTGACCCAGCCTCGCATGCCTTAAATGAAACTATAGAGGATCTCCGCCTCATGGATGTCATCCCCCGCCCAGGTCTACACACTTGGAACAATTGCTGGGGGGGAGAGCACCAAATCACCTCCAGGTGGGTTGGCCATTCCTTAGCCAGGACATATGGGAGTTGGTGGAGGAGTCATGGAAGCTTCGTCAGCTATGGTCTGGCCTCAATGCCACTTTCATCGCCCTCATTCCCAAATTTCAGGAGGCAACGAGACTGGGGAAATTTCGGCACATCTCCCTCTATAATGTGATTTACAATATATTATCCACCATCATGGTCTGCAGGCTCAAGCTATTGCTCCATTGCATCATTATTTATGAGTATTCAGGGTTCGTGGAGGGTCATCAAATCTTGGATGGTATTGTCTCTATGCACAAGACCATCCATTCTATCAAATCTCATAAGCTGCGTCGAATGTTGTTGAAATTAGACCTAAGAAGGCATATGACCGCCTTAGTTGGGAGTATCTTTTGGAAGTCCCGCGGGCTTTTGGTTTTGCAGCTGATTGGATTCAATGGGTAAAATCAATGATCTCTACTCCATTGTTCTCCTTCCTTATTAATGGCATGCCTTTAGAAACCTTCTAGTCCTCTATGGGAATTCGTCAAGGTGATTCATTCTCCCCCTTCCTGTTCATTATTGCTGCTGAAGGATTGGGTTGCCTTCTCAAGGTGACCAAACAATCCCATCAAATATCAGGGCTTCATCTACCAATATCAAACATTGACATGACTCCCCAGTAGTTTGTGGACGATAATCTCCTCTTTGGTATTGCGACTATGAAAGAAGCCTCCTATCTCAAAAACATCCTGGAAGTATTCCAGGAAGCCTCAGATATGATCCTTAATAATATTGAGTCATATATCTTCTTATTCAACACTCCTCGTCCTGTGCAATCTTTCTTAGCTAGAACCCTGGGCTTCAACATAGGCTCTCTCCCTTCTAAATATATGGGTGTTTCTCTTGCCGCGTATGGAATGGTGATTTTGGATTCATATTGGTGGGTAGATTGAATGAAAATGAATCAGGGAAAGGGAGAGGGAAAGCGATGTTTGGAAAACTAACAAAAGTCCCCCATTGTTCATTGGGTATATGGAAGAGATTTTGCAGCCAAATTTGGAAGAAAACTACCAATAGCCAAATTTATATTTTAGTTTCGATACCAATTTTCATTGGAAAGCAATTTTAGCCAAATTTTGTTAGGTACCTATATCACTAGTATAGTCCCTTATTATTGTTAGTGTAACCCCCTTATTGTTATTATTTTACCCTTGTAACCCCCATTTTGTTATTATTGTGCCCTTAAATTATTATTGTTAGGTCGGCTAGGATTACATTGTGGCCCACTAGGATTACATTATGGCCCCATGGACTCCTATATATAGAAAGGAGGTTTTGTAAATTGTATCATCCAAGAATTGTTCATTTTATGTAATGTATTGGAGGTTTCCCCCTCGAAGTGGCTCATTTCTAAGGCGTTGATATCTCTTTTCTTCTATTTTTGGAGCTGGTTACACAACATTTGGTATCAGAGCTTTGGATTCTAGGGTTTCGCTGCTCCAAACAGGTCATCGTGGAATTTTCGCTATAACTTTTTTTCTACGAAGTTTCGGAAGCTGAAATTTTTAGGGTGCGAAGCCGAAATCCTGAAGATTTTCTAAAACTTTTAGGCTTGGTTCGCAGTATTTTGAGAGATATGAAATTTCGTGGAAGTTAGGTCTTTTAGGACCTAAACGGTCATCGTGGAATTTTTGCTATAATATTTTTCTCTGAAGGTTCAGAATCTGAAATTCATATGGTGCAGATCTGAAATCGTGAGCAAAGGCATAAAAAAATTGAGATCTTGAGTTCACAAAATTTTTGGAGGTAATCTGTGGAAGGTAGTGCTTTTGGAGCTCTGAATTTCCGGTCAAAAGAGGCAGTCGTGGGATAAGAATGACTACTCTCTCTGGGCATCGGATTGAAGTGCCATAAAAATTGGTTTAGAATTACACAGACCCATATTTTCTTCGCTATCAATTTCGAAGACAAAACAAAAACAGTGAAATATGCTTAGATCTCGTTGCTCTAGGGTGAACAGGTCCATAATTAGGTCATTGTGGGAGATTGGACACAACTTTGTCTTGGAGAATCCAAATCAGGTCAGACCTGTGGCATTCAAAAGAGAATTTAGAGGGATACTTCAGTGATGAATTTCAGATATATAAGAGCCGAAATCACAGAGATAATACAATTTAAATATCGAGCTCCTCAAAAGCAAGTAAAAGGTGTGTATTTTGTTTCCGAATTGCATAAGTCTTGTTTGAAGAATCAAGTTGAATTGATTGCAAGGGAATATTGTAGAACAGATATCAGTATTGGATTATAAAATGGCCTCAAAAAATAATTCAACACCCATTAAGCCTTTGGAAAGCTGTACTATGACTCATGAAGACGAAGAATGGCAACATGACATATCAAAATTACAAGAGCAAGTGCAACAAATTTCTCTCTCGCAAAGAGAAACAAAAAATGACATGGAAGTTTTGAAGAAAGGCGTGGAAACTAATATGGATGGTTTGAAGAAATACGTGGAATCTAAGATGGATGGTTTGAAGAATGGCATGGAAGCTAAGATGGATGGCATCGAATCTAAGATGGATGACATGGAAGCTAAGATGGAAAACATGAAGAATGATCTAAAAGTAGACATGGAAGGTTTGACAAAGTTGATAGAAGAAATGTTTCCTAATGGTGAAAATATAGTGGAGGAAGCTCATGATGAGAACAAAATAAATGTTAATTGTGATTTCATAAACTCTAATGTTGGCGGGAAGAACTACCATATTCCAAAGATGGATATGAGGAAGTTTGATGGAAAGGATCCTGTAACATGGATACTACAAATGGAGCAATAGTTTGATCTCCATAACGTGCAAAACACACAAAAGGTACGCATTGCAACTTTACATTTAAAACAAAATACATTTGTATGGTATCGATGGCTTTGCTCCTGTAAAAAAATTGTCACTTGGTCAATTTTTACGGAGGAAATTATAGCACATTATGAGGATACAAAGAGCACCACCTTCTTTAGCCAATTGATAAATCTCAAACAAAAGGGTTTAGTGGGGCAGCACATTGAGGACTTCCAAAAATTGAATATAAGGGTAACTGATATTCCAGAGGAACACAGGATTGATCTCTTCATAGGTACTCTAAAGGATAATATCCAACATGAAGTTCGTGTTTTGGAACCTGATTCATTGGAGAAGGCATTCAGGTTGGCAAGAAAAGTTGAATGTAAAATTATGGCGACAAGGAAGCCTACCACTCAATTCTAGAAAGAAGGAAGTGTTGCTACGCCTAGATTTCCACAACCTACAAGGTTGACACCACAACAATTGGAAGAAAAAAGAGCAAAAGGGCTTTGCTATAGTTGTGATAGCAAATACACTAAAGGTCATAAGTGTGCTAAAAAGAAATTATTTTACATAGATTGTGAAGAAGAAGAAGAAAATGAACAAGAAGAGGATATACACCAGGAACCGGCCCTAGAAGAGGAAGAAATGAATCCGACCATATCATGTAATGCACTGGCGGGAATTACCACTCCTCAAACTCTCAAGATAGCAGGACAGATCAAGAAGAAAAAGGTAATAGTGTTGATTGATTCAGGTAGCACCCATAATTTTATTCATTGTAAGGTAGCCAGGGAATTAAATTGTTTCCTATACCCAGCACCAGAATGCCATGTGATGGTTGCAAATGGAGGAACTATAAATTTCTCTGGGAAATGCCATAATATCAAGCTAACCATGGGGGAATATGTATTGACTAGTCCAATGCTTTCCATTCCTATGGGAGGTGCTGATGTTGTACTAGGAGTACAATGGTTACAATCTTTGAGGACGGTAGCTTTTAATTTTCAAGAACTTTTCTTGAAATTTTTTTCAGAAGGAAAGGAAGTCGAATTACGGGGTATTGAAGGGAAGCCAGGAAGGATAATAAGCTCTAATGTCATGAAAAATCTTCTAAAGAAAGAACAATGAGGCGTAATTGAACAATTATGCTCACTAGAAGTTCCAACATCAAAATCATCTATTTATGCAGATCTCCAACAAGTCTTGGACAATCATTCCAAGGTGTTTGAAACTCCCAAAGGACTCCCACCTATTCGTGATCATGATCATGCTATTCATTTGATTCCAGGAAGTGTTCCTCCAAACATCAGGCCTTATAGATATCCTTACTTCCAAAGAGCGAAATTGAACGTATGATTGCAGAAATGTTAGAGGCGGGTATAATTCAACCTAGTCAAAGTTCTTTCTCTGCTCCTGTAGTATTGGTACACAAGAAGGATGGTTCATGGCGAATGTGTCCAGATTATAGGGAGCTCAATAAGCTCACCATTAAAGACAAATTTCCCATTCCTGTGATTGATGAATTATTGGATGAATTACATGGAGAAATTTATTTTACCAAGTTGGATCTTCGTTCATGATATCATCAAATTAGAATGAAGACTGAAGATATTCCAAAAACAACATTTCGAACTCATGAGGGTAATTATGAATTTTTGGTCATGCCTTTTGGCCTTACCAATGCACCTTCTACATTTCAAGGGTTGATGAATTCCATTTTCAAACCCTTCTTAGAAAATTTGTGCTAGTATTTTTTGATGATATACTAATCTACAGCAGGTCTTGGAAGGATCATGTTGAACATGTTGACAGGGTGCTCAAACTATTGCGGGAGAAACAATTATATGCAAAAACATCCAAATGTTTCTTTGGAGTACAAGAGGTGGAATATCTGGGTCATATTGTATCTCACGAGGGTGTTAAGGTAGACCCTAACAAAATTAAAGCCATTAAGGAATGGAAAGTCCCCACAACCATAAATCAATTGCGAGGATTTCTCGGGTTAACAGGTATTATCGCAAGTTTGTTAAGAATTATGGGAGAATAGCAGCACCTCTAACAACATTATTGAAGAAAGATGCATTTTCATGGACTCCTGAAGCAACTAAGGCCTTTGAACGTCTTAAAGAGGCAATGTGCCTAGCACCGGTCTTAGCTACGCCGGACTTCACAAAAACCTTTATTGTGGAATGTGATGCCTCAAGAAATGGAATTGGTGTGGTTTTAATGCAGGAAGGAAGACCCATTTCTTTTGAAAGTCGTCCAATCAAAGGAAAGTATTTACAGAAACCTATTTATGAGAAGGAAATGTTAGCAATGTTGCATGCACTAAAGAAATGGCGAACTTACCTAATGGGAAGACACTTCAAGGTAAAAAATGATCATGATAGTCTTAAACACTTTTTGGAACAAAGACTATCTTCAGAAGAGCAGCAAAAATGGGTCACAAAGATGTTGGGTTATGAATTTGAAATAATCTACAAAAAGGAAAGCTTAATGTTGTTGCAGATGCACTCTCAAGAAAGAATGAAGAGGTGGAAGCATTGCTTTGTGCCATTTCTATTATCCAACCAGATTGGGTAACTGAAGCAAGAGATGAATGGAAGAAGGACAAAGATGTATGGACACTCATTGAAAATTTGCAGCAAGATCCTAGTACATCTGATACATTTAGTTGGAAAAATGATTCCTTATGGTACAAAGATCGCTTATATCTTTGTAAGAATTCCCAACTAAAACAAAAGATTCTTCTGGAATTGCACACTTCTCCTTTAGGAGGACATTCAGGATTTTTAAAAACTTACCACAGGGTGAAGAAAGAATTTTTTTGGGATGGCCTTAAATCTGATATTCAAAAGTTTGTGGGGGAATGTTTGGTTTGCCAGCAGAATAAAGTCGAAACAATTAAGACCCCGGGACTTCTACAACCTTTATCCATTCCAAGTCAACGTTGGGAGGATATTTCAATGGATTTTATCACAGGTTTACCTAAGTCCGAAGGAAAGAGTGTCATCATGGTGGTAGTTGATAGACTTACCAAGTATGCACACTTTTGTTCTTTATCTCATCCATTTAAAGCAAGTACAGTTGCTACTACATTTATGGATAGAATTCAAAAGCTACATGGAAGCCCAAGGGTTATTGTGAGCGACAGAGATCCCATTTTTACTGGAAATGTTTGGACGGAGTTATTTTCTTGTTTGGGTACTCAATTAGCTCATAGCTCATCTTATCATCCTCAATCTGATGGTCAAACTGAGATAGTAAATAAATGTTTTGAAGGATATCTTCGTTGTTTTGTATCTGATAAACAAACACAATGGGTCAAGTGGTTACCTCTTGCAATGGTGGTATAACACTTGCTTCCATACTGCAGCAAAAATGACCCCATTTATGGCACTTTATGGATATCATCCACCATCCATCACATCATCTTTAAGGGAAAATTCGAAGGTTCAAGCAGTGGAAGATCACATCGAGCATCGGCAAGAAGTTCTCCAACTCTTAAAGGATAACCTGAATTTGGCACAAAATCGAATGAAACAACAGGCAGATCAACATCGTAGCGAGAGAAGTTTTGATGTAGGAGATTGGGTATTTTTACGGCTACAACCATACAGACAAATGTCCCTCAAGCAAGCAAAGAAGGATAATAAATTATCGCCAAAGTACTATGGTCCTTACAAGGTGTTGCAAAAGATTGGTACTATGGCATACAAATTGGAGCTTCCTGCTTCTTCGCGAGTACATCCAGTTTTCCATGTTTCATGCTTAAAGAAGGTTATAGGAGAAAATCTTTCAGTTCAAACAATATTGCCAGAACTTGATGAGGAAGGAAAAATCATATTGGAACCAGAAGCGGTCATGGAAACAAGAACTCGACAACTACGGAATCGATCAATTTCAGAGTATCACATCAAGTGGAAGAACTTACCCACTGAAGATTCTACATGGGAGGATGAGAATTTTATACAGAAGCACCCGGAGCTACTCAAGCGTTGAGGACAACACTTTTTTGAAGGAGAGGGGCATGTTAGGTCCCTATATCACTGGTATAGTCCCTTATTATTGTTAGTGTAACCCCCTTATTGTTATTATTGTACCCTTGTAACCCCCATTTTGTTATTATTGTGCCCTTAAATTATTATTGTTAGGTCGGCTAGGATTACATTGTGGCCCACTAGGATTACATTATGGCCCCATGGACTCCTATATATAGACAGGAGGTTTTGTAAATTATATCATACAAGATTTTTTCATTTATGTAATGTATTGGAGGTTACCCCCTCGAAGTGGCTTATTTATAAGGCTTTGATATCTCTTTTCTTCTATTTTTGGAGCTGGTTACACAACAAATTTCTATTTTAGTTTAAAGTTCCATAAGTGCCTCCACTCAATTCTATTATACCAATGATGTTTTATCATTTTTTTTGTCTAATTATTACTATAAGACTATATTAATAAAGACACTTTTTTCTTTTTTCACTTTTACTCAGAAGTATGCTAAATCACTGTTGTTGTAGAAGTGGAAAGAACACTATAAAAAATCGATATCTTTCTTTATTTATTTATTTTTGTCGATTTTGGGGTGTATGTGCAAATGTGTGCATTCTCATAGTTTAACTTTATCTAGTTGTACATGTTAAAGAATTAGGAAAGTCCCTGATTATTATAGAAAGAAATGAACATTTACAGGCATCACTCAAAAAATAGAATATGTATTATCTCCTTTTTTTAATAGAAAGAGAAAGTGTTTTTTTTTTGTTTTCTGAAACAATCTAGTTGTGCCTATTAAAGGTTTGTTAGTTGCCATTTGAATTTACTTTCTTAATATTTATGGAAACTTGCAGATGGATTTTTTTATATTTCAATGTTGTGTTTTCTATGATTTTTTTTGAAATAAAATCATACCCATTCCTCCACAAATTTCTTGAAATAAAATCATACCCATTCCTTCCATTTCTATACCAATTTTCATATGAAAGCGGTTTTAGCCAAATTTCCATTTTAGTTTAGAGTTCCATAGCTGCCTCCACTCAATTCTATTATACGAACGATGTTTTATCATTTTTTTTGTCTAATTATTATTAGACTATATTAATAATTTGGTTCATATAGGCGCCTTTTTCTTTTTTCAATGTTACTCAAAAGTATGCTAAATCACTGTTATTGTAGAAGTAGAAGGAATGCTAAAAAAAATCAATATCTTTACTTTTTTTCGATTTTGGGTTGTACGTGCAAATGTGTGCATTCTCATAGTTTAACTTTCTGTAGATGTACATGTTAGTGGAATTTGTATTGTCCCTCTTTCTCGTGTTAAAGGGGAGTGACCTGCTCATACAAAGAGAACCACTTCAAAACTTGAGCCATCATCATAGTGAGATAAGATAAATATAGGATAAGGAGCATAAAAATTGCACCTATATAATGCAATATGTATAATGTAAAGTAATAATCTAAAATAAATTCTGAAACTAAATCCTAAGAGTGTAACATGAAGAAAAATTTAGCAAGAGAGTATATTAAAAATCCAAAATACAATTACTGTAGACATATCCAGGCTTTCTAGCATTAGTTTTCCTAACATTCAAAGCCAAATGGAGTAAAATTTGTATAGAGTATTATGAGGAGGAAGAATTGGATTGCACATTGTATTGTTTTTTGGACCTGGCCCTAGAGGAAGAGTTGTTCCCTCGAAGAGGTAGAATTGTACCAAGCTTTGGAAAAAATTGTCTAGCTAATAGTGATATCTTGAACAACATTGTCGTTGAGGTCTATTAGAAGTAGGGACGTCCCCCGACCTAATAAAGAGTATAGGAAAGGAAGAAAGGCTATTATCAATCTCATTTAGTACACCTGGTTGATGAGAGCACCGTAAATAAGGAAGTGATCCCTTGGGCCCAGGCGGATATCACTCTAAGGGTTTATTAGTGTATCTAGAAACAGAATATGATGCCCTCCCTCATGTGAAAGGGTAGATATCTTTGGTTGAGTTACCTAAGGAAACTAGATAGGATATGTGGCTCCATGAATAGGCAAGGGAACTGCCTCTGTATTGTAATAATTGAGTTAGAGGAATATGAAGCAGTCTTCTATTTCAACCTTATGAAGATGAAAAAAACACAAATTCTACCCAAACAGTCAAGCTAGTTGCACCAAGAGGCCCTCTAAACATAAAGGTAAACGTAAAATTAAATGTAAACATTTAACATATAATGTTTAACATTTAGAATTTTTAATCTAATGTCAGTCCTATTTAAAAATAAATCTAATTATTATGTATAAACACAATATAAATTAATAGGCACTGAAGATTGTGAGGATTTCTCTGTTATGGTTTCGTCTGCTAGGTTTTCACTAGCATAACCGTAACCCTCCTCACTATCAATCCTGCTCTGCCCAGCTGTGCGTTATGTCTGTAGGACCCTGCACCATTCCAGGCCCAAGTGGAAGCCCAAATGTCAGGCCGCTTGCCATTGCGAGAGGTGTCGCAGTCCTATTACGATGTAGCAAATCAGACTCCCTTCGTACAAGGACAGGCACCCAATGGATCTAATGGCTCCTATATGGCTGTAGAAACCCTAGTCATGGGGGCACATTGGAAAGCAAAGGAGGGAAAGATCTAATGCCTTCCAAAGGTAGCTGTCAACCCAAAACTTTTCATCCTGAACAACCGCTAGGAGAAAGCTCGACAATATATGAAAGATAATGTAATGATATGAAACTTCTTGGGGGTATGGCCACAAGAACAGGACATTCTGGCTTGGATCTAGAACAAGTGGTCCTTGAAAGGAAATATTTAGCTTCAGATCAGGTCCAAAGGGTTGTTTACAGTGATATTTTAATATCTGGAGGGTCGTAAGCAGATCTTTGAAAATGGCCCTTCCTTCATGGGCAATGCAGGCCTCTTCATTGGCTATTGGGAAGAATTCTACAACCAAAACAAAGAGGAGTTCACTACAGCCCTAGTTTGGGTGTGACTTTACTCCCTCCCTACTAATTTCTGGGAGCCAGATATCCTTAAAGGAATTGGGAACTCAATAGGAGTGTTTGTCAAAACATTGGAAATCACTAAATGACGATGACATGCGACTTATACCCAGATCTGTGTGCATATTAAAATCTCTCAACCCTTCCTAGAATCTTTCAACCCAATCTACCATGACTCCACCTGGACTTAACCGCTAGACTATGAGTACGTCCCTTTCAAATGTCGTAGATGCCATGAATATGGCCATCTCTTCCGATACTGCCCATTAACTGTAATCGAAGAAGCTCATGCAGCTGCGATGGCCAAGGACAGTGATGGCTTACAATCAGTCCAAGGGCGTCATTCCAAGCTAACCTGATCACCACAGGCCACTCCTCCTTACATCTCAGTCTTTCAAGCGCATCGCCATCTTTGGTCGCCTCAAACCCCAGATTCTCCCCTCAAATCGGTGCCCCATGCATCTAAAAAATCCTTTGAATTTTTGGTTGATGAATCCATGGCCCTCATCCTAGGATCTCCCCTCTTCATCCTAGGGCACTCTGCAACATATGGACATAGATAAGTTACTCTCCACCCCTGGGCATAA